>SRSI01000035.1:0-600000 GCA_005656395.1 Strongyloides papillosus
ATTAATAGAAATTCTATATTAAAATTAGTGTTTCTCTTATAAAAAAATAAGTTAAAGTTTATATAAAATAAATGAGATATTTTTAAATATTAAACATCAGCTTATAGCATATCATGTTCTAAGGTTTCCAAACTTTCTAAGTACTTTTAGCAACTTTTATTTCTACATAAAATATTGGTAAAATTGATTTTTAATAATTTTGTTTGCTTTTGCATAGTTATTTTTTTTTAAACCCATATATCAATTAGAAATTTAATATCGTTAAGTTATATATTTTTCTACACTTTATCGTTATTTGTGTATAATTTTTTTAGTTTTTATCCATCAATTATATTTCTATTACCTTACAAAGCTTGTAATTAGTGAGATCTAAAAGAAATTTATACAAACTCAATTATTTAAAACAGCAATTAATAATAAAAAACTTTTATTTTTCACAAATTAAAGTGTAGTAAACAAAATAAATAGTAAATTCCTTTTAAATAGGAAAAGTAAAGCTTTAATTAAAAGTGCTTTCCAGAAGATTTATTTTCTATCGTTCATTCTTCATCTTCCTCTTCTTCTTCCTCTTCTTCTTCTTCTTCCTCTTCTTCTTCTTCTTCTTCTTCCTCCTCCTCCTCTTCTTCTTTTTCCTCCTCTTCTTCACCCTCTTCTTCACCTTCTTCTTCTTCACCGCTTTTGTGGGTCTTCTTCCTTGTCCTCTGGTGCTGGTGTTGGTGGAGCGGGTTTGGGTTTTGGTGGAAGTGGTTTTGGAGGGTTTGGTTTACGTTTTATTGGGCTTGGTTTACGTTTTGTTGGGCCTGGTTTACGTTTCATTGGACCTGGTTTACGTTTCATTGGACCCGGCTTACGTTTTATTGGACCCGGTTTACGTTTCATTGGACCCGGCTTACGTTTCATTGGACCTGGCTTACGTTTCATTGGACCCGGCTTACGTTTCATTGGACCCGGCTTACGTTTCATTGGGCCTGGCCTTTCTTGGTGGGCTTGGTCTTCTTCCTGGAGGTCCTGGTCTTCTTGGTGGACTTGGTTTTCTTCCTCGTGGACTTGGTTTTTCTTCCTTTGGTTTATTGAACTTTGGATTTGGTCTTCTACCTATGAGTTCTAGTTTATGAGGCTCATTTGAATGAATGTCTGAAGCTAAGTAATTAGAAGCTTCTAAAGCAGATATGTAATCCAGGTCATTTTGAAGTAGATTATTACTAGATGCAGGTATTGGAAGGTAATGAGCTGCAGCACTCAAAATAACTAGGAAAAGTGCTACAGTACGGAAATTTATATAAATCATATTGTAATATTCAAATTTGAATGGTAATGTCTATTGTTGAATATGGAATTCTTTTATACTACTTCATATTTACTAAATATATTTTTAACAAATAAAAAATATTTATGCAATATGGTGTTTACAACAAATGTTCAAAACATTTATATAGTAAGTAGAATAAAAACATTTATATTATTTTAATAAATTCTAATTTTAGATATAAATCATATGGTTAATCTTGCTTTTTAATAATGGATTAAAAGTTGAAAAAAATTTTATTATTTTGTTAATATTTTGTTTAGTAAAATAAATATCTTAAATTAACTTTATGTATTCATACAACTACAAGACATGTGTCATCTTATAAGCAAATAGAATTTCATTTCTCTCATTAGATTGTATTTCATTGTTCATAATATATCTACTAATATTTTGAAGAAGAACTGCGTCAAAATGTAATTTTTGAGACATTCTTTTAAACATGAATTGATCAGACTGCGTCAAATACTTTAAAAGAAATCAGTGATACAATTAGCTTACTTTGAATAAAAAATGTTCTGTGTGATATGCTGGTTTAAAAGATTTAGCGTTTAAAATTAATATCTTGAAATGAAATATAAATGCACTGTACAACTGTAATCAAAATGATTTGTTAAAAACGCTAAAAAAATCTGACATTTTTTTTGAAAAGTTTCGAATGCTTTAAAATTAGTGTTGTACTGAATTAATAACATAAATGTTATCGGTAATAAAAATTTTTTTTTTCAAATGACTTTCGAGAATGCGAATGAATAGGATATAAGATTTTACCACACCTCCTTTCCTCACAAGTCTTTGATTAGCGAGTTTTTTTAAATGGCATGCATATTTACAAAAACAAATTATCTATAAAAACATATTTCTCTACTGGTACAACTTAGTCTGTTGGTTAATTAAAAAAACTTTTTTGTTTTTCATGGTTAATGAAAAATTGCATTCATTATAAAAAATGTTAAGTACAAATTTCAAAATATGTTTCTTCTTTCGTATACAGAAAGCTTAAACTTGTCAATTCGACTGACGTTATTCAAAATATTACAAACTGTAAGTAATATTAAAATAACTGACCATGTAAAATAGATAAAACTGTAGGCTACAAAATGCTATCAAAGGAATCCATTTTTTTTATATAAAATGTACACGTAAAATAGACATGTGTAGATTTTTTGTGTGTTTGAAGCTCGAACAAAATGTACGCTGAAGAAAATAATTTTGAAGCAACAGGCTTTATAATTGCACTTATTCTCCATATCATCAAAGCCGTTCTTGTTTAAGCTAAAATCTTTTTATGCAAAAAGAAATCATGAGAAAATAAATTGTTAGATACAGTAACTTTTTATTGGAACAGTAACTGATTTGATAATAATAGATTTGAAGAGACTCAATAATCTATTGTTAGTTTGAGAAGATGTTCTTAGAAAACAGCAAGACTTATTTATAGTTAAACTTAGATTTTATGCTTACTTGATAACTTAACGTTTTTCAACGATATATTTTAAGATATACTATCGACACCATTCTTAAATAACGTCACATTACATTAATTTTAAATATTTAATTTGGCTATAAAAAAGTAAAAAATTTTTATTATTTTAGTAATTTTTATTAATTAATGTCAGAGGTCTCTAGACGAACATCTGTGATTATTGTATTGTAGAAGGTCCCTCATTATATATTGTCTTATATTTTTATATTATCATAACATTACATTCTATAGTAAATTCTTGCTAACTGGTGTGATACTATTGATTTACCTGTTGTCAATAAAATAATCATTCGATCCGATTGTTTCTTTTGAACGATGGTAGAAACAAATGATAGCTAGGAAAGTTATTCCAAAAACAGATTGGATGCTATAATTGAGGCTGAGAAATGTTTGTCTTCGCTAACATTACTACAACAAAGTTTATTGGATGCCAATATTGAATATTCTAGTTCTAGAACTTCCGAAATTAGTTTTTTTATGAATATTTTTACCAGTATCTAAGAAGCTTTCTCCGGTATAATTCCTTCCCCCTTGTAATATGCACGTTTATTTTATTTACTAGTGTTCTATCTGTTTATACTCATTTTATGTTGTGGCGTTCATACCGCTGTTTTGTAAAATTGGACTCCACGTACAATCAAAATGCCAATGTACAGACTTCAATTAACGATAAACAATATAAAGCAAAAAAGATTTTTTAACATTAAATAAACTGGATCGGCTAATCGAAGAATACCGAATGAGAGTTTCGCATGTCTAGTCAATCAGTTTTAAATTTTAAAATATATTGTAAATTTCTATTTGTATTGTAAACTCTATAGAAGCTGCAGTCAAAGAAACACCAAAGGCAAAGAGGAAAGACAACTAGGAGAAACAAATATAAGCAAGATGTTTTATAAATAGTGTTGCATAATATGCATATAATAGTTATTCATATTTTTAATATATAAAATATTAGATTGGCGCACAAATGATGGTCGCAAATTCTTACTATAATTTTCTATTGTAAAAAATTTTAAAAAATAAATTCATATTAAAACAGCTTTTATGTAGAAATGTAAAAGAACTTGCCCTGATAATATTTTGCATATTACTTTAATTTTTAAATTAATTTTCAAAGAAGTTATATCCGATTTTGAAAATGTTGTCAAAGAATTAATTATGGGTAATTTTCTTACATGAGTTCAAACTTAGACGTAATAGAGTTGAAACATATTTAAATATAGTGGATTCATAAAGGTAAGGGTTAACTTCTGAACGCTCTTTGCGTCGGTGGTTTGAGAAATTCTATGAGATTAATTTTGATCTCGATAATAAAGAGGGTGGAGGAGGACCCTTTACTACCAATTCTCAGAATTAATGGAAGATTGCGGAGCTAAATCTAAAGCAGTCACTAAGAGAGTTGAAATATATTGACAGGAGCTTGAGAAAATGAATGAAAAACTAAAAAAAGTCATCCGACATTAAAAATAGAAATAACCCAATACTATGAGATGACAAGGCAAGATGTCATGTTTCAAAACTAATTTTAAAAAAAATTGGTGAATTGAAATATGGAGCTCTATCTTATTCTCCATACTCCCCTAATCTTTTCCCTACAATTTTCGATTTGTTTGAGCATTTGAATGCTTTTTTTAAAGATAAATTGTTTAAGAATCAGAAGTCGGCAGAAAGCGATTTCAGTGACTTTTATTAGATCTCAAAGTTTCAAATCTCATAAAACGGGGATTCGGAAGTTATTGGAATGTTGACAAAAATTTATTAATTCTAACGGATTTTATTTTAATAAATTTAGTTAACCATAGCTTAAATAAATATTGTGTTAATTTTTTCCCTCCGCGGCCATTATTTATGCATCAACCTAATATTTTCGAGATTCGGGTTTTTCATCTTCTACGATTTTAAGTTATAAAATTTATTAAAAAATTAAATTTTCTGAAATTTACTTTGATACTTAAAAAGTACTCAAATATGATAAAGAATAGTGCATATATTGGTATATTTTCATAAAGTAGTTTTTGAGATACGCAATCATGGTCGAAAAGTTTCTGAAGCTTTAAAAACTCACAGAGTGGAGATATGAAGTTAATATTTTATATATTGATATATGTCATTTAGAGGTATAGTTTAAGTATATAAAAAATAGGTATTAAATTTTTGCTTGTCCCACTTTATTCGAGAATCTCAAGAAAAGTACTTTAAATTAATATATAAAGTATTTCTGTATATGCTTTTGCATTTTTTTTATTAAAAAGTATACTCATTAAAAGCAATTTTAAAATTCATAATTTTACTAATTTTTGTCACAAACATTTAAAAAATGACATCATTTCTGACAAAAACTTTTTACGTGTAGAAATCTTACTCATTAATAAAATATTTACTTAATTTTTTTGTTGAATATTTATATCTTTCCAATATACTACTATCTATTTGATAATTTACCAGTAATTTTTGTTTATCACTAGCAGAAACTGATATTATCAAAATTTAATAGGAAAAACTATAATATACAGAGATTACACTTATATAAATAATATCAATATAAGAAAAGATTGATACTGTTATCATAAAAAGTGCAATTTGTTATCATAAAAAGTACAATTTTACGGTAAAAACTATAGTATAAATTCCGATGTTTTATAATCTAAAAAATATCTACAAAATGGTTAAATTTTTATATACATTATTTCTATTGTTCATAATTGTTTCTGCTACTTCTGGCAGTTATCATTGTGGCCAAACACCTATTATTCCCAATGTTAAAAATAAAATATCTGTTGATATTGTCGGCGGAAGTGATGCCGTTCCATACTCATGGCCATGGCAAGTTATTTTGTGTGATACTACGTGGTTTTCATGGTGTCAATTAATATGCGGTGGCTCTATTATTGCTCCTGGTAAATTTTATATATATTTATTATTTAGTAAGATGAACGATTTTAAGGATGGGTTATGACATCTGGAGATTGTGTTTATAGTGTTATAGGCTTCGAGTCAACTTTTAGAATAAAAGCAGGAGTATATGATCACTATAAGATGAATGAAACAGGTGAAACTTTACATAAAATAAAGAAAGTTCATTTACATCCAAATTACCAAGGATATCCAAATTATGAACGAAATATTGCTTTGATTGAATTAGAGAATCAAATTACTTTTAATGATCACGTTCAACCAATTTGTCTTCCATCAACTGATAAAAATGTTGTTGTGGAACCAAATTCAGCTTGGGTTACCGGATGGGGATTTATCGAAAAAAAAGGATATTGTTCAGATAAATTGAAACAAGTTAATTTACCATTTGTTAATGAGAACACATGTGATAGTGAATATCCAAATGATATAAAACCAGATATTATGATTTGTGCAGGAAAAAAAGGTTCAGGTATATGTGTAGGAGACACTGGTGGTCCATTAGTTGTGCAATCAAAATCTAGAAGATGGTATCAATATGGTATAACATCACATGGAATAGGTATATTATAAAGAAAATTCTTTAACATAACTTTTTTAGGTTGTGGTGAATATAAACACCCAGGAATATATACAAGAGTTACTGCATTTTGTGATTTCATAGAAACAACAACAAATGGAACTGTAACATGTATTAAACCCAAATGAAATTAATTTATATTCTTTTTGTTTTGAATATCAAAATTTAAATTAATGATTTTGGTATACTAATTAAAATTTTGCGATTATTAATAAATCTTATTCATAGAATTTTTAGATTATTGTTAAACAACATGTTTTTTCAATTTTTCATTTTTGTAGTAATATTTATTGAGACGGTGGACATTTGCTTGTCCATAATTATCGATACTTTTTTTTTAAAATGCCATTTCACTTACCCATAGGTTACCCATGGACAAGCAAAATGATATAAATTCTTTTTCATACAAAATTTGGGTAAGCAAATTTCTTCAAGTTCCATTCGTGGACTGTTTATATGCACTTTTTACATATGGTGATTAATGACAGCAATGCATTATTCTAGAATGCAATGCTTCAGCTTTATAAAAAATGAATGAAACTAGTGTACATTCTTCGAAAAAATCATGGAAAAAGTGCAGTTATACCATGAAACTATGTTAATACAAATAAGAAAAATACCTTTTCTCTTGTTTATACTTTGCATGTTACAAAAAAAAGCTATTTCGCTTACACAATGGACAAGTTGTAACAAAAAAATGCTGTTTCGCTTACCCATGGACAAACGATTGTTTCCTTTTCCAAAATTGATCAAGCTTGACGAAAGCTATGCTGAAGACAAAATTGATTTCTTAGAAAAAAATGGAAAAAAAGCGAAAAAGTTGACATTCAAATTAACATAACTTCCCTCTTTGTTAAGTTATAAACTTCGTTAGACTATCATTTTTTAAGTTAGACATAGATCTATATAACAGATATTACTTTTTTGTTTTTATCAAGTTATAACTAAGTTATAGCTATTAATGTTTTATATCTCTTTTTCAAAATGATCACTACTCTTTGGACCATAATTTGGCCAAATATTATTACAATTCCATATATTGTGTTTTCGCACTATTTTGGAATTTTACTTTTCAAATGATATATAAACCATTGTATCTAATATATTTTAAAATAACGTTATTCCTTTGTCAAATTTATGCTAAAAAGCCAAAAAAAAAGTGTTTTTTTTAAAAATAACATAGTCAATTATGGTTCAAAAAGTTTCAGACAAATCTTCTCTACTAAGTTAAAAAAAACACATCTTTTGGCTATTTACTTATAAAAATCAGTCGAATTTTCAATGAGTTATGAGATAGACGAATTTTTTTTCTTATTTCTTTTTATTATTGAAGTTAATCCAAATGTATTATTGATTGCTTTAATAGTTTTAGAGGCAGTCTAATCAATTTGTACTTTAAGCAATGACTTAAAAATTACATTTTGAAGCAGTTCATCTTCAAAATATTAGTAGATTATTATGAACAATGAAATACAATTAAATGATATATCTGAAATTTTATTTGTTTCATAAGATGACATATATTTGCAGTGGAATAAATACATAAAGTTACTTTTAGATATTTTTTTCTAAATAAAATATTAACAAAATAATTAATTTTATTTTGGATTTAAATCTATTATTAAAAAGCAAAATTAACCATGTGATTTATATCTAAAATTAGGATTTATTAAAACAACATGAATGTTTTTTTTATTTGTTATATATATGTTTTGAAATTGTTTTGAACATTTGTTGTAAACACCATATTACATAAATATTTCTTATTTGTTTAAAAATTTATTTAGTAAATATAAAGTAATATAAAAGAATTCCATATTAAACAAAAATCATTATCATTCAAATTTGAATATTTAATATGATTTACATAAATTTCCGTACTGTAGCACTTTTCCTAGTTTTTTTGAGTGCTGCAGCTCATTATCTTCCAAGATCTGCATCCAGTAGTAATCTACTTCAAAATGACTTGGATAAAAAATTAGCCCAACAGGTTTCTAATTATTTGGCTTCAGATATTCATTCATATGACCATCATAAACTCGAACTTATGGGTAAAAGACCATTAGGTAAAGGGATAAAACCAAATCCAAAATCTAAAAAACCAATGCAAAGAAGGCCAGGTCCACAAGGAAAAAGACCAAGCCCACCAAGAAGAAGACCTAGCCCACCAGGAAAAAGACCTAGCCCACAAAAAGGTAAACCATCTCCACAAAAAGGTAAACCATCTCCACCAAAAGGTAAACCATCTCCACCAAAAGGTAAACCATCTCCACCAAAAGGTAAACCATCTCCACCAAAACGTAAACCAACTCCACCAAAACGTAAACCAACTCTACCAAAACGTAAACCATCTCCACCAAAAGGTAAATCAACTTCACCAAAATCCAAACCAACTCCACAAAAACCTAAACCAACTCCACTAAAACCACTTCCACCAAAATCTACACCTGCTCCAACAACACCAGCACCAGAGGAGGAGGAAAAAAGCCTACAAAGCGATGAAGAAGAGGAAGAAAGAGGTCCAAATGAAAGTGAAGAAGAGGAAGAGGAGGAAGAAGAAGAAGAGGAGAAAGAGGAAGAGGAGGAAGAAGAAGAAGAAGAGGAGGAAGAGGAGGAAGAAGAGGAAGAAGAAGAAGAAGAAGAAGAAGAAGAAGAAGAAGAAGAGGAAGAAGAAGATGAAGAATGAAACGATAGAAAATAAATCTTCTGGAAAGCATTTTTCATTAAAGCTTTACTTTTCCTATTTAAAAGGAATTTACGATTTATTTTGTTTACTACACTTTAAATTTGTGAAAAAATAAAAGTTTTTTACTATTAATTGCTGTTATAAATAATTAAGTTTGTACAAATTTCTTTTAGATCTCACTAATTACAAGCTTGGTAAGGTAATAGAAATATAATTGATGGATAAAAACTAAAAAAATTATACACAAATAACGATAAAGTGTAAAAAAATATATAACTTAACGATATTAAATTTCTAATTGATATATGAGTTTAAAAAAAATAACTATGCAAAAGCAAACAAAATTATTAAAAATCAATTTTACCAATATTTTATGTAGAAATAAAAGTTGCTAAAAGTACTTAGAAAGTTTGGAAACCTTAGAACATGATATGCTATAAGCTGATGTTTAATATTTAAAAATATCTCATTTATTTTATATAAACTTTAACTTATTTTTATATAGAATTTCTATTAATATTACTGATAATCATTCGTAATAATTAAATCATATACTAAAATTGTGTTAGATAGACGTAGTATTTCACATTTGCTACATATATAGTTTGTGTAGTCTGATTTGTATTGAAAATTTAGTAAAGTAAGTAATATAAACTCGAAACTTTATACAAATGGTAGGTATTGAAGATAACTTCAGAGTTTTTCTTTGCACGAATGTATGGAAATAAGAGTTGTATGTTGAAGTTACAGCAGTGAGAAACTATACAAGCTTGATTAGCAAGTAATGTAAAGGAAACTGAATGTTAATTATAATTATATGATAATGTTATATTGTATTCTTTTTGTTTATATGATTATATTTTGATAAAAAAATAGTCTTTTATTTATTTTTGTTTTATATCAAACATAGCGCTTTCGGACAAAAACAAGTCGTTTTTTGCACATTTAATATCATATAAGATTTATAAATAAAACTAATTGAACGATAAATATCTCAGACTGCAACACATGCATTAGATGAAAACGATAAATTTACAATTATCATTAGCCTGATTTCCCGTGACTGGTCAGAACAAGTTTTTCTGAAACCATTGAAGAAGACAACTTGGTATCGGAATGGACAGACCTTTTAGAATTCATTAACAAAAAAACTGCAATCTAATAAAATAGTATGATCCAGTGGTAGTTATCAATTAGTTAACAGATTTCAAATTAGAAAAAATCAAAGATGCTAAGACTTCTTTGTTAGATAAGATCACGAACTATGCAAGAGTTTTCGACGCAAGGAAATTCAATCCTCAAGGATTCATCACCATTATGTTGTTTTTACGAAAGATTCCACGTTAATATCAACTTGAGTTATGTACCGACGGTTTTCTTCCATAATTTGATGAAACTAAAACATTTCTATTAAAGAAAGACAGAGAATTCACTATAAAGAAAAAGAAGTATGTTAACAATAATGTTAATAAAAAACTGAAATGTATGCTAATATAACAATATTAACTAGACTAATTTTATTGTAAAAAACAGGAATATTTAAAGAATAATAACATTCAAAATATGAATATAAAATAAAAATATATTCAATATTAAAATATTTGAATATTACATTCAGTGAAAAAAAAGTTATAAACGAATCAAAACAGGACTGCTTCAAAAAAGATTGTTTGGCAAGTATTTTATATCAAAGAATCAAGTTTTTATTGTTCTACACGGTGGGAAAGAAATTCTATCTTTAACATCTTCAAGGGGTAAAAAATATATAAACACAAATCAGCGCTACGAAAAAATAAATGCTATAATCCTGGATTTATTTTGTAATCTTTGAAGCCATAACATATCAGTTACAGGTACATTGTTGCCAAAAAAATGTTTTTACTGTAGATTGTATTTTGCAAATAGATTCTTTCAAGGCAAGTTATGGATAGTTAGACAATTTAAAATGTAGAAACAATATAAAAAAGAGAAATATAACATATTGAAAAAGGTAGATACGATAAAAATGTGATTGACGAATTTCTTAAAAATGCTCTTCGTATTATTAAAAATTACAGGCAGTCACAAATTTTTAACCGTCATGTGACTGTTCCCTACTACAAATGATTGAGTAGTCAATCTTTAGTTGATTGATTAAAAACATGTAGTGGCGATAAAAATAAATAAGTCAAGAATTACGATATGTCTATGCGTCATTTTCAATAGAATGAAATGTCCCTCTCTGATAAATGAATCTTCTTGAAAAACTAGTGCACTAAAAAAAATAAATTTAGACGGAAAAGCAGGCTTCATAATACTGTGGTAATAAGGCTGCTTGGATGAACACATCTTTACTTCAAGAATACTTCAATCACTTGGATAATTATTTTACAAAAAAAAACATTGGCCCTGTAGCTCCAATAATAGATAATTATAAATCTAAAAAAATTAAGTCATCTGAATTAGATTTTCATCTTTAGAACATTAAGGTATTTTCTTGCCAAAATCAACTACAGGTGAATTAAATCATAAATTATAACAGTCATAAGGATCTTTAAAATGAGTACAAAAAGAAAATTATAAAAAAATTAATTTTCTAACCGAATCCAGTGAAAATGGTGATATAAACATGTCACTAAGCTCTATCACTCTTTATGATGTCGCACGATTTTGTATATTGTCGAATGCTAGAAATTTGGAAGTGTTATAATCAATGAATTTGACCAGACGTTTGGTAGGACTATACATGAATATCTTAATCACTTTTTTTGGAATTCTATTAGTTTTGAAAAGTTAACTAATTATTTAAATGATATCGATGACATGCTCAATGTTTTTAATATCCTGATACTTCAGAAAATCTTTGTTTTTTGTACAAAAATCGTGATTTAGTCAGTACTGAAAATAATAGTAAAATTGCTTTTGATAAGTTGGCTAAAAATATAGTAACAGATCACTACATATCAAGTGAAGAAGAAAATGCTAGTAATAAAACAATAGGTGAAGATAAACCAAAAACAATTACTATTATAAAAGCGCTCGGATCAATTTTTAAATGTTGAGATCTTGTTTTTAATTAAAATTTTATGATATGAAGTAGAATTTATTACAGAAAAATACTATACAATATCTGTTTAAAAAATGATCAAATATATTATTTATTAAAGTTTATATATTCAAAAATACTTCATAGTTTTCCCATAATTGCATTAACATAAAATGTTATGCTTTTCTTAATGGAATTTTGAATTCGGTGTGTTTCACTTAATTTCATTTTATTTATGTTTTTACAATTTATTCAATAATTTGCTGAAATTAATTTACAAATTTTAGTCAGAAATTAGTGAAGAATTGTCAGTAAAAATGAAACAAATGAAATTAACGGACAATTTAACAAAAAAATATTTCCTAATTTTTTTACTACTTTAATTCTAATTATTTTTTTCTTAATAAAAAAATTAGTAATAATAACAATATTTGTACATGTAGCTATACTAATAGCTACAATAATATAAAAATTCCAACATAAGACTGTCTGTCATTTAAGAATATTTTTCGCAAAACATTTTGGTGGTCTAAATCATAATTTTTACTACATAATTTTTTATTTTCATAGTACCTAAATTTGAGTTTTACAATTAAGTACAAATACTTATTTACTATCAGTATAAACCTGGCAATTTTAATTTCGTATAAGTTTGCATAATATTGTAATTTCATGATATATAGTTTATACTTCGATTAAAACTAATTTGATAAAACTTAAACAATAATTTATAGTAAAACAACTTGTTTTAAGCATTACATGGTCTGAATTTTGATAAGTTCGTCTATATATTAAAAAATGATTTGTAAATTATTAAAGCAGTTCTCAATTTGATAAATTTAGTCTAAACAATGATGGATAAAACGTTTATATGTAGTAAATTAAATTTGTATTGATAATAGAAAATTTGAAATAAAATGAAAATTTTAGTATTATTTCATCTTTAGTATAGTTAACTTCGTTTTTACAAAAAAATGATGACAATGATGGTAGAAAGATTACGAAACAACAAGAAAAGTCATATAAACATAGTTGTTTATCAAATCATCTATTGACGATCTTTATAATTTTAGAATCACATATTAAATTTAGAAATGTAAAGCTGACAGAAAAAAAAATTTAAAGATAATTTTAAATAAATATAACATTCATAATTGTTCATGTTAACTGTTAGATTTAAAGACCAATAAAATGAATTTTCCTGCAACATATCTTCTTATTTACATATAAAATTGACATAAATAATAAAAAATAGCTATTTTAAGAAAACGTGCACAACTAACTTCTTATAATAAATTTATTTTAATTTTTTTAAATATAATTTTTGTTTATATTAGATAATTATGAAATGTAGTTATTTAAAAAATATTAAAACAGGCTAGTTAATATTTTTTACCGCATATCTTTTTTTGATGACGCGTATTAGTCAATTCAAATGCACCAATATTAAAATATTTATGAACCATTAGACCTTTAAATATGTATTTTGCTGGAACTCGTACGACTATACTTTTAACGCATTTATAACCTCTTTCATAACATTTGTGAAGAATTTCCAAATAAACATCTAACATTTATGTATAAATTTAAAAAATTAATTAACTCACGTATAAGACAAGAATTTTTTGCATGTCCTATAACAACAAATTGACCATTTTTTTTAGGAAATACGCTTGCTATAACTCTTGATCTGTTAATTCTGTTGCTATTTGTAAGTCGAAGTTTAGCATTTCTATACGGAACTCCATGACATAAAATTAACCCATGCACACCAACAGCTTGATTTTTTCTTATATTTCGACCTTCAATACTATTTTGAACAAAAATCGATAGAAGTAAAAGAATTATTTTAAAATTCAAAATCATAATGCGTTGATAAATATAGGAACACAAAAAACATTTTATTTATAGTAATTTTAACAGATAAAATTAAACACAAAAGTAACTGTTTGCTTTGCTATTAAAAATGGAATCATTGATCAAAAAAAATATAAATATAACAATTAAAGTTAAAAATACATAAATTTAGTATAAAAAAATCTACAAATTATATAATATTTTGAAATATCAAAATTTAATATTTTAAAGAATTATTTTTAAATTTTTAGTAATCATTTTCTTTAGTCTTATAAATAACAACTTTTGGTAAGATAAAATATTAGAAATATTACTGAGTAAGATCTAATTTGATGAATGCTCACACAACAACTGAAATATTATATAAAACAAATTAAAGTAAATATTTTAATATTAATAAGAAAAAAGAACACAATAAAATTACAATATCTACGAAATGTAACCCACTTATTCACATAATACATTAATTGGTGAATAGATAATTTATCTATAAACTGTTATATTACACTTATTTCCAAAAAAAATTAGCTGATTAGGACTAGTCTTTTTACAATATGTTATGATTTGACATCAAGGTTTCCAGATTTTTAGAAACCGACATTGTAACTTTAATAAAAAGAAAAATTATTTATTTAATCAAATACATTACTTTAATATAAATTATTAATACAATAATTTGAATATTATATATTCAAACTGTTATTTTATCACACTACACACAAATTAAAAATTCCGCAATTTAAGATGCACATGACAATTTATGTAAAATTGTATTACATTTACAAAAAAAGGAAATTTTACAAAATGAATAGAATAGTTTTGCATTTTAGGAGGAATTGTTATGCATTTTAGGTTAAAATTGTTATGCATTCCAGGTAGAATAGTTTTGCATTTTAGGAAGAATTAGTTATGTATTTTAGGTTAAAATTGTTTTGCATTCCAGGTAGAATAGTTTTGCATTTTAGGAAGAATTAGTTATGCATTTTAGGAAGAATCGTTAGGCATTTTAGGTAGAATTGTTTTGCATTTTAGGTAGAATTGTATGACAATTGAGGAAGAATTGTATGACATTTGAGGGTGAATTGTATGACATTTGAGGAAGAATTGTATAACAATTTAGGTAAAATTGTTATGCAAATTTTACAAAAAAAAATTATCAAATATATTTAATTAATTATATTCTTCTTGGAAAACAGAAAAATAGTATATAAAAAGATTGAGAATTAAATAAATATACTATAAACTAAGTAATGTACTAAATTAATCTAATAAACTTAATAAAAGTTTGGAATATTAAATGTAAAATCACAAAAATAATGTTAGTACTTTAAAACATTGTTATATAGATATAGAAGGACTTTCATTTTCTAAACATTAATAATATATTTGTATCTCAATATAAATTTAGAAAATTTTATTAATGAAAACACAAAACAAAATAAAAATTATCAAGAATTTTACAAATAGATCAACATTATACGATTCAAAAAAAGTGATTTACGGAAAATAAGATAAGTAAGATGTTTGAAAATTATTTATTAAAAATTTTGTTACATAGTTCATACTACATATACAAATTACTAATGAACTTTAGTAAATACAAAAATTTTTTATCTTATATTTAAAGTAAATCATTACCCCTTTTAGCTTTCTTTGAAGAAAAAAATTTTAGTTGCATTTAGTATACAAAAAACATTTTTGTCTTCTATGTGCCTATAGGTAATGACTCTAGAATGGTGCCGTTGAAGTTAATATCACAAAGCGCCAAGTTATGTATAGACAAATACTTTAAGGTACTACATAATGCTCGGAAAATATTTTGTATATCTCATTTGTACTTGACGTTTTAAGAATTGCTTGTAAGTTATTTTTAAAATTGCTAATATTAATTTTCAATCATATCGAAAAATGTAACTACAATAAAAAAAGTATTTTTTGAAATTTATTAAATTCTTACGCGAAATAAATACTATTGTGACAAAAGTTATCGTTCATAACTACATAACTTTTTCCAGGATTCTGACTTTGTTGATAGTGTAATGCTCAGACATTATTTCGAGAATCTATCAACATCAATCACTTTTGGAAGAAGGGTGGTCAGTCTTCTAGTCAACAGAAGACAACTGAATTTATTTTGGATGGTCTTGAATTTTCATAAACATTCCGACCGAAATTGATACCTTCTGGTAATTGTTTTAAGAAAGTATCTAAAATAATATCACAATTTGGGCAACCTTTGATATTCGAGTTTGATAAATAAAGTAATAAATCAATAGTCTTCTTTATCAGTCGGCTATTTTTTCTATTTTCTTATAAAATTCTTTTCATCATTTTTAAAAGTTTATTTTATATGCTTTGTAGTTTTCATATTATCTAGTTTTAGTTAAGATAAAATTTCAAAAAAGTCAATGATTTATAATATAGGCAAATATAAACTACTACGTAAGCATTTAATGCTGCCTAATAAATTAATATTAGGATAAAAAAACTGTCAAAAGAAATATCTAAAAGTTTTACATAAAGAACCACTAAAATTAATCAAACAATATTTAGCTAGTGCAATATTTTGTACCAACTAAGTATCTGTTTACAATTTTCTATCAAGTATATTTTTTGATTTAATAGTTCCAGGATGGCAAAAAAAAGCGATTAAAAGAAACTAAAATTTTTTTATTATAGTTGTAGAGTAATGAATAAATATAAAATTAATATTAGCAATTTTAAAAATCACTTACAAATAATTCTTTGAACGGCAAGTACAAATGAGATATACAAAATATTTTCTGAACATTATGTAGTGCCTTAAAGTATTTGTCTATACATAACTTGGCGCTCTGTGATATTAACTTCAACGGCACCATTCTAGAGTCTTTACCTATAGGCACATAGAAGACAAAAATGTTTTTTGTATACAAAAGGCAACTAAAATTTTTTTCTTCAAAGATAACTAAAAGAGGTAATGATTTACTCTAAATATAAAATAAAAATTTTTTGTATTTACTATAGTTCATTAGTAATTTGTATATGTAGTATGAACTATGTAACAAAATTTTTAATAAATAATTTTCAAACATCTTATTATCTTATTTTCTGAAAATCACTTTTTTGAATCATATAATGTTGATCTATTTGTAAAATTCTTGATCATTTTTATTTTTGTTTTGTGTTTTCATTAATAAAATTTTCTAAATTTATATTGAGATACAAATATATTATTAACGTTTAGAAAATGAAAGTCCTTTTATATTTAAATAACAATATTTTAAAGTACTAACTTTTTTTTTGTGATTTTACATCTAAGATTCCAAACTTTTATTAAGTTTATTAGATTAATTTGGTACATCACTTAGTTTATAGTATATTTATTTAATTCTCAATCTTTTTATATACTATTTTTCTGTTTTCCAAGAAGAATATAATTAATTAAATATATTTGATAATTTTTTTTTGTAAAATTTGCATAACAATTTTACCTAAATTGTTATACAATTCTTCCTCAAATGTCATACAATTCACCCTCAAATGTCATACAATTCTTCCTCAATTGTCATACAATTCTACCTAAAATGTAAAACAATTCTACCTAAAATGCAAAACAATTCTATCTAAAATGCAAAACTATTCTACCTAGAATGCCTAACGATTCTTCCTAAAATGCATAACTAATTCTTCCTAAAATGCAAAACTATTCTACCTAGAATGCCTAACGATTCTTCCTAAAATGCATATTTAATTCTTCCTAAAATGCAAAACTATTCTACCTGGAATGCATAACAATTCTACCTAAATTGTAATACAATTTGAATAGAATTGTACCTATACAAAAATTAGTAAAAATGTAATACAAAATTCATTAAATTGTTATACAATTTTAGGTGAATTGTATGACTATTAGCATTAAATTGCAACCTTAAATTGCGGAATTTTTAATTTGTGTGAATACAATATAACATTATCATATAGTTGTAGTTAACAATCAGTTTCCTTTACATTACTTGCTAATCAAGCTTGTATGGTTTCTCACTGCTGCAACCTCAACATATAACTCTTGTTTTCATAGACTCGTGCACAGAAAAACTCTGAAGCTATCTTTAATACGTACGATTTGTATAAAGTTTCGAGTTTATATTACATACTTTACTAACTTTTCAATACAAATCAGACTACGCAAACTATATTTATAGCATATGTGAAATACTACGTCTATCTAACACAATTTTAGTATATGATCTAATTATTACGAATGATTATCAGTAATATTAATAGAAATTCTATATTAAAATTAGTGTTTTCTCTTATAAAAAAATAAGTTAAAGTTTATATAAAATAAATGAGATATTTTTAAATATTAAACATCAGCTTATAGCATATCATGTTCTAAGGTTTCCAAACTTTCTAAGTACTTTTAGCAACTTTTATTTCTACATAAAATATTGGTAAAATTGATTTTTAATAATTTTGTTTGCTTTTGCATAGTTATTTTTTTTTAAACCCATATATCAATTAGAAATTTAATATCGTTAAGTTATATATTTTTCTACACTTTATCGTTATTTGTGTATAATTTTTTTAGTTTTTATCCATCAATTATATTTCTATTACCTTACAAAGCTTGTAATTAGTGAGATCTAAAAGAAATTTATACAAACTCAATTATTTAAAACAGCAATTAATAATAAAAAACTTTTATTTTTTCACAAATTTAAAGTGTAGTAAACAAAATAAATCGTAAATTCCTTTTAAATAGGAAAAGTAAAGCTTTAATTAAAAGTGCTTTCCAGAAGATTTATTTTCTATCGTTTCATTCTTCATCTTCCTCTTCTTCTTCCTCTTCTTCTTCTTCTTCCTCTTCTTCTTCTTCTTCTTCTTCCTCCTCCTCCTCTTCTTCTTTTTCCTCCTCTTCTTCACCCTCTTCTTCACCTTCTTCTTCTTCACCGCTTTGTGGGTCTTCTTCCTTGTCCTCTGGTGCTGGTGTTGGTGGAGCGGGTTTGGGTTTTGGTGGAAGTGGTTTTGGAGGGTTTGGTTTACGTTTTATTGGGCTTGGTTTACGTTTTGTTGGGCCTGGTTTACGTTTCATTGGACCTGGTTTACGTTTCATTGGACCCGGCTTACGTTTTATTGGACCCGGTTTACGTTTCATTGGACCCGGCTTACGTTTCATTGGACCTGGCTTACGTTTCATTGGACCCGGCTTACGTTTCATTGGACCCGGCTTACGTTTCATTGGGCCTGGCCTTCTTGGTGGGCTTGGTCTTCTTCCTGGAGGTCCTGGTCTTCTTGGTGGACTTGGTTTTCTTCCTCGTGGACTTGGTTTTCTTCCTTTTGGTTTATTGAACTTTGGATTTGGTCTTCTACCTATGAGTTCTAGTTTATGAGGCTCATTTGAATGAATGTCTGAAGCTAAGTAATTAGAAGCTTCTAAAGCAGATATGTAATCCAGGTCATTTTGAAGTAGATTATTACTAGATGCAGGTATTGGAAGGTAATGAGCTGCAGCACTCAAAATAACTAGGAAAAGTGCTACAGTACGGAAATTTATATAAATCATATTGTAATATTCAAATTTGAATGGTAATGTCTATTGTTGAATATGGAATTCTTTTATACTACTTCATATTTACTAAATATATTTTTTAACAAATAAAAAATATTTATGCAATATGGTGTTTACAACAAATGTTCAAAACATTTATATAGTAAGTAGAATAAAAACATTTATATTATTTTAATAAATTCTAATTTTAGATATAAATCATATGGTTAATCTTGCTTTTTAATAATGGATTAAAAGTTGAAAAAAATTTTATTATTTTGTTAATATTTTGTTTAGTAAAATAAATATCTTAAATTAACTTTATGTATTCATACAACTACAAGACATGTGTCATCTTATAAGCAAATAGAATTTCATTTCTCTCATTAGATTGTATTTCATTGTTCATAATATATCTACTAATATTTTGAAGAAGAACTGCGTCAAAATGTAATTTTTGAGACATTCTTTTAAACATGAATTGATCAGACTGCGTCAAATACTTTAAAAGAAATCAGTGATACAATTAGCTTAACTTTGAATAAAAAATGTTCTGTGTGATATGCTGGTTTAAAAGATTTAGCGTTTAAAATTAATATCTTGAAATGAAATATAAATGCACTGTACAACTGTAATCAAAATGATTTGTTAAAAACGCTAAAAAAATCTGACATTTTTTTTGAAAAGTTTCGAATGCTTTAAAATTAGTGTTGTACTGAATTAATAACATAAATGTTATCGGTAATAAAAATTTTTTTTTCAAATGACTTTCGAGAATGCGAATGAATAGGATATAAGATTTTACCACACCTCCTTTCCTCACAAGTCTTTGATTAGCGAGTTTTTTTAAATGGCATGCATATTTACAAAAACAAATTATCTATAAAAACATATTTCTCTACTGGTACAACTTAGTCTGTTGGTTAATTAAAAAAACTTTTTTGTTTTTCATGGTTAATGAAAAATTGCATTCATTATAAAAAATGTTAAGTACAAATTTCAAAATATGTTTCTTCTTTCGTATACAGAAAGCTTAAACTTGTCAATTCGACTGACGTTATTCAAAATATTACAAACTGTAAGTAATATTAAAATAACTGACCATGTAAAATAGATAAAACTGTAGGCTACAAAATGCTATCAAAGGAATCCATTTTTTTTATATAAAATGTACACGTAAAATAGACATGTGTAGATTTTTTGTGTGTTTGAAGCTCGAACAAAATGTACGCTGAAGAAAATAATTTTGAAGCAACAGGCTTTATAATTGCACTTATTCTCCATATCATCAAAGCCGTTCTTGTTTAAGCTAAAATCTTTTTATGCAAAAAGAAATCATGAGAAAATAAATTGTTAGATACAGTAACTTTTTATTGGAACAGTAACTGATTTGATAATAATAGATTTGAAGAGACTCAATAATCTATTGTTAGTTTGAGAAGATGTTCTTAGAAAACAGCAAGACTTATTTATAGTTAAACTTAGATTTTATGCTTACTTGATAACTTAACGTTTTTCAACGATATATTTTAAGATATACTATCGACACCATTCTTAAATAACGTCACATTACATTAATTTTAAATATTTAATTTGGCTATAAAAAAGTAAAAAATTTTTATTATTTTAGTAATTTTTATTAATTAATGTCAGAGGTCTCTAGACGAACATCTGTGATTATTGTATTGTAGAAGGTCCCTCATTATATATTGTCTTATATTTTTATATTATCATAACATTACATTCTATAGTAAATTCTTGCTAACTGGTGTGATACTATTGATTTACCTGTTGTCAATAAAATAATCATTCGATCCGATTGTTTCTTTTGAACGATGGTAGAAACAAATGATAGCTAGGAAAGTTATTCCAAAAACAGATTGGATGCTATAATTGAGGCTGAGAAATGTTTGTCTTCGCTAACATTACTACAACAAAGTTTATTGGATGCCAATATTGAATATTCTAGTTCTAGAACTTCCGAAATTAGTTTTTTTTATGAATATTTTTACCAGTATCTAAGAAGCTTTCTCCGGTATAATTCCTTCCCCCTTGTAATATGCACGTTTATTTTATTTACTAGTGTTCTATCTGTTTATACTCATTTTATGTTGTGGCGTTCATACCGCTGTTTTGTAAAATTGGACTCCACGTACAATCAAAATGCCAATGTACAGACTTCAATTAACGATAAACAATATAAAGCAAAAAAAGATTTTTTAACATTAAATAAACTGGATCGGCTAATCGAAGAATACCGAATGAGAGTTTCGCATGTCTAGTCAATCAGTTTTAAATTTTAAAATATATTGTAAATTTCTATTTGTATTGTAAACTCTATAGAAGCTGCAGTCAAAGAAACACCAAAGGCAAAGAGGAAAGACAACTAGGAGAAACAAATATAAGCAAGATGTTTTATAAATAGTGTTGCATAATATGCATATAATAGTTATTCATATTTTTAATATATAAAATATTAGATTGGCGCACAAATGATGGTCGCAAATTCTTACTATAATTTTCTATTGTAAAAAATTTTAAAAAATAAATTCATATTAAAACAGCTTTTATGTAGAAATGTAAAAGAACTTGCCCTGATAATATTTTGCATATTACTTTAATTTTTAAATTAATTTTCAAAGAAGTTATATCCGATTTTGAAAATGTTGTCAAAGAATTAATTATGGGTAATTTTCTTACATGAGTTCAAACTTAGACGTAATAGAGTTGAAACATATTTAAATATAGTGGATTCATAAAGGTAAGGGTTAACTTCTGAACGCTCTTTGCGTCGGTGGTTTGAGAAATTCTATGAGATTAATTTTGATCTCGATAATAAAGAGGGTGGAGGAGGACCCTTTACTACCAATTCTCAGAATTAATGGAAGATTGCGGAGCTAAATCTAAAGCAGTCACTAAGAGAGTTGAAATATATTGACAGGAGCTTGAGAAAATGAATGAAAAACTAAAAAAAGTCATCCGACATTAAAAATAGAAATAACCCAATACTATGAGATGACAAGGCAAGATGTCATGTTTCAAAACTAATTTTAAAAAAAATTGGTGAATTGAAATATGGAGCTCTATCTTATTCTCCATACTCCCCTAATCTTTTCCCTACAATTTTCGATTTGTTTGAGCATTTGAATGCTTTTTTTAAAGATAAATTGTTTAAGAATCAGAAGTCGGCAGAAAGCGATTTCAGTGACTTTTATTAGATCTCAAAGTTTCAAATCTCATAAAACGGGGATTCGGAAGTTATTGGAATGTTGACAAAAATTTATTAATTCTAACGGATTTTATTTTAATAAATTTAGTTAACCATAGCTTAAATAAATATTGTGTTAATTTTTTCCCTCCGCGGCCATTATTTATGCATCAACCTAATATTTTCGAGATTCGGGTTTTTCATCTTCTACGATTTTAAGTTATAAAATTTATTAAAAAATTAAATTTTCTGAAATTTACTTTGATACTTAAAAAGTACTCAAATATGATAAAGAATAGTGCATATATTGGTATATTTTCATAAAGTAGTTTTTGAGATACGCAATCATGGTCGAAAAGTTTCTGAAGCTTTAAAAACTCACAGAGTGGAGATATGAAGTTAATATTTTATATATTGATATATGTCATTTAGAGGTATAGTTTAAGTATATAAAAAATAGGTATTAAATTTTTGCTTGTCCCACTTTATTCGAGAATCTCAAGAAAAGTACTTTAAATTAATATATAAAGTATTTCTGTATATGCTTTTGCATTTTTTTTATTAAAAAGTATACTCATTAAAAGCAATTTTAAAATTCATAATTTTACTAATTTTTGTCACAAACATTTAAAAAATGACATCATTTCTGACAAAAACTTTTTACGTGTAGAAATCTTACTCATTAATAAAATATTTACTTAATTTTTTTGTTGAATATTTATATCTTTCCAATATACTACTATCTATTTGATAATTTACCAGTAATTTTTGTTTATCACTAGCAGAAACTGATATTATCAAAATTTAATAGGAAAAACTATAATATACAGAGATTACACTTATATAAATAATATCAATATAAGAAAAGATTGATACTGTTATCATAAAAAGTGCAATTTGTTATCATAAAAAGTACAATTTTACGGTAAAAACTATAGTATAAATTCCGATGTTTTATAATCTAAAAAATATCTACAAAATGGTTAAATTTTTATATACATTATTTCTATTGTTCATAATTGTTTCTGCTACTTCTGGCAGTTATCATTGTGGCCAAACACCTATTATTCCCAATGTTAAAAATAAAATATCTGTTGATATTGTCGGCGGAAGTGATGCCGTTCCATACTCATGGCCATGGCAAGTTATTTTGTGTGATACTACGTGGTTTTCATGGTGTCAATTAATATGCGGTGGCTCTATTATTGCTCCTGGTAAATTTTATATATATTTATTATTTAGTAAGATGAACGATTTTAAGGATGGGTTATGACATCTGGAGATTGTGTTTATAGTGTTATAGGCTTCGAGTCAACTTTTAGAATAAAAGCAGGAGTATATGATCACTATAAGATGAATGAAACAGGTGAAACTTTACATAAAATAAAGAAAGTTCATTTACATCCAAATTACCAAGGATATCCAAATTATGAACGAAATATTGCTTTGATTGAATTAGAGAATCAAATTACTTTTAATGATCACGTTCAACCAATTTGTCTTCCATCAACTGATAAAAATGTTGTTGTGGAACCAAATTCAGCTTGGGTTACCGGATGGGGATTTATCGAAAAAAAAGGATATTGTTCAGATAAATTGAAACAAGTTAATTTACCATTTGTTAATGAGAACACATGTGATAGTGAATATCCAAATGATATAAAACCAGATATTATGATTTGTGCAGGAAAAAAAGGTTCAGGTATATGTGTAGGAGACACTGGTGGTCCATTAGTTGTGCAATCAAAATCTAGAAGATGGTATCAATATGGTATAACATCACATGGAATAGGTATATTATAAAGAAAATTCTTTAACATAACTTTTTTAGGTTGTGGTGAATATAAACACCCAGGAATATATACAAGAGTTACTGCATTTTGTGATTTCATAGAAACAACAACAAATGGAACTGTAACATGTATTAAACCCAAATGAAATTAATTTATATTCTTTTTGTTTTGAATATCAAAATTTAAATTAATGATTTTGGTATACTAATTAAAATTTTGCGATTATTAATAAATCTTATTCATAGAATTTTTAGATTATTGTTAAACAACATGTTTTTTCAATTTTTCATTTTTGTAGTAATATTTATTGAGACGGTGGACATTTGCTTGTCCATAATTATCGATACTTTTTTTTTAAAATGCCATTTCACTTACCCATAGGTTACCCATGGACAAGCAAAATGATATAAATTCTTTTTCATACAAAATTTGGGTAAGCAAATTTCTTCAAGTTCCATTCGTGGACTGTTTATATGCACTTTTTACATATGGTGATTAATGACAGCAATGCATTATTCTAGAATGCAATGCTTCAGCTTTATAAAAAATGAATGAAACTAGTGTACATTCTTCGAAAAAATCATGGAAAAAGTGCAGTTATACCATGAAACTATGTTAATACAAATAAGAAAAATACCTTTTCTCTTGTTTATACTTTGCATGTTACAAAAAAAAGCTATTTCGCTTACACAATGGACAAGTTGTAACAAAAAAATGCTGTTTCGCTTACCCATGGACAAACGATTGTTTCCTTTTCCAAAATTGATCAAGCTTGACGAAAGCTATGCTGAAGACAAAATTGATTTCTTAGAAAAAAATGGAAAAAAAGCGAAAAAGTTGACATTCAAATTAACATAACTTCCCTCTTTGTTAAGTTATAAACTTCGTTAGACTATCATTTTTTAAGTTAGACATAGATCTATATAACAGATATTACTTTTTTGTTTTTATCAAGTTATAACTAAGTTATAGCTATTAATGTTTTATATCTCTTTTTCAAAATGATCACTACTCTTTGGACCATAATTTGGCCAAATATTATTACAATTCCATATATTGTGTTTTCGCACTATTTTGGAATTTTACTTTTCAAATGATATATAAACCATTGTATCTAATATATTTTAAAATAACGTTATTCCTTTGTCAAATTTATGCTAAAAAGCCAAAAAAAAAGTGTTTTTTTTAAAAATAACATAGTCAATTATGGTTCAAAAAGTTTCAGACAAATCTTCTCTACTAAGTTAAAAAAAACACATCTTTTGGCTATTTACTTATAAAAATCAGTCGAATTTTCAATGAGTTATGAGATAGACGAATTTTTTTTCTTATTTCTTTTTATTATTGAAGTTAATCCAAATGTATTATTGATTGCTTTAATAGTTTTAGAGGCAGTCTAATCAATTTGTACTTTAAGCAATGACTTAAAAATTACATTTTGAAGCAGTTCATCTTCAAAATATTAGTAGATTATTATGAACAATGAAATACAATTAAATGATATATCTGAAATTTTATTTGTTTCATAAGATGACATATATTTGCAGTGGAATAAATACATAAAGTTACTTTTAGATATTTTTTTCTAAATAAAATATTAACAAAATAATTAATTTTATTTTGGATTTAAATCTATTATTAAAAAGCAAAATTAACCATGTGATTTATATCTAAAATTAGGATTTATTAAAACAACATGAATGTTTTTTTTATTTGTTATATATATGTTTTGAAATTGTTTTGAACATTTGTTGTAAACACCATATTACATAAATATTTCTTATTTGTTTAAAAATTTATTTAGTAAATATAAAGTAATATAAAAGAATTCCATATTAAACAAAAATCATTATCATTCAAATTTGAATATTTAATATGATTTACATAAATTTCCGTACTGTAGCACTTTTCCTAGTTTTTTTGAGTGCTGCAGCTCATTATCTTCCAAGATCTGCATCCAGTAGTAATCTACTTCAAAATGACTTGGATAAAAAATTAGCCCAACAGGTTTCTAATTATTTGGCTTCAGATATTCATTCATATGACCATCATAAACTCGAACTTATGGGTAAAAGACCATTAGGTAAAGGGATAAAACCAAATCCAAAATCTAAAAAACCAATGCAAAGAAGGCCAGGTCCACAAGGAAAAAGACCAAGCCCACCAAGAAGAAGACCTAGCCCACCAGGAAAAAGACCTAGCCCTCAAAAAGGTAAACCATCTCCACAAAAAGGTAAACCATCTCCACCAAAAGGTAAACCATCTCCACCAAAAGGTAAACCATCTCCACCAAAAGGTAAACCATCTCCACCAAAACGTAAACCAACTCCACCAAAACGTAAACCAACTCTACCAAAACGTAAACCATCTCCACCAAAAGGTAAATCAACTTCACCAAAATCCAAACCAACTCCACAAAAACCTAAACCAACTCCACTAAAACCACTTCCACCAAAATCTACACCTGCTCCAACAACACCAGCACCAGAGGAGGAGGAAAAAAGCCTACAAAGCGATGAAGAAGAGGAAGAAAGAGGTCCAAATGAAAGTGAAGAAGAGGAAGAGGAGGAAGAAGAAGAAGAGGAGAAAGAGGAAGAGGAGGAAGAAGAAGAAGAAGAGGAGGAAGAGGAGGAAGAAGAGGAAGAAGAAGAAGAAGAAGAAGAAGAGGAAGAAGAAGATGAAGAATGAAACGATAGAAAATAAATCTTCTGGAAAGCATTTTTCATTAAAGCTTTACTTTTCCTATTTAAAAGGAATTTACGATTTATTTTGTTTACTACACTTTAAATTTGTGAAAAAATAAAAGTTTTTTACTATTAATTGCTGTTATAAATAATTAAGTTTGTACAAATTTCTTTTAGATCTCACTAATTACAAGCTTGGTAAGGTAATAGAAATATAATTGATGGATAAAAACTAAAAAAATTATACACAAATAACGATAAAGTGTAAAAAAATATATAACTTAACGATATTAAATTTCTAATTGATATATGAGTTTAAAAAAAATAACTATGCAAAAGCAAACAAAATTATTAAAAATCAATTTTACCAATATTTTATGTAGAAATAAAAGTTGCTAAAAGTACTTAGAAAGTTTGGAAACCTTAGAACATGATATGCTATAAGCTGATGTTTAATATTTAAAAATATCTCATTTATTTTATATAAACTTTAACTTATTTTTATATAGAATTTCTATTAATATTACTGATAATCATTCGTAATAATTAAATCATATACTAAAATTGTGTTAGATAGACGTAGTATTTCACATTTGCTACATATATAGTTTGTGTAGTCTGATTTGTATTGAAAATTTAGTAAAGTAAGTAATATAAACTCGAAACTTTATACAAATGGTATGTATTGAAGATAACTTCAGAGTTTTTCTTTGCACGAATGTATGGAAATAAGAGTTGTATGTTGAAGTTACAGCAGTGAGAAACTATACAAGCTTGATTAGCAAGTAATGTAAAGGAAACTGAATGTTAATTATAATTATATGATAATGTTATATTGTATTCTTTTTGTTTATATGATTATATTTTGATAAAAAAATAGTCTTTTATTTATTTTTGTTTTATATCAAACATAGCGCTTTCGGACAAAAACAAGTCGTTTTTTGCACATTTAATATCATATAAGATTTATAAATAAAACTAATTGAACGATAAATATCTCAGACTGCAACACATGCATTAGATGAAAACGATAAATTTACAATTATCATTAGCCTGATTTCCCGTGACTGGTCAGAACAAGTTTTTCTGAAACCATTGAAGAAGACAACTTGGTATCGGAATGGACAGACCTTTTAGAATTCATTAACAAAAAAACTGCAATCTAATAAAATAGTATGATCCAGTGGTAGTTATCAATTAGTTAACAGATTTCAAATTAGAAAAAATCAAAGATGCTAAGACTTCTTTGTTAGATAAGATCACGAACTATGCAAGAGTTTTCGACGCAAGGAAATTCAATCCTCAAGGATTCATCACCATTATGTTGTTTTTACGAAAGATTCCACGTTAATATCAACTTGAGTTATGTACCGACGGTTTTCTTCCATAATTTGATGAAACTAAAACATTTCTATTAAAGAAAGACAGAGAATTCACTATAAAGAAAAAGAAGTATGTTAACAATAATGTTAATAAAAAACTGAAATGTATGCTAATATAACAATATTAACTAGACTAATTTTATTGTAAAAAACAGGAATATTTATAGAATAATAACATTCAAAATATGAATATAAAATAAAAATATATTCAATATTAAAATATTTGAATATTACATTCAGTGAAAAAAAAGTTATAAACGAATCAAAACAGAACTGCTTCAAAAAAGATTGTTTGGCAAGTATTTTATATCAAAGAATTAAGTTTTTATTGTTCTACACGGTGGGAAAGAAACTCTATCTTTAACATCTTTTAGGGGTAAAAAATATATAAACACAAATCAGCGCTACGAAAAAATAAATGCTATAATCCTGGATTTATTTTGTAATCTTTGAAGCCATAACATATCAGTTACAGGTACTTTGTTGCCAAAAAAATGTTTTTACTGTAGATTGTATTTTGCAAATAGATTCTTTCAAGGCAAGTTATGGATAGTTAGACAATTTAAAATGTAGAAACAATATAAAAAGAGAAATATAACATATTGAAAAAGGTAGATACGATAAAAATGTGATTGATGAATTTCTTAAAAATGCTCTTCGTATTATTAAAAATTACAGGCAGTCACAAATTTTTAACCATCATGTGACTGTTTCCTACTACAAATGATTGAGTAGTCAATCTTTAGTTGATTGATTAAAAACATGTAGTGGCGATAAAAATAAATAAGTCAAGAACTACGATATGTATATGTATTATTTTCAATCGAATGAAATGTCCTTCTCTGATAATTGATTCTTTTTGAAAAACTAGTGCACTAAAAAAATAAATTTAGACAGAAAAGCAGGCTTCATAATACTGTGGTAATAAGGCTGCTTGGATGAACACATCTTTACTTCAAGAATACTTCAATCACTTGGATAATTATTTTACAAAAAAAAACATTGGCCCTGTAGCTCCAATAATAGATAATTGTGCATCTAATAAAATTAAGCCATCTGAATTAGATTTTTATTTTTAGAACATTAAAGTATTTTCTTGCCAAAATCAACTACAGGTGAATTAAATCATAAGATATAACAGTCATAAGGATCTTTAAAATGAGTACAAAAAGAAAATTATAAAAAAATTAATTTTCTAACCGAATCCAGTGAAAATGGTGATATAAACATGTCACTATGCTCTATCACTCTTTATAATGTCGCACGATTTTGTATATTGTCAAATGCTAGAAATTTGGAAGTTTTATAATCAATGAATTTGACAAGACGTTTGGTAGAAATATACATGAATATCTTAATCACTTTAATTGGAATTCTATTAGTTTTGAAAAATTAACTAATTATTTAAATGATATCAGTGACATGCTCAATGTTTTTAATATCCTGATACTTTAGAAAATCTTTGTTTCATGTACAAAAATCGTGATTTAGTCAATACTGAAAATAATAGTAAAATCGCTGTTGACAAGTTGGCTAAAATATAGTAACAGATCACTGCATATCAAGTGAAGAAGAAAATGTTAGTAATAAAACAATAGGTGAAGATGAACCAAAAATAGTTACTATTATAAAAGCGCTCGAATCAATTTTTAAATGTTGAGATCTTGTTTTTAATTAAAATTTTATAATATGAAGTAGTATTTACTACAGAAAAATACTATACAATATCTGTTTAAAAAATGATCAAATATATTATTTATTAAAGTTTATATATTCAAAAATACTTCATAGTTTTCCCATAATTGCATCAGCATAAAATATTATGCTTTTCTTAATGGAATTTTGAATTTAGTATGTTTCACTTAATTGCATTTTATTTATGTTTTCACAATTTATTCAATAATTTGCTGAAATTAATTTACAAATTTTAGTCAGAACTTAGTAAAGAATTGTCAGTAAAAATAAAACAAATGAAAATAACGGACAGTAATACAGAAACCACATGAAACAAGAAAGAATACCAAATCAATGAGTCAAGAAATAGTCACTGTCTGGGAACGACGAAAGGAAGCTATATAAGAACCAATTTCATATATATTTTATCATTGTTAGTCTTTAACATCTTTTTTCTTAAATAAACGTTTCTACTATCACCGCTACGCCTCTCTGAATCTTGGAGACCCCCGATCTGGGAGCTCCCAGGATTACAGAACAATTTAACAAAAAAAGCTTCTAATTTTTTTACTACTTTAATTCTAACTACTTTTTTCTTAATAAAAAAATTAGTAATAATAACAATATTTGTACATGTAGTTAAACTAATAGCTACGATAATATAAAAACTGTAACATAAGACTGTCTGTTATTTAAGAAAATTTTTCTCTAAACATTTTTGTGGTTCTAAATTATAAATTTAACTACATATTTTTTTTATTTCTATGGTACCGAAAATTAAATTTTACAATTAAGCATAAATACTTCTTTACTATCAATATAAACCTGACAATTTTAATTTCGTATAAATTTACATAATATTCTAATTTAATGATATATAATTTATACTTCGATTTAAACTAATTTGATAAAACTTAAACAACTTGTTTTAAGCATTACATAGTCTGAATTTTGATAAGTTCGTCTATATATTGGGAGATGGTTTGTAAATTAATAAAGTAATTCTCAATTTGACAAATTTAGTTCAAACGATGATGAAAAAAACGTTTATATGTAGTAAATTAAATTTGTGTTGATAATAGAAAATTCGAAAAAAAAATGAAAATTTTAATGTCATTTCATCTTTAGTATAGTAAACTTCGTTTTTATAAAAACAATGATGGTAGAAAGATTACGAAACAACAAGAAAAGTCATATAAACATAGTTGTTTATCAAATCATCTATTGACGATCTTTATAATTTTAGAATCACATATTAAATTTAGAAATGTAAAGCTGACAGAAAAAAAAATTTAAAGATAATTTTAAATAAATATAACATTCATAATTGTTCTTGTTAACTGTTAGATTTAAAGACCAATAAAATGAATTTTCCTGCAACATATCTTCTTATTTACATATAAAATTGACATAAATAATAAAAAATAGCTATTTTAAGAAAACGTGCACAACTAACTTCTTATAATAAATTTATTTTAATTTTTTTAAATATAATTTTTGTTTATATTAGATAATTGTAAAATATAGTTATTTAAAAAATATTAAAACAGGCTAGTTAATATTTTTTGCCGCATATCTTTTTTTGATGACGCGTATTAGTCAATTCAAATGCACCAATATTAAAATATTTATGAACCATTAGACCTTTGAATATGTATTTTGCTGGAACTCGTAAGACTATACTTTTAACGCATTTATAACCTCTTTCATAACATTTGTGAAGAATTTCCAAATAAACATCTAACATTTATATATAAATTTTAAAAAATTATTAACTCACGTATAAGACAAGAATTATTTGCATGTCCTATAACAACAAATTGACCATTTTTTTTAGGAAATACGCTTGCTATAACTCTTGATCTGTTAATTCTGTTGCTATTTGTAAGTCGAAGTTTAGCATTTCTATACGGAACTCCATGACATAAAATTAACCCATGCACACCAACAGCTTGATTTTTTCTTATATTTCGACCTTCAATACTGTTTTGAACAAAAATCGATAGAAGTAAAAGAATTATTTTAAAATTCAAAATCATAATGCGTTGATAAATATAGGAACACAGAAAACATTTTATTTATAGTAATTTTAACAGATAAAATTAAACACAAAAGTAACTGTTTGCTTTGCTAATAAAAATGGAATCATTGATCAAAAAAATATAAATAAAACAATTAAAGTTAAAAATATATAAATTTAGTATAAAAAAATCTACAAATTATATAATATTTTGAAATATCAAAATTTGATATTTTAAAGAATTATTTTTAAATTTTTAGTAATCATTTTCTTTAGTTTTATAAATAACAACTTTTGGTAAGATAAAATATTAGAAATATTACTGAGTAAGACCTAATTTGATGAATGCTCACACAACAACTGAAATATTATATAAAACAAATTAAAGTAAATATTTTAATATTAATAAGAAAAAAGAACACAATAAAATTACAATATCTACGAAATGTAACTCACCTATTCACATAATACATTAATTGGTGAATAGATAATTTATCTGTAAACTGTTTTACACTTATTTCTTTAAAAAAATTAGCTTATAAGGATTAGTTATTTTATTATAATAAGAAAGGATCGCCATGGTGAAACAATGAGTGAATAATACTATTTTTTATTTTTATACGTGGTCTGTCCCAAAAGTAATGAGAATGGGTTCATTAAAAACTCTATAGACATCGAATTTAAAAGATGAAGATACTGTTTTGTAGAGAAAATTCTCTTCTACAAAATGGTATATCCTATTTAAATCCGAGCAATAGAAAATTTTTTATGTTAAAAAAAGTGAACCCATGTTTTGTAGCCTTGTCACGCTCAAAAATATCATATTTTTAGATGGCAAAAAATTTTTAAAAAATAAAAACAAGACGTCAAAGGCAAAAGTCTACAAGCCAATTATTGATTATACATTGAGTCACTCATCATTGCCCGTTGAAGAGTTTTAATGCTCAGCAATTATTCTCACTTTACCTGTTGCCCTCTATAACCACAATTTACAATGTGTAACTTTTTTCTACTCTTCAAAATTAAAAACTATCTAAAATTAAATTACTTTGGGAATTTAGAAAGTGTACGATTATTTTCGACGAGTGCTCTAAAAAGTCGTATACATGAAGAATTTGGACTGATCACAAATTTTTTCTTCTATATTTTGTTTTCAAATTTTATAAGTTTCTGTAACATTTTTTTCATGTTTTGTACAAAATTCAAATGTTCAACGTTGTTTGACGCTTTTTTGCATGTTTATTGTTAAAGAAATTAAAAAATTTTTAGTTTGTGAGGATTATGGTTTTTTTGCCGTGACGAAAGTACAAAACATGAGTCTACTTTTTATAACATAAAAAATTTTGTAGTGATTGGATTTAAATAGAATATATACCATTTTGTAGAGGAGAATTTTCTCTACAAAACGGTATCCTTACCTTTTTAATCCGATGTTTGTTAGGGTCGTAATGAATTCATTCTCATTACTTTTGGGACAGACTATGTATAAACCCTTTCCATTTGGAATATTGTTTTTTTTTCTATATATTGAGATACTCTTAACTATGAATCTTCTAATAGATTATAGAAAAAAATTGTGCTATTAAATGACTCCAATATTAATAAAACAGTATCGTATACAAAAAAAGTATGTGAAATTTTTTCAATTAAATGTACAGAAAAAATTGCTCTAACATTTAATTACTATTACTTTCTTTAAAGTTAAGATTCAATAATGATCTTTAAATATGTTGTAGGAAGCAAGTAAGGCTATCGAATGGATATAATATCATAAAATTTTGTTAAGTAGAAAAAAAAGTTACTAAATATTTTGAACAAATATGATGCATATATCTTGTCCAACCTGCATATTCTTCATTTTTTTTGTTATTGTATATCTCAAGCTTCCATTAGCTTAAGATATACAATTATTAGTTGATCGTAATTAAATTTTTTTAGATGAACAAACTACTGAAACAATTAGTCATCAAATTGAAAATAACAAAAGACTTTGAAAAAAACAATGATTACTACAAAAAAAATTACTTTAAATATTCTTTTATTGTTAATTTTAATTGTATTTTTAGAGTATTTACCACAAAAGTAATATTTTCTAGTATATTTTTTAAAAGAACTTTAAAGAAGATGAGCTTAAAAACTAAAAAGTGGTCTTAAGAAAACATTCCCAACTGATTATTTTGTGGTAAATATATTTTGATTTTCACAACGTGTGCTTTATTTGTAGATAAGAATATGTGAAACATATATTGTTTAAAAATATTTTAATAGTCTTCTTAATATAGCTTATTACATATTTTGCTTTGATAACTTTTTTTAGCCAAATCTATAGTACCAACACTATAATAATCTCTAATAATCGGTCCTCTAAATATATAATATGTTGGAACCCGTATACTTATTTTTTTAAAGCACTTTTTTTTCGAATTACATTTATGATAAATTTCCAAAAATGGATCTATAAGCTTTTTATAAGTTTGTCAATACAATTACTTACGTATTGTAAAATAACCTTTCGTATGTCCTCTAACATAAAAATCACCATTTTTTTTTGGAGCTATACTGTCCATAACATCTGAATTTCTGAATGAAAGATGATTCACAAGCTTAATTCGAGCATCATTATATTGTTTCCCATTACATAAAATTGTTCCAAATGCACCGACCACTTGAATTCTAGTTGAACTTCGCCGTTCAATACTAATTTGAATAAAAGTTATTAATAGAAATATAATTGTTTTAAAATTCATTTTCATAAATTAGTATCACAATATAAAAATATTCAGAACATAAAATATTTATAGCAAGTTTAAACATGTAAAACAAACACAAAAAAGAAATATTTATTTTAAAAATACTTTTTAAATTATCTATAAAATAAAAAAAATTGAATCAAAATATGAATTAAAATAAACTATTTACTATATGCAAAAATCGGAATTTGATACTTTTAAATTTTTTTAATAATTGTGGTAATATCCAATACGTAATGTGACAAATCAATAATTTTCATTAACAAAAAGACATAAAAATTTTGATTTTGCACTAATTAAATAGAAATTAATTATTATCACAGTTATTTAATGATACCGTTTTGTTATTTGTCTATTTAATGTTGATAATTGTAAAATATTAATTAACTTCTAACATACCAGCATATTGTTTGTAACCCGAAACCCCAACATCTCAAAAATTGTTACTATGTACAAATATATGAGTGTTAGTTAATAAATCTTTAAATAGAAAAACTTATCACTTGGTACCGTATAAATTAATAGAAACATACAAATATAGTAACTAAAATAATTTTAAAAAATTATTGTTTTTAAAGATTATAATATGAAAGGCATGTTGACTTTGTGTAAGTTTTACAATAATATTTAGAATAATAACTGCAGAAAATAACCGTTTTATATCTTTGTTGAAATTACCAACGCATTGTTCACAATCTCCCTTTTTTTTCCAAATTTGATATATTTTCTGATGGATACTACAAAATAAGTATTATCATCATTTTTATTATCTATAAATTGCTTTATTCGACGTATTTTACTTATTTTTAATGTTTTATTTGCTTCTAAACGATAAGATGCAAATGCGTATGTTAACTGGACCTAACACAAGAAATGAAGCAACTAGGTGAAGAATCGAAACATTTTTTTAAATTAACAATACATTAATAACAACAAATTTATGTGTCACACTTCTTGAGATGTTGGAAACTTAGAGGTTAAAAAACCACTACGTTTTAGATTTATATATCTTTACACGTAAACAATTTTTGCATTTTCCATCTTTAAAATTAAAAATAATTTATTGATTATGAATATCAATATTATATTTTAATTATGAAAGTTAAAATTTCTTTTACAATTTTCATAGTGTTTTATATATATTCAATACATTAATATCAAAGAATTAATAGAATTATTAAATAAAAATAATCAATAAACATTTAGTGATTATTGTGCAATAATTTACAATAAATCATATTTTATAATCAAAAGTTAGTTCAATATTGTTTGTAAACAATCGTGGTGTTTGAAAATAATTATGATATTTCATTTTAAATAAGAATAGAAAAATGGACTTGTAAATCGTGGGTCTTGTTTCGAACTAAATGTATACCAACTCATAATAATAAGAACACGCTTATTTCCTCGAAGATTAAAAAATAAAGGAATAAAAAACATCTTAACGCTTTAAGTTACATCTTAGAAGAACAGAGAATTATTTTCTAAATACTTAAATATCTTTATTGTTATATTATTTTATCCTATGCTAAATAAAAGTTTGTCTAAAGTTTATTTTAAGAATTTAAATTATCGGGAATCTCCTTTAGACTCCCGAAAATCCACTAAAATTAAAAACTTATGCTTCTTATGTTATAATTTTCTAACAAATCAAGAAAATAAAATATAAATTTAAATTGTTATTTTTTTATTTATTTTTTTTTGATTTAACAATGAAAGTTTAACAAAATTTGACTTGTTTTTTTTACATTTACTAATTTGATAAATTTATTTTATCCACGTATACAAGAGAAATACAAATACTTAATATATATTTAATTATATACTCTCTCATTTTGTTGAATGCTGTAAATGTTATTATATTGTATTAATTTATGATAGCAATAATCATATTTAAAATTGGTTGAGTTATTAGTAGTGCTAAATAGAGAATTATAACAACAAAATAAGTGAAATGTCATACATGTAACATTTATAAATTTATCTAAATAGTTAATTTGCTATCATTACAGTATTCACTGACTTAAAATGATTTTTATGAAGCATTATTATGACCTTTTTAAGAGTTATTAATGTGTTAGCTTGGGGTAAACTCAAACTGGGACTATATTGTGCGATATATATGTTACCGCGCGGCGTTCATTTATCGTTACAAGAATTCTTTTATTTAAAAAAATTTATAATTAATTATATCAATTGACTTTATTTCAAAGATTTTGAAAAAAGTCTTAACTTATATACGAGAATATGTTTAAGAAATTTGAATATAAACCTAAACTTTTATAAACATGCGGCGAAATTTTCCCACGCGGCAAAATGTCTCATGACACACCATGTTGGTTTACCTATTCCCAATGTGTTATTGATCAAATTTATGATGTCTGTTGAAAATCTGATAATAAAGTTTTTTTTAACATCTTCTACATCTATTTAATGTTAAGATTTAAATTTATACTTATAATAAAGTAAATAAAACTTTTTTATTAGATGAATTTAAAACCACTAAAAGGATTTGCAAAATCTGAAAATCCTAGAGAAGTAAGAGTCAAAGAGCCATCAAGAAAAAAATGAGCATGCAACCCAGAGACAAGAACCAAAATGTATATACTTTATCAGACTAACATATATATTCTTTTTTAAAACATTTTAAATCGCACTTTATAATAATATATTTTGTATTAATAAAAGTTTAATTTACTTTATAACTGTTAATTTGCATATTTGAGAAACCTTTAGGGGACTCCCACAATCCTTCTTTACACAAAAATTTTTTCTGGACATTATGTCACGCAAATTGCGGGACTCACATGGAATACCCGCATTGGTGTGACATTTTTTCCGGAAAAAAATTTAACAAAATGTTCTATATGCGTGACATAGTGTCACTTAAATATACGTAACAAAATGTTACTTAATATGCGTGACATTTTGTTTTGTATCTTTGAAAAGTGTCATTTAAGTATACGTGACATTTTGTCTTTAAAAATACGTGACAAAATTTCACTTTTAATATACGTGACAAAACGTCACTTAAACATGCGTGACATTTTTTCACAAAATTTCTTATTCCCGTGGCAAATATATGCGGGGTATTAAATTTGCGTAACAAAAAGTCACGAAAAAAATTTTTTTTGTTTTCGTGACATAATGTCACGCTAAATAAAGTCACGGATTTTTTTTCTGTGTATTACAGACCATAAAAAGAGTTAATTTTTATAAATTTATTTAACTACTTATTAGTGTTACTGTGATCTGATCTGTGAAATATATTTTTTATTGTGACTTATAATCTAACTTATCAAATTTAACAGAATAACTGTTTTTTACTTGATTCTTTATTTGTGATTTTAATAAATTACTGTTTGTTTTAATATTGGTAATATTTTATAAATAATTAAGAATGTACTAACTATTGTGTTTTAGTTGTACTCTAAAACTTGTATAAAAAGTGCTTTTAATTTTACCAAATTGTACGAACGCTTTCTTAAATATTTATTTATTTTATACGGTTTATGTTTAATCATCTTATTAAATTGATAAAAAAAAATTCTAGCGAAAAACAAACTTCTATGAAAGAAAACACACGAGCGTATAAACATTTTATTTTCTCTTTATAGAAGCCTTCTACACAGGACTTTAGGGTAGTTAAAAATTAATAATAAAGTAACATTTATTTTATAAGAATATTTCTAACAGGATATACAGGGTGCCCAGCCCAAGATTCCCTACAACAATATTTGTTAACTTATTTCTCATATAAGAGTACCTATATTGTATTAACAAGTAATTTGTATCTATTGGTAATTGAGACGTTAAGGTATTTTGGGATTAATTTAATGTAAAAACATTTTATCTAATAATCTTTGTATAACTAATTTTAAAATTCTAACAAATAAAAATATAAATTTTGTTGATTTTGATAAATAGATTTTCACTTTTTTGAGTAATATGTACGAAATTATTTGTCATAGGTAAGCTTTAGCTGACCATTCTGTATATTAAAATATATATATATATCTTTATTTTATTTATTATCGTTTTAGATATTTTTATTTTTGTTATACACATTTCAACTTTCTATTAGTTTTAAAAATACGACTATTTATTAACCGTAAATTAATTTTTTCACATAAATAAACTGATGAAACAAATAAACATCAAGTATTAAACAAAAAAGACTTTAAAAAGTAACGATTTTTATAAAAATAGTTATTCTAATTATTTTCTATTGTTTATATTAATTGTATTTTTAGAGTATTAATCACAAATATAATATTTTTTTGTATATTTTTCTAAAGTACTTTTAAGAAAATGAGCATGAAAACTAAAAAGTAGTCTTACGGAAATTTTCACAAATAATTCTTTGTGATAAATATATTTTGATTCTCTTAATGTGTACTTTATTTATAGATAATAATATGTGAAATATATATTAATTAAGAATGTTTTAATACCCTTCTTAATAAGGCTTACTACATATTTTACTTTGATAACCATTTTTAGCTAAATTTATGGTACCAACATCATAAAAATCCTTAATAATTGGTCCTTTAAATATATAATCTGCTGGAACTCGTATGCTTATTTTTCTATAGCATTGATAACCTCTATGATAACATTTATGAAAGATTTCCAAAAAAGGACCTATAAATGTAATAAGAATTTAGCTATATAAATACTTACGTATAAAATAATAGCCAAAATGATGCCCTCTAACGTAAAAATCACCGTTTTTTTTACTAGATATACTATCCATAACACTTATATTTCTAAATGAAATATGATTTGTGAGCTTAACTCGAGTTGTACCATAATTACGTCCTTTGCATAAAATTTTACCTTTCACACCAACTACTTGAATTCTTTTAAAACCTCTACCTTCAAGACTATTCTGAACAAAAATTAGTAAAATAAATATAATTGTTATAAAGTTCATTTTTACAAAGTAGTTTCATATTAAAAAGTATTGAAAAAATGTTATTTATAGCAAAAATTTAAAAGTCCAAAATAAACAAACTAAAAATACTATTTGCCTTGCGATCAATTTTGCAATTATCGATTAAATAAACAAAATCATATATAGAAATGCATGCATTAATAATGTAAAAAGTTGTAGAAAAATATATATTTTAAGTTGTTTAATGTATATAAATATCAAGATTTTATATTTCAAAGTTTATTTTTAATAGTCATAATAATCTTTGATATTTAATATTATGAATCACAAACGTTTTATTAATAAAATTGTAAAAGTATTGATTAGTATTAATTAAATAATTATTTATCCTTATTAAAGTCATTTATTAATACCTGACATATTTGCTTTTCGATTTGTGCATTTAATAAACAATTATTATATTTTATAGAATAAACATATTTTAATGTGAATAGAGAAGTACAAATTTTTCACGATTTAAAAGTAATTTATTAATCATTAATATCACTATTATTATCTTAACATTAGAAGTCAAATTATGATATTTATTTTACTTAATGTGTGTACTTTATGTATTAGTTTGTCTTATACAAAATTATTGTTTTTTGATACGCGTTGTTTGGCACGCGTTTTCTCAAATGATTGGCTATGTTTTGGTAAAAAATCAAGCTGTTAGATTCTTCTAAATCTCCTCTACACGATGATATATATCATTGCCATGAGCTCTATATATTATTATCTTATTTCAAAAACAAACAATGCTATCAAAACGTAATATTCGTGCTATTATGCTTTATGAGTTAAAATGTGGTACTAATGTTGCAAAAACAACTAAACGAATTAATGAATCTTTCGGAGAGAATCTTGTCAATTTTTATACTGTGCAAGAATGGTTTAATAAATTCAAAAAAGGCAATGAGAATCTTGAGGACGAAGAACATGAGAGGGATGAAAATGTTCTTGAGAACGATAAATTACGGCAAACTGTTGGAAGCAATTCACGCACAACTGTTAAGAACTTTTCTGAAGACATAAATGTATCCGAATCAACAATTTTTTTCATTTCAAAGACATAGAAAATACGAAACAGCTTTAAAAATGGATAGCTCATGAATTAAACGATTGTCAAAAATCGCGTCGTTATGACATTTGTTCTTCTCTCCTCTTGAAGAAAAAAGATTATCCATTTCTTAGTCGTCTTGTTATTTGTGATGAAAAGTAGATTCTATACGACAATCGTAAAAAAACTGAACAAATGTTTGACAAAGATGAAGCACGAAAACAATTTCCAAAATCAAAATTATCTTTAAATAAGATTACGATGACTGTTTGGTGTTCTACTGTAGGAGTTATTTATTATAAATTCATGAAATTTGGTGAGACAATATTTAGAATCCCATTTTCAATAAATTAAAAAATGCATAAAAAATTGTTCCAAGAAATTTTTGCTGTAGTCAATAGAAAAGAATCAATTCTTCTTCATGATAACGAAAGGCCACATGTTTCGAAAATGATTTTACGAAAATTGAGCATGTTAGTGTATGAAATTGTGCCTTATCTTCCATATTCATCTAATCTTACTCCAAACAGACTTTCACTTTTTCAAACATCTCAACAACATCTTCACAGAGAAAATCTCTAGAAACAATGAGGATATAAAAACTGCCTTTGAAGCTTTCATTAAATCTAGACGCCCGGGTTATATGCAAATTGAATAAATGAGCTTATACCTCGTTGGCAACAATGTGTATATTCTAATGGTTTTTATTTCGAATAAAAAATATCTTTTTCAATAGAGTTATACACATTTAAAAGTTAGGGTAAAAAACGGTTATTTTTCATGGAACAACCTAAAATTATAAACAAAATTTAACCCATTTATTGATTACAATTTCATTTAGAATAGATATAAAAGATTAGTAATTCTTTTAAACAGTTAAAACATTATTATTTGTTGAATAACAATGTGTAAATATGACAAAATTAATATAAATTTCTATAACATTCCTTAAATTTGATTTTTAAAAACGATCATAAAATATGTTCTAGAAAAAAAGTTAATTTGCAAAATATAAAATAAAAACTTACGAAATAGAAAAAGTCATTATTCTTTAATCGAGAAAAGCACATTTTGGGCTACTCGTATAAATATTACATAATTATTTGGATTTTTAATTATACATTAACTAAACAATACTTCAAGGTATCATTTTCTCCATAGATTTGTTATAATATTTAAATAAAGAAAAAATACAAAAATTTTTTTGAATATATTAACAGTTTTGTAAATAAAAAAATGTTTTGATTATATATAAATAAACTTTAACTTTTATAATCAGTTTATACCATCAAAAATTTGAAATTATGTTAAAATGAAGATTATAAAAACTGTTATAGTTTTGCTTTTTCTTATATCAAAAATGGTAAGTAAATAAAAAATTAACAATTCATTTCTAGCGGTCAATTTTGTCAAAATATAACGTTTGAAAAATTGAACAAATTTTTATTTTTTAACTAAGCAAAAATTTAACTTCAACAGTATATCGACTACTTAACTTTCTATTCCCTAATTTTTCATTTATTAAATATTAAAAATATTAATTTTACCGCTATATAATATTGTTAGCATAAATTTTATAAGTTTATTGTGATGCAATAACTACTATAAAACTTAATAATAAATCCTAAATTTTTAGATATAAAAAATAAGATTAAAGAAATTCATTCAGCCAAATATTTTATTCAAGATAACAAAATTATCGAAATCAAGGACTATATTTCTATAAAGATGTTTCATTTGATTTGATATTTTTCATTGCATTAAGCAATTCAAAATTTATTGTAGTGGCTGTGTGATCTAAAATTATATAAAATTTATATTAAATAAGATTACTTAGAAAAAATAACGTCATAAATATTATAACGGGTTTCTTAAATACTACTAAATCAATCCATCATTCCGCTATGTATTATTCCTGTACTAAGCCATTGTTTAAATTACTTAGAATTTTGACTCAATTACTTTTACTGACTAAAAAGTCATTTTTGGTATTTTCATTGTATTTATTTAACATTTTTAACTAATTACTTTATGCGATAGATAATTGTGAATTTTTTTACCCCATTTGTTTTAAAACATCTACTGTCTTAAATATTAAAATTGTTTTACTACGCAAAACACTTTACTCATTTATATCATGTAAAAAGAAATTTTCCAATTTATTATTTTTATTAAAAAAATTTATTAAAATTTAGGCCTTTGAAATTAAAGAATTAATTAAAAAAATACTTTATGTTTTTGTGTTTTAATTTAAATTTTCAACACTAATATTGTTATATTTTTCGTATGTTCAACTAGTTAATTAATAGTTAAAGTAATAATATAATTTTCATATTTTAAAATGTTTTTGGTAGTAACATGATTATAAATAAATGAGATATGGATTCCACGAGGACTTTATATTTGTTTAAAAACATCATTACTACTCTTCCACATTTATAACTTTTACTATAGAAATCATTATTAAAGTGTGTGAACATTAAGGTTGAGACGTTTTTGTTATTTTGTAAGTATCTTTTATTTTTTGTTGTTATTGCATTTAGCAGGCGGACACAAATTTATAAAGTCTTATATTCAACTTGTAATAGTGAATATCTTCTTGATACATTGAGATATAAAAATCTCAAAAATTTTACTAATAAGCTAATAAATAAAAAAATTTTTTAATTGATTATATTTTTTAAATACATTTTTAATATTTTTTTTATTTATTTATTTTATTCATTTATTTATGACCTTATATCAATAAGAAAATTTAATTTAGTATTTAAATTTCTTATGAGGTCCAGAGTTACCTCTCTCCATTTTTGCGGATCTAGAGAATTGACTACGAATCTTATTCCTCCTATTCGATTCTCAGCTTTACCCATGTAGCGATGGTATAAATCATCAAATATAAAAGTTTTTTCCATATTACACTTTCTTTTACGTTTGCCTAAAATTATCAAATTTATATTTTTGTTATTTCATCTGTTAGTGTTTCTAGATCCGAATTAAGCCTCATAGTCCGACTACTTTTGAAGTTAAAGTTAACTTTGACTTTGCTAATAGATTCTCCGGTTAGCATCCTTAGATAGAACCGGAAACTCACAATATAGTGTCAATAATTAATGAAATTTTAAGACAATATTTAAAAATAATGATAAAATATTGTTAAAGCGGCTATCGCTGCATAGACAATTGTGAGAGTCCCATTTTTAATATAATTTATACTATTTTAAATAGAATAAAATAATTGTATTTTTTAAATTTATTTTACATGACTTCAACGTTTTTATTACTTAAATAATAGTTTTTCTAATTATATGAATTTAATTTTACTTCATATATTTAAGCTATGAACAACAAATATGTTATTTTACTAACAATGTTTTTTAAATTTGTGAACATTTTATTAAAAGTTTTTCAATAATAAATTTAAAATATAATTTAGATATATTTACATAACTTTTTTTAGAAAAAAGCAGTCTTCATGTTTACATACAATGAGAATAATAATATATATAAGAGAGACATATTTGAATATAAAGATAGCTTATGGAAGATTCCTATAAAATATCAAATTAGGGATGGTCTTAAGAATAGTGTTATAATAGAAGCACTTAATGAAATAGAAAATAATACATGTATAAAATTTGAAGAATACGATTTATTTAAATATAATATCCAAGGCATACTTTTTGAAAATTCAAGGGTTTGTTCTTCGCAAGTTGGAGTTGCTTATCAAAATTCAAGACAAACAGTAAGATTAACCTATGAGTGCAGCGAAAGAAAAGGTTATGTTTTACATGAAGTAGGGCACGCTATAGGATTACTTCATGAACATTGCAGAACTGACAGAGATAAATTTGTAACTATCGATTTTAATAATATTGAAAGAGCAGCATTTGTTAATTTTGAAATTCCAAAAAGTTTATATTATAAAAATTGTTCAACTAGCTATGATTACGGATCCTTAATGCATTATAATCCATATGAATTTGCTTACTACCCTTGGAGACAGGTTTTATCTTCAAAAACTCATAAAGCATATGATAGAATGATGGGTCAACGTTTATATATGACTTTTAATGACTACAAAAAAATTAATTTTGTTTATTGTTATAACCGTAGTAGAACTAAAGAAATATGTGAAGGAAAAACGAAAGAAATTGAATGTCATATAGCGGATACCGTGATTATAAAAACTCCAGTAGGTGCATCTGTCCTTTTGGATATACAGGTGATTTATGTAGGGAAATAATGAAAAGCGATACAAGATGCAATAGAACAACTTTTTATGCAACTACTACGAAATTTTACCATTGGATTGCTGGTCCTTTTAAGTGCTTTTTTCATATAACAACAAATAAAGAAAAAAAAGTAGAACTTGTTATTTATATGTCTAATTCACCGTATAGAAGTATTTGCACTGAAGATGTTAGTCATCAAGTAAAATACTTAGAGGACAAAGGAACGACAGGTCTTCTTTTATGTTCGTGGCGTTATGAGACAATAAGAGTTACATCAGAAAGTAAATCTGTTCTAATTTTCTTCAACGGCAATGATAACAACGCTTTTATTCAATTTAGTTTCAAAGAAGTTGGTTAAGTAATAAAATCTTTATTAAATAATTATTTATTTTAAATAACTGATGGTTTAATCTGTAACAAAATAAACAAATATTTTTTACGTACATCTGTTACTACTTAATAAAAACTATGTAACATTAACCATTTATGTGTCCCAGTGTCACTTTTAATTCTGAATCGCTTTATCAAAAAAATTATTAGATTGCTCTATAAGTTTCCGTGATTTTCTTTTTACGCTTCTTTTACCACACTGTTTTGCGTTTTTGGCCGAGCCATATATTAGTTTTATAGTTTAAAAGCTCTTTTTCTGTTCTATAAAACTTAGTAATCGTTTGTTCAAGTCGCTTAGTTTTGTTTCAATTTTATAGCCGAGAAATGAAATGCCAAGTCGACAAAAAATAACATTTTCAACACTTACTATTATTATTTGCTTTTAATAAAGTCAAAAAGTTTCCGAATTAGCTCAAGATATTTGTTCTGTGTATGGAGAAGTATTATCATCTTTTCAGTTCACTTTATAAGCCATATGTGTGGCGTGACTTTCGAAAACGAAGTGTTATTCAATAACTGACTCAACGATTTTTTCGAGAACAGGTTCGCTGATTACTTGTGTAAAGGTAGAAATAGGTAATTAGTATCGATTAACTCGCTGTCCCCATTTAAAATAAAATTGTTTTTAAAAGAAATTTTAAAAAATCACGGGAACTTATGGAACAACCTAATACTTCAAAAAGTATCGGGTCAAAGTTTTACATGAAAAAAAATTTTGAAAAATAACATGTTTCATAATAATAAATGAAAAAATTTACTTATAATGGAATAAATGACAGTAAAAATTAAAATGAATAGAAAAATCTAGCTTAGATTATTCTCAAATTTTGTAGATAAACAGAAAAGAAGATAGGCTTTCAAAAAGAAATAAGTCTGATAAAAGAATTCATCGCATAATCAAAAAAATGCTGTCAAAAAAATTTTTCATATAAGGCATTTTAGAAAACAGATACTTTATAAGAATTTACATTGTAATTAAAGACGTTTGTCAAATTTTCAAGAAAGAATATTAGATTTTAAGGGTTTATTTAACTCCTTGTAACATAAAATTTTTCCATATAAAAGTACACATAGCGGCCACATACTTGTGCGGTAGATATATTATGAATAACAAAATACAATTAAATGATAAACTTAAAGTTCTATTTCCTTCATAACATAACAGGTATCTTGTAGTGGTATGAATACATAAAGTTAATTTTAGATGTTTTTTAAACAAAATATTAACAAAATGTTTAATTTTATTTTGGATTTTAATCTGGTATTAAAAGCAAAATTAGCCATATGATTTATTTATAAAATTATCACTTGTTAAAATAACAAAAAAATTTTTATTCTACCTACTATATACATATTTTGAAATTGTTGTGAAGATTTGTTGTAAACACCATATTGTATAAATATTTTTTTTGTTCATAAATGTATTTAGTAAATATAATATAATATAAAAGAATTTCGAATTCCACAATAGACATTATCATTTAAATTTGAATACTATAATATGATTTATGTAAATTTTCGTACTGTAGTACTTTTTCTAGTTTTTTTGAGTGCTGCAGCTCATTACCTTCCAATACCTGCATCCAGTAATAATCTACTTCAAAATGATCTGGGTTACATATCTGTTTTGGAAGCTTCTAATTACTTAGCTTCAGACATTCATTCAAATGAGCCTCATAAACTCGAATTCATAGGTAGAAGACCATTAGGTAGAAAACCAAATCCAAAGTTTAATAAACCACAGGGAAAAAGACCTAACCCACCAAGAAGAAAACCTAGCCCACCAAGAAGAAAACCTAGCCCACCAGGGAGAAGACCAAGCCCACCAAAAGGAAGAAGGCCACTTCCACCAAGAAGAAGGCCACTCCCACCAAGAAGAAGGCCACTCCCACCAAGAAGGAAGCCACTTCCACCAAAAAGAAAACCACTTCCACCAAAAAGAAAACCACTTCCACCAAAAAGAAAACCACTTCCACAAATCCGTGAAGGAGAAGGTGAAGTAGAGGAAGAGTATGAGGATAAAGAAGATGAAGAAGATGATTACGACTATGGAGAAGAAGAAAATGAAGATGAAGAAGGCCAAGTCCACGAAGAAGAAGATGAAGAAGAAGAAAATGATAGAGAATAAAACGATAGAAAATAAATCTTCTGAAAAGCATTTGTAATTAAAGATTTACATTTGATATCTAAAAAAAATTTACAATTTGTTTTGTTCACTAAACTTCAAAATCTTTGAAGAAATAAATGTTTTTTACTAAAAATAATTAAGTTTGTGGAATTTTTTTAAATCCCACTAATTACAAGCTTGGTAAGATAATTCAAATATAATTGATGGATAAAAACTAAAAAAATTATACACAAATGACAATAAAAAGTGCAAAAACATATAACTTAACGATATTAGATTTCTAATTGATATATGGGTTTAAAAAAAATAACTATGTAAAAGCAAACAAGATTATTAAAGTTCCATTTTATAATACCTCATATAATAAAAAAAGTTGTTAAAAAATACTTAGAAGGTTTGGAAACCTTACACAGAGAGTTAATAATTAGATTAACAGGTACAAGAAACCAAATACTGTATAATCGAATAGTATACACAAAAAATTCAAATATTAAACAATAATTATTTAAAAGAATACTTTTTTTTTTAATTTTTAGTAAAGTTATTCTAGAAAAAATCTCTAGCGACTAGTAATCAGTGAGGTGTTGGGATTTTTTCAAAGTAGTCACCAGCAACAAGTTTATTTTGTAATTGTGTGACTATATTGTATATGTTATGCACCCCTTTAGAATTAATTGTTACATATTCGTTTATTGTTAATATATAGAGTTATAGGGATTGCATTAATTATTATAATAAATTTCATACAATAATGACACACATACATATTAAATTTGTATTTATGTAATTTAAATTCATTATTTATTTACAACCCGGTCATTAGTTACGAAAATTGCGATTTTTTGGCACTTTGACTACATTTTTCTCAACTTTGGAAAAAATTTTTTTTTTCATACAATCAATCAGCAATGACTGTTGAGACAATCTATATATGAAATATATAAAAGATAGACAAGTAAACTGTCGGCAGTTGACGCATGAGATCAACTGGCTATGAAAAATTTACACAATATAAAGGTTTAAATATAATTAATTAGTATATATATCTTTAAAATTGTAAAACAAATGTCTTATTTTCTTAATAATAAGCAATTAGTTTATTTTAATATGACCACGAGCCAGAAGCTGATGAGGCCGATAGCTGACAATTTGTATCACATATTTAAATTTACTCAACATTCTCAAGCAATATGATTTGTAGAATTTAACTTTTTCGTTGAACTTATAGTTAGTTCTGCTGTCTTTGGTATGATTTTAACAGCGTTAGTATGAAATGAAGGTGTTTTATATGAATTTGTTTGTTTATTTGTTACAGATAATGTGGTTTTAGAAGTTGCATTTATCTTGCCTGAATTTAGATTCTTGTAGTTTTATTAATCATTGTATAAGGTGAGGTTGTAAATGAGGTGGTAACGCTTTTTGTATTATGATTATTTTTTGAATTACTTGTTTTTTGTAAGATTCCATGATTTGTTGTTACTTTAATTGTTGAAGAAGGTCTTAGTGTTGTTGCATCTGAAAATACATTAACTTTGTTTGTATTTGTAGTGCTTGTTGGATGATTTGGAATACTTTCTTTTGTTGTTGTTTTAGCAATTTTTGATAGATTCTTAGTTTGCGTTGCTATTTTGCCACTTTCTTTAGTAGTCGTTTTGGTTGGTAAATTTATTGTATGACTTGTATATTCAGATTTAGTTGTAAGAATTTTATCTGTAGTTGAAATATGAGTAGTTGATGAACTGCTAAGGACTGTACTTCTAATTGTCGTTGTTTTATCAGGCTTATTAGCAATAATTGAACTTGTTGATATTGTACTAGGAAGTTGTACATTTTTAATTGTAGTTGTCTTTGAAAATTTCTTATTTTCATTTCCATTATGCTTGTTTCGTTTTTTTTCCTCATCTTTTTCATATGACTCTTCACCGGAAGTAATATCATCTTTTATTTCCTCACCATCTTTTACAGAAGCATCTTCTTTTGAACTATTCTCAGAACTTCCTTGAAAACTTTTACAAATAATATTTGTAAATAAAATAAAAAATATCAATATTTGTAGTCTTGTAAATATCATTGTATAAAAAATAAAATATTATGTCATAAAAAACTTCTTTCTATAAGGTACACGATAATTATTTAAATCTGTTAATGTGTAGTTAATCAGATAATGTTAAAATAATGATTTTTAAATTTATTGTATTATTGTTTACAACATTTATAGTATAAAAAATATTATATTTTTATATTAATGAAATTAATAAATTTTATTTATGTAGTAGGCTTTAAAGTTGACGTAAGGCTAGCTGTTGTTGAAGAAGGTGTAGATGAATTAGAAGTTGTGGTTGGAGAAGAACTTTTTGGTGTAGTGGAAACTTCAGAAGGACTTGAAGTTGTTGTTGGTGCAGGAGTTGTAGATGGAGAGGAACTTCGTGGTGTAGTGGAAACTTCAGAAGGACTTGAAGTTGTTGTTGGTGCAGGAGTTGTAGATGGAGAGGAACTTCTTGGTGTATCGGAAGCTGTTGAAGGAGTTGTAGTTGACGGAGCCTTTGTAGTTGTACATTTGTGATGCTTTCCATGATGTTTTCTATGATGTTTTCTATGGTGTTTTTTATGGTGTTTTCTGTGATGTCTTCTATGACATTTAAAATCTTTTTCGCTACAATCTTCTTCCTCTTTTTCATTGTCATCTGATGATTCAGATAATGGCTCATCTTCGCATTCATGTTTCTTCTTTTCTTTAGATTCTTCAGAAGAATCGTCATCAGAAGATTCGCTAGAATCCTTTTTATGTTTTTTTGATCCTCGAGGTTCTCTAATTTTAAATTCTTCAAGATTTTCTTCTTCATTCTCCAATAGCTTTTTATCCATACCAAATTGTAGATTTAACAATGCATTATCATCTTCTATTAAACTATCACGTTCACGAACCAATCTCTCTTCTGGTGCTGGCTTAGAGTAAAGTGTAATAGACAGAAAAGCCACCAAAAGAATAGCAAAAAATGTTTTATATGTTGATGAAATCATTTTGAAAAATGATTGTAATAAGAAATGTATATTTTTAAGACAAAACGAGTTATTTATATAATTTTACACAGGCATCTTTATTTTATTAAATGATAATTAAGTAGGCGGATAAGAACTAAAAAATTTGAAATCTATTTTATCAATTTTAATGTTATCACACATTGTGTAGGACATTATTTACTTTATTTTTTTTATATCAAAATCTTATCATAAGAAATTTAAAATTTGAATTGATATCTTGATAAGTATCATGAGATTTAAAATTTCTTAAGCGTAGGCTATTCTGAAAGATATTTAATTTTTATTCGATTCCTTTATCTTTTAAAAGAGTCATGATAACAAAATTTCTTTGAATAATTTTTTTAATTAGTGATACATAAGAAAAATTACAAAAAATCATAAGTTATTTTGCTTATATAAAAAATAAGTTAATCACGATGTGTCTTCCTATCAGATATGTATTCTTTCCCTGTTGTATCATTATCAGTAAATTCATCACCTTCAACTACATCGGTTGACCCTGATGTTTCATCGGATTGGTTACAATTATCTCTACAATCTTCATCATTTCCAGATACCCTTTCTTTTTTCCTATAAACGAATAAATCTTCATTAAATGAATAATTATCTTTTCCCTCTAGTGAATTATTATTATTTTCTTCTAAAGGCATAAAATCTTTCAAAATATTTGCAATTGATGACTTTCTCCTCGATGGTAGAGTTTTAGATGAAGTAATAATTACTAGAGAAAAAATAATAAAAAATAAATTTTTTAAAGAAATTAGGATCATTATTAAGTTTTTGAAAAAATTAATCTCCTGTAATACCAGATTTTAATTGTTATATCCTTTAAATAGTAATTCAACTAGGATAACACACCTGCCAATGTTTTCTAGCCATTATTATTTATGTTAACTATTATTTAAAAACTACAATAGTTATAAAACAAAACTATTTATTATTTTCTATTTCAAATAAATATTAATGTAAAGTTATTAAATATAAGCATGGATTGTCAATAAACTTAATCAAAAAAATTATATCAATTTGAATTGATGACAAAGAGTGATTCACCAAAATATGTGAAAAATTCATCAAAATATTATTGTTTTTGGTTTATTGGTATAAATTATATTTAACAAACTTTCATAAACAAAAACGACAACTATTCGTCATTATCTAAATATTCAGGAATTATAGGTAAATTCTTGAATAGCTTTATTTTTTATTAATTTTTAAATTTTCTAATTTTTATCAGAACTATATACCTTTATCATGAAATAAAACAAATAATGTAAACTTTTTATTTACATAATTATACTCTTTCATGGAATCCTGCGTTATCATTTTATAATTTCGATGAAAAACTTCAACAAAGCTTTATTTCATTATTTATTAATATGCAATTATGAGATAACATGACAATCATTATTCTTTCTTTGTGTCGTTATGATGCTTTGAATAAACACTCTGAAAACCTCTAAATACGGATGTTGCACTTCTTTTTGACCTTTTAAATTACTTATTATTTTACATTCAACCGAAAATTTTATATAAAATATTTTATTTCATTTCTTTTAGTGACAATGTGTGATTTAGTCTCCACTAATTAGATCATTATAAATTTTTAAACAAAATCATTCGTCTAATAACTTTATATATATCATTTCTTCAAAACATTAAACTATATGAAAATTTAACAAGATAAATAACATAGCAATAGTATACTTTTAAAAACTAACAGCAAATAATTTCTTTGTATCAAAAAATTGCTCTACCACAAAGTTAATCTTTCATCTTTTTTTACAATTTACTACATAAAACAAACTCAATTCAATGTCATCTTCTATCATTACCTGAAAAAAAACTCTATTTCCAAATAACAAACTATCAAACAAATCTTTTAATCATATTATATCTTTCTTCATATATAAATATCAGAGTAACAAAAAAAAGAATGATTATTTTTTAGGAAAGATGACCAGACACAGTAATTTTCTTGTTTTATCCCTAATTTTAATCTTAACAGCTAACTGTATTCTTCCCCAACGTACTACTACAACTAAAGATCCAGTAAATGAAAGAAAGAAATTGTATGAAAAAAATCTAAAAAATGCTCCTTCTAAAATGTTCAGGGCTATTGTCAATATTGTCATCATGGTTTATAGAGGAACATTTAGTATAGCTTTTAAGATGCAGGAAAATTTTATTTCTGGATGGAGTTACCTTAAAGAAGGTCTTGGAATGATTACTGACACCATTGTCGAAGAGGTTTGTTTTTATATAATTATTAAAGAAAAAAAATGATTTATTATTTATTTATTTTTAGGAAGACGAGGACGGAACTCCATCTAATGACCCCTCAACTACTGCTGATAAGAAAACCTATGCTAAAAAGATCATAAACGAAATTCTCAATACTGTAAAAGCATACATTGGAGAGGATGCTCCATTAATTAAGATAGCTGTACTCCATGGAATAGGAATTACCATGTTCTATCTATTGTCAATATGTTTTATCATCCTCCGATCTATATTCTTTAAAACATATTCACTCCAATCATCCAGAAGGAGAAGGGAATTAAATTCTAGAAACTTGAAAGAAAATTTCATACCAGCAAACTTAGCGGATCACAAGAAGACATACCACTTCGATGAAAACAGGGATAGTACTATAATTAATTGAAATCATGTTATTTTTTATTTATTTCTATAAATAAATTTATTAAACTACTAAATATTTGTCATTTACTTACTATTTAAAAAATTCCCAAAAAAAAGAAAAAGTTTATATACACAAAAGTAAATAAATTATATTGGCGGTGGTGGTGGCATCTCAGAAGTCATAAACGGAGGTGGTGGTGGAATTATTGTTGATCCAAGTGTAGGTGGTGGAGGTGGTATTAACCCAGCTGCAACAACAGGAGGAGGAATTATACCACCATTCAATGTTTGTGGTGGAGGAGGTATCATACCAGCCAGGTGAGGTGGTTGTGGTATTGCCATATTCCATTGTGCATTAAATCTTGGTGCCATTGATGGTATTAATGTAGATTGTCCTGCTACACCATAATAATTGTAGAATCCCATTGTCGGTTGGACTCCTGCTTGTATAATTTGTGGATGAACTTGTGGTACATTTTGGTTTGGACCTTCAGCAAATTGTTGATGTGGTTTGGTTGCTTTTGTAATAGGATTCTTTGATGCCAACAATCTTTCAGCAGCTGATCCATGTCTCTCTCCTTTAGAATCCTTCTTAAATGCATACGAAACTTGTATTTGTCTATTTGCTAAATGTTGCCCATTCATTGATTCAATTGCCAAATCAGCAGCCTCAAATGAATCATAACTAATGAAAGCAAATCCTTTACTATTCCCTGTCTCAACATCTCTCATAATTTTAGGAACTTGCAATATACCACCAAAAGCTGAAAATGTATCATATAGTAATTTTTCATCTATAGAAGCATCCAAATTTCCAACAAACAAATTAGCTCCAATATCCATAGTCTTTTCACTTTGTGACGCTTTATTAACTTTTATTGGTTTTCCATATAATTTTATCATGTTCATAATTTTTATTGCGTAATCTGCATCTTCTTCGCTTAAAAATTCAACAAAGCCAAATCCCTGGTGATTATTAGTAACTCTATCTTTGGGCATATTTACAGAAATTACAGGACCCGCTTGAACAAATAACTCCCATAAAATTGCTTCATTCACTTTTTCGTCTAATCCACCAACGTAAATTGTTGCATCTTAAAAAGAGTAATTAGGAAATTTAATCGATTCTTACCTTGGTTTCGTTCTTGGAGAGTTCCTGCAAACAGTAGTGACATTTTTTAGTAAAAAATCTATATTTTTAGTGTTATTTATTAAAATAAATAAGTATTTTAAACTTTATTTTATTTAAGAAATACTAAAGCACTTCTCCAATGTTAGAATCTTAACACGAATCGCAACTAAAAAGTTTAAACTTTTAATGTGCTTATCGAGCTTAATGTTTGTTCTGATAAATAAAAATATGTTTTTTTAAATATTTTGATAAATACAAAATACTGTTTAATATTTATGATGTCATAAGGAATATTTTCTTTTTTGGTCTCTGATTGTACATGATAAAGAGGTGTTGAAAAACAAACAGATTACTGAAGATAAAACCAAATACTAAACAAAAAATGAAGAATAAAAATATTTTATTTGAAAATAGAATTCTTATGCTATGAATAAATTATTTATATATTTTATTTAACAATAAATTAATAAGGCAAAAATTAATTTCCTGAAATTTCTTTTCCCATAATATCAAAACCATTAAGAAGTGTGGAAATTGTCATTGACGGAATCTCATTTGAATATGGAAATGCTTTTATTGATAACATATAAAACTCAAATTCTTGCTCAGCTAAACCAAAATTTAGTGGGTCCTCACTTGATACCTCATGTTTCAACAACATTTGCTTGAAAGAGTTAATAAATGACTCATGAACATGTTTAAAGATAACCTCAACCATCTCATTTGGCATTATCTCTGTAACGGCATTATGAAGTTTATTCAGTTGTCTGGAGACATTTTGTATCTCTTGTGACGGTAATTTTGGCTTGATTTTCCAGTTTTGAAAACTCGTCAACATATTAAATTCCACAACAGATGTAATTTTTGTACATATCTCATGAATGTGATCATTTAAGTCTTTTGTTGTTTGTGCAAAATGCCTTAATTGATTTCTATTGATATCTGTAAGGTGTTCCTCAAATTCACCCTCTACTAATGGGATTATTTTAATTATTAATTGTAGGCAACGTATTGCTAAGGCTAAATTTTTAACAGATATTGTTTTCAAACCAGCTACTGTTAATGCTCCGGCACCTAATAAAAGTTGACATGTCTTACTATTAAATATTTTTAGTATTTGTACTACATTCATTGCCATTTCTGCTGCGGTATTTGGAAACATATCTAATGTTGTACAGTACTCAGCTAACATTGTTAAAAGTCCCAAAACAGCTCCGTTGACGGCATATTTCTCCTCCTCAATAAATAAGAAACTATCCTCAGTATCTTCAGAAGATAGCATTTCCTCCGTCAATCGTAATCTTCCCGTCCTAAAAGATACATCAATAAATATTTGATATGATCGTGGTACTTTGATTGGTATCCATTTCTCTGACATCATCAATGTATCTAATTTATTTCTCCTTTGTTCATGGAAAAAAGTAATAAATCTTGACGTTTGCAATTGTAGACATTGTGTTAAAGACCATGAAGATACCTTCTCTTTGGTTTCATCTTTTAATTCATCATTTCCAGCACTGATAACATTCACACAATCATCACCAAACTTTAGTATTAGTTTACGTAACATATCAAACTGAACTGATGTACATTGTTCAATGAAAGAATTCTTTGCTTTTCCATCTAATAATTTAACAATTCTCTCCTGACAACATAGTGAACAGTACTCTAGAAGTAATTTCGAGGTATTCTCAAATTGTTCTAAATCATTACAAGGTATTGAAAGTTGACCAGATATGTATTCATATGTTGATACACCTTCATCTTCATTATCACAACTATTTAATGATATACTTTGTTGGAGTGGTGAATTATCATATGGTTCTTTTTGTTTCAATTTCATACTCCTAACACGATCAACATTATCAATAATCATCTCCTGAATACTAAGAATTTTTTTACAAAACAATACTAATGTTGAAAATAAATCCTCAAGAGTCTCAAACCACTGAATGAAATCCATTTTCTTCATTTGTTGTGTCAGGTTGTATGTCGATGATGGATCAAACTCCTCAAGATCTTTACCACACAAAACTACGTGATTTTTAACAGTTTGTCTAATCAAGTTTTTTATTGCCTCCTGAATTTCTTCCTTCAAAAGTTGAAGGAACTTATAAAATCTTACACGTAAAAGACCAATGATTATTTGATTGAGTTGACTTTCCTGATAACAAGCATCACCATCTTTCTTTAATGGTTGACCAAACTCTTTCTGTATTAGGAAAACAAATTCTTCCTGGAGCATCTTAGCAATTGCCTTCTCCAATTCATTTAATTGTGAACTCAAATGCCGGAAACAGATGACACCTTTCAAGTCATTTGCCAATACATCCTGAGACATCTCAATACAATCTAATGCATTAGCATAATCATTTTGATTTAACAACATTTGTACAGTAATTTGTGCATCCTTCAAACAAGCAATATTATTTAATTTTTTCAACAATTTTTGTTTATTAGTTTTTATTTGTTGCAAATTAACAATCCTCTGTGCTCTCTCATAAACTTTTTCATTAATTAATCCTAAATTACTTCTCACAGTTGCAACTTTTTGTTTACCCTCTGCTAACTCTGTGTGAACAGAATTTATACTATTAACTGTCTTCCAAAACGCTTCACCCTTCCTTTCTAACTGTTCATTTAACAATGCTCCAACTAAATCATGGTAATAATCAAGTTTTGAATTTAAAAAACCATATGATCTAAAACTTCTACCATCAAAGAGATCAGTTGTGTTAAAATATTGGAAGACACTCTTTTCAGAAATAATACTACTACCACTATCTTTTCTTGATAATGAATAATTGGATTGAGTTCCATTGGTTGTTGAACCTGATTTATTTCTATCCAACTGAAAGACATCAACTTCATCAACGTCAGGAATAAGAAATATTTGCTCGAAATCTTTTTGTCTTGTTATGTTGAAGTCGGGATCTAAAAATATCTTTGGTATGTCACCTGTATTCAATTTTCCATGGTGTTCCTCAATTCTTTGTTGTTGTTTTTCGAGGTTATTTTTTTGTTTAACATATTTTTTTAATTCTTTTCCTGTTGTATCAAGATAATCTGAATATATTTGTTTTGGCATCTCTTTTAATACATTATCTACCGGTATACTTTTAGCTGGGGCAAAAGAATCACCCCAATGTTTGGTAAATATGACCATATTCTCATTTCTTGATTTTTTTGGATCAGCTAAAACTGATGATAAATTTTGGACACGACACCTAAATGTGTAAAAACAATAAATATATTTTTAAATAATTTTTAAAAATAAATGAAACAAAATATGTATGATTTAAGAAAGAACAAACAAATTAAAACATTAAGAATGAGGGATAAACAGGCAAGATATATGAAATCAAGAAGAAAAAATAACCAATATATCAAATATCCATCTCTCTCTCAATCAAAATAAAAAAAGTCTCACACATTTAACTTTGTCTTATCTCTGTTTGAACAAATAAACAGAAATGAACACATCTAATTAATCTCTCCTTTTCCTCATTATATTTTAACCACCCACCCTCATATGTAATAAATAATCTTTTTTTTGTCATCCCGTTTTTTAATAAATATCTCTAGTTTTTTTCGTATCATTTATTTTTTCCATTATACTTAATAATAATTTAAACTGTAACTGTTTTTTTTACTATTTTTATGAAGGAACAATTTATCTTTATTATTATTTACCACCAACAATATTTGTCAATTATTATTTCATTAAAATATATTCCATATTATTCCTATATTATATACTTGAAACATTTATTTATACTAATAAAACAAACGTAATCAGTATAAAACTATATCACTCCTTTTATATCAAGTTTAATTGCAACAATTTTCATAAACAAATTTCTACATCTTCCAAATTTCACCTTTATAAGTGGGGAATGTTACACCATTGCATACTTTAGAAGAAATTTCTTTTTCTACTAGTAAGTTTAATTATAATAAATCAAATAATAAATAATATAACATCATTTCTTACAAAATTAATTTTACAATCAAACTTTATTACCTTTTTCAATAATACAAATTTAATGATACTTATTAAAATAGGAAAATGTCAAAACGATTAAATAAAAAAAGTTACAATAAAAAGCATAGTACCTCATCAGAAGATTCATCTATTGTCACAGGGGAAGAGACAGCACTACTACTACGAAAGAAATTAAAATTTGATCCAATTACTTCAACAACCTCAATTATTGATAACGATGATAAAAACTATCTAACATATCCTAAAAAAGTAATATGTTACGTCGATGGTAAATCACAAAATGCTTCAATACTTCCATCAATTAACCAAGGACCACTCCTACCGTCTGAAGGTGTTTGTTATAGTAAATCATTATCACTTCCCCACTCCCAACAACCCCTAACATTTGAACCTTCACCAAATTCTCTAAACAAATTATCATTAGAAGGTCCCTCCAATGATAACACAATCCAATCAGGTTTTTGCCATCACCCACAATTACTACCACTACAAACCGCCAACTCTCTAACTCTTAACATCGATAATGATAATTCAAAAAATGGACAGGTTGAAAGTAATGATAATTTTAAAAAACATCATAGTAGGAAGGTCGAGAATTATATAAAATTAGAAAATAAATCAAACCACTATAATATAAATAAAAATTTCATACCTTTCCAATTTGGTGATTCAATTAGAAAAGTCAATTCACCTGTTAACCATACTATTACAACATCACCTCTTATAAAAGGAAATAATAAACTTTCAATTAGTGATCCTTGCTTACAAACAAATAATTATTCTACAGTATGTTTTTTTTTGTTATTTCTTTTGAATTTTATTTTTTTTTACTTTTGCTAAGTTTTATTTTATTATTAGGAATTGGAGGGAGAGGACATGTCAGTGCGTAGGAAGGGACCACAATTTGATGTACCTGAGAAGGATGAAGAAGAGGTAGAGAGATCTCTAGACAAATGCTGTGACAGAAGATTCCGTCGGTATTGTTTTATATTTATAATAATATGCTTGGCGCTGTTAACAGTTAAGGATGTCGTTGATCTTGTCTTAGAATATTTAGAGAACCCTAAAAAAGCTGATATGAATATTATGTTTAATGAAACTATGTCTCTACCTAATGTAACATTTTGTATGTCTAGAGATCAGGCATGGTCGCATTTTAAACCATCACCAAACGACACAGATGCTGATTGGGAAAATTATATCAATAAAGATCTTTCAAATATGACAAAAAAAGAACAATTCCTAAAAAATCCTTGGGATCAACATACTATAATGGAAGCCTATGATGTTATAGCAAATCTAAATTCAATGGAACGAGAAACCAACGCCCACGGTGCTGTTAGGACAATAAACGTCTTCAAGAACATGAAAAGATTTGAAAGAAAAAGGAAAGCTGTCACTAAATGGTTAAAAGTCATCCAAGATAGGAATGTTACTTTTGAGGAGTTAACACAAAAAGTGGGTACAGAAGTTATAAGGAGATCATTACAAAGATTTAATAGAGAAACTAAGAATGAAAGTTTGATTATCAAGACACAACTTCGGACATCATGGATATCTACTATGCAACTTTGTTTCCAACCAATGTATGATGAAGATAATTACCATAGAATCCTTGATCAAGGAAACTTCTTTACAATGATGTTGTCACATAATGCTGATAACTTAGAGGGTAAAGATCTCGAGTGTATGTCAGTTGATTTTCATGGTAGACCAAGTTCTGCTGCTAGATTTATGCAAGGAAAAGGTAGAGTAAAAGATGGGTTCATAGATGAAGTAAGTAATTTTAATTAAATTATCATTAAATATATTTAATTTTATAGCTTTGTCACGGTCAAAGACACGAAGTAACAGTAGAGATAAGAGCGCGTTACGTCATGTTAGAGAATGACGATGAAGCAACTGCATGTAGGGAGGCTAAAGATGATGAAGATAATGAATTTGATTGTCGATCTAGGTGTAGGATGAATTTCCTAAAAGATATCTGTAATTGTATACCATCAACATTAAGTTATTTGGTTAAAGATGAAGAGGAGTTGAAGAAATATCCACTTTGTGATTATTTGTCATGTCCAATCAATCAAACTTTTGTTCAAAAAGGAAATTTCTCACATGAAGAGTGTTCTAATTTATGTTACAGAGATTGTGATCAGTACCGTTACGAGGTTGATCACGAAAAGAAAGGAAGAATGGTAAGACCAGACTTGACGTTAGTTGAACTTCATTGGGGATCCTTTGAATATTTAACATTAGAACAGGATTGGGTATGGACAGTACCTACATTTATTGCAGCACTTGGAGGTTCCATTGGAATGTGGCTTGGTTTGTCGATATTGTCATTAATTCAAGGTTCAGCATTTATCTATAAAATGCTCCATCGTGAGGTAGTAAGAAAGAAGAAATCTATGGTAGAACTTAGTCATCGTGATAAAGATATCGCTCTTAAACTTCAAGCATTAAGGGATAAAGAGAATGCGGCACGTGGATTTACGGATAATGATGATAGACCAACAACACTACATAATCATTAACAATATTTTGTATTAAAATGTAATTATATATTTCTAAATTCTTCCAAACTAGTTACCTCTCAAAAAAGTTTAAAAATAAAATAATAAAATTGCTTAAAAGTCCTAAATGTACTAGTGAGGAAATTCAATTTATAGAAAAAATAAACAAATTAATGAAATAAATAAATAAACAAACAACACGTAATAGATATAAAATTTCAAAATAGATAAAAAAGTATATAATTTACATAAAACTTACATATCAATACTAAAATTACTCTTAACTTCCTCTATATTAATATCATTTTTAGGAAATACATCATCTAAAAAACAAACAACAATCATATATTAAAAAAATATAATAAAAATAAAATTTAATAAATAAAAAAATAATTAACTTACTCTGAGGAAAGCTATAACTTCTTATAGAAGAGGGAGTTGAAGATTTTTCTGAGGATGTTGTTGTTGAGTTAATTGATAAAAATTTTTCAGACATCCGTCTACATGTAACAACAAATATGGTTCGCTGGACACTCACCAACTGACATTTTTTACCGTATGTGCGACGTTCCAAAATTATGTCGCGCGACTGGTGGTAATCGCAAAATTACATGAAAAAATTAGTTTTTCATAGTATTTTTGATAAATTGGTATTTAATATTAAAAATTGTCATGCCTCATTTTGAAAAAGTTCTGTGATTTGCAAAATTTCATGACCTTTTTTGTGTGTTGGTTTTTGTATGATAAGGGTACCCGTTTGTTTATTTAATTTAATTTCCATCTCTAAGCGAAAGTTTTAGTGGAAGTGATAATGCAGTTGAATGTCCTATTATCATCGTAATGTAATCAAAAATATATGGGATTGTAAGTGATCAATACTGGCGAGGTGGATCGTTAGGAATAAGTACACGAAATTTTGTTGTTTTAGTAATAGAAGCATGATAAAATATATAATATGGAAATTAGAATATACACGAAATAGTGTAGTGACAATTCTAAAAGTTTAAACGTTTATGGTGTTGTTTAAATTTAGTGATAAAATTACAATGTGTGTAGGAGGAAATTAAGATACTGGAAACCAACAAGTGTTGGAGTCGTTATCTTAGAATATGTTTATGAAAGTTTGCAAAAATTCATTTTGCATGCTAACATAAAACTTTTATCGGTTTTACCAATCAGGTAAGATTTAAAAAAATAGTGATTAGAACAGAGAAACTTCTAATAAAAATTGCAATTTAAATTTCTAAAACAGAATAGTTGATGGAATCAAAATTATGTCATTAGAGATTTATTCAATTTACAGAGTGATCAGATAGTATCAACATCAAGTGGAAGAATAAAAGATAATTACACAAAACACAAGGTAGTTTTTTTATCTTGTTGTTAAAGGTAATGTATTTAATTTAAAAATGACAAATTTAATTATGTTTGTGGGTTGTTAACAAAAGATATAACTTATCATAAGTCAAGTATGTAGTTCTTATAATTACTACAGATTATACCCCTAAATAAAATTTATTATAGTGGAAATTAATTACTTAATAATATTTTAGTACTTTTAGTACACATATGAATTAAGAAAAAGTGTGGTTAGAAGTATTATCGAGCCAATTTTGAGAAACAATATAATTATATATGCTAATCTTTGGTTAGCATTATTTAATTGGTCTGAAAAGTCTAAAAAATATTTATTATAAATTGAATATAATGAATTATGTGGAAATGATTAAAAAAATATTTTTATGAGATGATTGGTAATTATTTTAGTGTTCTTTGAAATGCGTTGTGACTTATAAAATTCCTGGAAAATTAGAATATCAATGACATTTTTTTTTGAAAACAAATAAGTGTAAAGATAAGAAGTTTAAAAACATGTTTGATTGATCTTTAAATTAAGGTTTAAATGTCAATTTTAATTATCTCTTCAAACATATATAATTTATTTTATTTACCCATCTTTAAGAAAATAATTTACCAAATGATAAATTTATTATCAAAATCCCTAAAAAATATTAAGATATCTCTGCAATTGCGCTTTATAATTTAGTCATTTTTTGCAAAAAGTGCATCTAACGTAGCTAAGAATTATGTCATACAAGTAAAGCAAACAAACTACATTTAAAAATTTTCATTTTTAGTATTTAAAAAATACAACCACCAACTGAGTTTAGAAAAATTAAATTATTAATAATTTCAAATCCCTTTAGTGTTTGTAGAAGACAAACTTTTCCATAATTAATCAAATTTATAATAATTACCTTCATGATTTTTAGAAAAACAAAGAAACAAATTTTGTTTTTCATCCAATACTTTAATTAAAAACACGAGCTTATAATTATTTTTTTTATATAGTTATTAAAATATTTCAGCAGATAGTTACTGGGTAATTTTAGTTTATGTGGTTTTTATATTTTGTTATGATTATTATTGCACTAATTAATGATATATAGTCTGGGTTATTTTTTAATCCAATGAATTTTATATTAATTTATGTTTATTGGTAGATAATGTTTTTTGTGTTTCTTTTTGGTTGATTAATAATTTTATTGTATGATGTTTAAACAAATGTTTGGATGAAAATGTTTTTCAAATAATTCAAATGGTTAACATTAAGATGATAATTCGTCTTTGTTTAATTTTTTTAAAAAAACATATATCATAGTTGATGACATATGTAAATAATTACCACAGAATTTGCAGAAAAAAATCGGCACTTTTCAATTATATTTCATCAAACATATAAACATGGAAATTAAAGAATATTATTGCCTTAGAATAGCAAATAATTAAATTAATTAATGATATCAAGCTGATAATAAATTAAAAAACTTATTGCATGTTTCATAGTGATAAGAGACTAATTAATGCAAATTACGATTGTACTATATTTTCGAATTTCATGTTTTAATATAAAAAGCTATTTTATATTTGCAATTGTAACTATTATATCCCTTCAATACCTGAATTTTTTTGAATCCTCTCTAAATCACATAAACCGAAGTAGACATATTCATTTTCTTCAGCCCAAGAAGACTGCTACGTCCAAAAAACATTTCACAAATCAACGTTGTATTGAGCTTTTTCAAGTAAAAATAAATAAAGAAGATGTATTTCGTTCATCATTAAATGACGTTATTAACAAATACTGATATTTGAAAAAAAAACTTTATTTTTTTTTATTTCTAAAAATAGCTTTGGAAAATGTATTTCATAAATTAATAATGATAGAACAACAGCAGTAATAACTGCTAGAATTTGTTCTACATAATAGAAAAAAATAAAAGGTTAAAGTTTAATAAAATAAATAATTAAATGGCTAATTTTTATAAGCTAATTAACTTGTTTATGTAATTTGCAGAAATAAAAGAATAATTATATAGTTTTTATTCATTTACCGTAAATGTTAAAAATAGGAGTCTAATGTACTTTGAAAAGTAATAGTGGGAAACTATACTTAAATAAGATAAAAAGATGTTTTGAAAAATAATCAAAAATATAATTGAGTAATTATCGTAATTAAAAGCCATTTTTCTGTAGTAATATTTTTGAATTTTCTATGAAAACAAAGTAGAAAATAAGTTAAAATAAAAATACGAAAAATACAATCCCTCATTTTGAGTATCAAATTCATTGAAAATTTGAATAAAACTTCACATTACCAATTAATTTTTGTACCATTCAAAAACTGTTTTTTTCGAGATAAATATAATTTTCAAAAGTAGTACATACTACTCCACGTGGAAAAACAATACTCTCCTAGGTGGAATTAAAAAAAGTATTTGTCAGTGAATAAACAGATACAAAAATTTTTTAAACATCATCTTCACTTTCTCGGAGAGGCTAAGCAGTACTTTGTATTTCTTTTTTTGCTACAATGACTAACAAAAATGGTACTATTGATGTTGTTATGGAAAATGTCAATGGGGTAATTGAAAAAATGGAATGTGACGATTGTCCTGTAAGTTATTTTTGTGATATTTAAAAATATTTTTATTTAATTTTTTATTTTTTTTTCAGGAAAATGATAATAATCTTGATAATAAGGAAGTAACTTTAAGAGATTCTCGTTCGTATGAATTACTTATGAATATGACAAAAAATAGAGAATATATTTTTAGAGAACTAAATAACATAACTCTTGAGGATATCAATAAATTTAAGACATTCCCGGAATTCATTGGTCAGTACAAGAATATAATACAAGGTATAGCTTTCCTCAAATACGATAACTTAGGATACATTCACGAATCAGTATTGGATAAAGAAAAGTACGATAATCACGAAATTAGGATGAGACATGAATTATTGGTTCGTGAAAAAAAAATTTTAAGTGAAGAAATTAGGATGTGTGATACAATGAACAATGATGCTTTTAAGCTTTACAAAACATTGGTCAAAGAATTAAACCTTAATGAAGATGAGATATCTTACGAAATACAATGCACTCCAGAGACATTTACGGTTAGTGAACTAATAAATATTCTTCAGAAACATCTGAACGAGAGGAAGGGTGCTGCTAATACACTGGAAATAAATGAGACATACCTGTCGACACTGAAAAGTTTTTATGAGGGACGTCTTGCTGCAAATTCTGAAAAGAAAGCTATAAATTGTCAAATTAAAAAACTAGTTCGTAATTATTCAAAATCTTTGAAAGTATCCTCTAAAGATAAGTAACAATTTCATTGTTTTGTACATTAAAATTTTCATTTTTTTTGTTTTAACATAATCACTTATAATGTCAATTTAACTTTATTATTATTTTTTAAATTACTTTTTAAATAAAACGATAATTCTACCTATGTAAAAGAGTTAAGGGAAGTTTGATGATACAGTTGTTTTTTTCAATTAGTTTATTTAGTTATAAATATTATTAATTGATCTAAGAGATATTTTACGCATCACCGTACTTCCTAATTCTTTTATCCTAACAATATCAGCTTTCCTAAACATCCCATATGTGCTATTCATTATTTCACGATTCATAACAGCATAAAAATACCAGTTACCCATTGAATTAATGTAAGGTAGGAATGAAGTAACATATTTGCAAATGATAAGATAATTATAATTAATATTAGGTATCAAGTTAATCTTATTGAGAACTGGAATAAGTAGCATTATCCAAAATGGTCCCCAACAACATAGATGAAAGAACGAAACTTTTAAAATGGATCTTGTTACTTTTTTAGTGTATGACGCCGTTGTATTTATATTTCCTTTAATTAAATTTTTTTTTGTATTAGAGATAATTTCTTTACAACTTACCATTTTTTGGTCGTCTTCTGATGAATTTAATCAAATATATGTAACAATATGTTATACATATAGCTGGGAGAATATAACAAAAAATAAACATGTAAGATATGAAATATGGCATTAAATTATCTGGTAAATCTGACCGACAAATTATCCTCTTAATAATTGTTCCATTCTCAGACAACATTTCATGTTCTAGAATATCAGCATAATAAATTATTGGGACATTTAATAGTATTGAGAAAATTGTTAATATACTTATCACTATAAAAAAATTACACTTTACACATGATGTTTTATTTAACGGCCTATATACAGCCATTAGTCTTTCAAAAGACATTGTCGTTAGTATTCCAATAGATAGGATTTTATTAATATTCTCAACAGACCAAAATAACTTGCATCCAAAGTAACCGAATAACCAGTAGTCTGAAAACATTTGACTCAGTAGTAAGGGAATCATTGAAAGAACCATGAGATCAACAATTGATAATGTTAAAATATAGGAAGCAATATTTTTAAAAACTCCACTCATAGATCTTTTGTTTTTATAGATTATTTTTGATAAAATTATTATAACCCAAAGATTACCAGCAAATCCAATTATGAAAACAATACAATATACAGCACCCATAATTAACATAGTAACAGACATTTTTCTATAATAAAAAATGAACAAAATAAAATATTATTTTAATATGAAAATACCATATTTGCAAAAAATAATTATATATATTATTATTAAAATTACTTCTTCCTTATTTTTATACAAAAAATGGAGTCTTCGATGAAAATATCCGTGTTTATACATGAAAATAAAACTATCCATTATTATTGTAAATTAAGAGAGAAATGTGAAGAAACGTTATAGGAGAATCAAATATTCATGAAGAGGAGAGCGTGAAATATTTGTAAAAATCACTTTAATAAACAAAATAAATTATGTCCTTAATAAATAATTTATCATCATTTCTCCATTGGATATTCTGATATTTAAAATCTACCTGGAAACATTTGGCATTTTTAAAAAGCAATTTGCAAGTAGAAATAAGTATATTAATACTTAAGTAATAATTACTCTTCTTCCTACTAAAAGAAGGAATCTAAGATATAGGGAACTAAATTAAAGTGTATGTGTGTTTTTCAGAATTCTTGTAACTTAAAAGTGTTGAAAATTTTAATTAAACTTCATTAAAATAACACAATAAGTGGGCTTGATTGTGGAAAAGAAAATTTATATTTTTTTGCACATCTCATTTTCCTAACAAAGCAAATGAATAGTGTTATAGAATTAAAAAAACAAACTTATCTTTATTATAGATCTTTACAATTCCTTTTAGATGTTAATTTTTTTTCTTCCTTGTAATTTAAATAATTAAAATAAATATTTCTATAACTTTTATTTTAAACGGGGAAATGGAGGCGACATAATTATTCAATTTAAAATAATGAGAAGTTTTATATGAAATACTTCTTTAAATAATTTTTAAATAAAAGCTATTGCAGAAGTTTATATAAATGCTATAATCTTTATTATCATTTTTTCCAGTCTTATAGATTAAATATCAATAATTATATTTTTATAATTGCTCATAAAAAATGACAAAAATATATTAAAAATTACAATTAAATATAGAAATAATGGAAACTTTAAATATTTTTGCCCTAGCAAACGGTTGTTTATATAAAAAAAATATAGTATTTCCAAATAGATTAAATATTTAATGTGGAGAAAAGAATTTTTCTTGTTTTTGGAAATATTTTTAAATATAAAAGCAATATAGACAAAAAAAAGGTGTAAATTTTAAATGAAAACAGTATATTATAAATTATATTTTGACATATGCCATTAAAGTGATGCTAAAAAATTTTTTAAAATTTTAAGGATTCGTTTTAAGAAGGAGTACTTTGAAAACCATATACATAAAATTGCAATGATTTCCTGATTTTTATTCTCTAAAAGTAATTACTAAAAATTCATATTTTTCATATAAAAGTTTGACATATTTAATGACTTATTATTTTTTATGTTGCAAAGCACTTTCTCCTAAACTTTCACAATATTTATTTTTTATTATTTTAATTTAACTATATAAATGCTTTTAAACTTATTAAAAAAATTTTAATTCATATGATTTATGATCACTATTTCATGTTAATTAGCTTTTTAATATTTTTTGTAATTGGAGTTTAATGCAATATAGCGAATAATAGTTTTTTAATAAAAAAAATTTAGAAAATATATTTATAAGATATAGGTTTTGGCGTCCCCCTTTCAAACAATTCCCAATGCCCTCTGAATCTCCGACTGATTATTGAAGACTTTATCAACTATTCACTTTTATTTATCCAAACTTTATTACAATAACACACTCACAAATATAAGATTACAAAAAGTAAAGTATAGTAAAGTGGCCACCTAGGGATAACATTTATAAATTACAAAATTATACTTACTTATACTTATCCTTCGATCTCTTAACAATTCCTGAGATCTCCCTCAACCGTCTATGAAACCCCTAGTGGTCTACAAAATACAATATATTAGAAATACATTACAATGTAATTAAGATAATTAATAACATCACAATATAACACGTCATACATATAAAATTTTGATTACATAAAAACGACTATTACTATTACCTAAGTTAAGAAAATGAATAATTTGATGACTCTCGCCACCTTTTATAATAACAAAAACAATGTTCTCGAATTTTCCAAACAGTTTCCCAACTGTCATATTTTACTCGACCTTCCTTTAAGAAAATTCTTGAGAACATTTTTAACCTTTACTCATACTCTTTTCACATCTAATTTATGTACCAAACAACATCTACCCTTGGTACCTTTATGAGACTTTAACTTTGAACCAAGATCAGCAACAACTTTCTCAGATTTACTAAACGGTGGTCTTCTTATATCAACTAGTTGTCTTTTATCATACATAGAATACTCATCAACTTTTCTTTTATCATTGGCATGTCCTCCATTCTTAACCATATTCTCCTTATCATACGTAGAATATTCTTCAACCTTTCTTTTATCATAAGCACGTCCTCTCTTCTTGACCATATTCTCCTTTACCTTTGCATTTTTCGTTGAAGTTCATCTAGCCACGTCTTTATCAACTAGTGAATTCGTCTGCTTTCCCAACATAACATTCGAACTAGTTCTGCAACTTCTTCCATAACAGTCTTTAGCATACTCATCGCTTCTTCGACCACACTTTTTACAACGTTTCACATAAAGCACTATATCATCGAGCATCCCTTTCCAGTAACAACTATTCTTCAACCGTTCATACACTTTTGAACTATTATAATGACCTGACAAATTATGGGAGATATTTAACACCTTTCCAACATGCAATTTTGGAATCAATACCACATATCCCTCACCAGTTAAATCTTCTATCATAATTTGTCCATTCAACCCCTCTACTTTTCTGTTTTCAAACATCTTTTCATTGTAAGCTTCACGTATCCATGGATCTCTCAACTGTTCCTCTATAGTAATTTTATCAAAACAACTGTCAGTACTAAAATATAACTTTTTCAACGACGGTAAATCCTTATCAACATTTAAATCGAGGTTTCTATCTATATCATCCTTTTCTACTTCTCCCCTTGGAAGTTCATTTTCCTTCTCATCATCTGAGGGTTTCTCAATTTCATCACTCTCTCCTGTGCATACCTTTAAGTCTTTTGTAAGTTCAAACTTTTCCCTATCTTTAATCGTTAAATCCTCGTCCACGTTTAAAACTTGTAAATCCATTGTAGTTTCACTACCTTGATCAACTTTTGGCATCTCCTTTACAATATCCTCTTTATAAGACTTATCCTCTGGTGAAATCAAACTGTATACACTATTTACAATCAACTCATTATCTTCATTTTTCATACACAACTTTATAACTTCATCATTAATTACAACTTTATCATTTTCCATATCCACTGTTAACTTAACTTTACTTAAAACATCTGTTCCCAAGATCATATCGTAATTTCTGAACTCTTCACCTGATACAAAACATTTAACTTTAACTTCTTCATCTTTTCCAATTTTCAACTTATTACGCACTTTTGAACGATAAACAAAACATTTTCCTGGACCCATAGTATCAACTACTATCTTTTCCTTCTCAACTGGGATTTTTAACGTTTCTCCCAACTTCTTTGACATAACGGAGATACTTGCTCCAGTATCTAACATAGCGTATATTGCAATTCCATCAACGGTTATTGGAATTATTGGCACATTTGACAACTTATTTAGGTTTGAAACATTTATACACTTAATCTGTGAGGAACTTTTCTTACACTCTTTAGCTCTGTGGCCTTTTTCTCCACATTTAAAACAATTATCATTAAATACACGATTCTTACTTTTAGAACTTTTCCTCTCTTTTGCAACTGTTCCAGGACGAGTTCTTTTGGCTTCATCATTTATCTTCCACAAGTCCTCAGCTACAACCATTGCTAATTCAAACGTATCGCAGCATCCTCCATATTTTAATGTTCCTCTAATCGAAGCAGGAACCAGATCTGCCAACTTATACAACTTCTTCCTAAAACGTTCCTTCAAATTTGAATCCTTCTCAATTATATCAACGAGTGTACTAATCTCTGATCCAACTTTTCTAATGTCTTCAGGCTTCTTTATCGTCAACATGTCCAACCGAGCTCTAGCTGCATTTTCATTCATAGCACCTTTATAGTTTTCATTCAAGTAGTCTACCAACTTGTAATAATCCAATTGAAGCTCAATACGAGTAGCGATATCCCTAGCTGGATTCTTTGCTAAATGCATAATCAATACTGCTGCCTTATCTTCTGGACCAATTTTTCTCACCCTACACAACGCTTCAAATCTTGTCAACCAAACACTGAATGCTTCATCTTCTCCCGTAAACTTGTCCAAATTAACTGCTAAACCAAGTCCACTTATCATCTGTTGAAGCAACGAGTTATCACGATTATTCTTATCAACTTTTCGATTATAACGGTATCTATCTCTTCCAGACGAGTTTGGGGATTGTCTTCCATTGTTTGAATAACCGGATCTTCCTTCACCTGGTGGATCATATCTGTCAAAACCATCATAGTACTTTCCAAACTTTGATTCCTTTTTTTCAACATGTCCTACATTCTCTCTACAATTAGCATCAAGGTTTCCTCCTGAATTCCAGAAACAAGAACGTGCATTAACTTCAGGAATCCTCTCAACATTTGCCATCCTTAATCCTGACATCCCACGATTGTAATAACCAATACTTGCAACTCGATTTGTGTATCTAACATTATAACCATTGTTCCCATCAACGTTTACAACTTCATCAACAACTGATATTCTTCTAGCACCAGTCAACTCTTGCTCTCTATTAACATCATTTACATTCATACGATTAACATAATTCATTCTATTCAACTCATTAACATTATCATTCAAACGTGTAGAACCTCCTTCTACATTTGGTAACGGATTCATCAACTGTTCTGTAGGGCCTCCTCCTACATTAACTAACGCATTCACCCTTTGACCTGTAGAGCCTCCTTCTACAACTGGTAACTCATTCACTCTTTGATCCGTAGGGCCTCCTCCTACAACTGGTAACGTGTTCCTTCCTCGATCCGTAGGGCCTCCTCCTACATTCAACTGTGGATTCGGATGTTGTCCAGTAGGGCCTCCTCCTACACCTTCGTTGCTAAACATCCCTTCTCTTCCACTAGCATAAGCCGAAACGTTACTCCTTCCATCATTACTACGTGACGAATGATGACTTGGCGAATGATCACGCGAATTACCACCATCAGCATGGGCGAAAACACTGTTATTGTCATCATTTTCCTGACCGTTCTGACTATTTGTCCTTGTTGAGGGTAAACGGAGATTTATGACGTTTGGATCCATTTCAACTACTTTATTGTTCCTTAGACGCATTAAGAACTCTTATTCTGGGGTATCGTAACTTCTATCCTCGAGTCCAGAAAATATATTTATAAGATATAGGTTTTGGCGTCCCCCTTTCAAACAATTCCCAATGCCCTCTGAATCTCCGACTGATTATTGAAGACTTTATCAACTATTCACTTTTATTTATCCAAACTTTATTACAATAACACACTCACAAATATAAGATTACAAAAAGTAAAGTATAGTAAAGTGGCCACCTAGGGATAACATTTATAAATTACAAAATTATACTTACTTATACTTATCCTTCGATCTCTTAACAATTCCTGAGATCTCCCTCAACCGTCTATGAAACCCCTAGTGGTCTACAAAATACAATATATTAGAAATACATTACAATGTAATTAAGATAATTAATAACATCACAATATAACACGTCATACATATAAAATTTTGATTACATAAAAACGACTATTACTATTACCTAAGTTAAGAAAATGAATAATTTGATGACTCTCGCCACCTTTTATAATAACAAAAACAATGTTCTCGAATTTTCCAAACAGTTTCCCAACTGTCATATTTTACTATTTGATGCATTTAAATGGAGGGTGAGCCTTTAAATTTAAGGTTTTTAGAAATAAAATTTTTGTTTTTATTATGTGGATAGATTTAAAAAAGAGTTAATATATTAATTTTTATGAATGGGCAACCCAATTTTAAACCAATCAACATATCAATAGACACATTTAGTCCACTATAAAAATTACCACACTAAAAAAATAATATAATTATAGTATCAATTAATATACTAATAGGATTTTTATTTTGAAATAAAAGACTGGATGAATTTTCCATTTTAATAATTTTATATATGATTGTGGTGCAAAGTTTTTAGTAAAATAAAAATCTTAAAAGTACAAAAGAAATATATTAGCTTTTAAATTACCAAAAATAAAAGTCTAGTAAGATTAGGTTTTGATAGATTATAATAAATGAAGTTTATGGAATCTAAAAATCATTAATACTTTAAAGTTCATGCTGGCTGTACTTAAAAAAATCTTACTTAAATATAGAAAATGCAATTTAAAAATAATGAAAAAACATCATGAAAACTGTGCTTCTTACCTTAAATACATTTCTACCTAAAATTAAAAACAGCTCTAACTTCGTAAACAATTAATTCAAGGGAAAATATTTATCTTAAATTTCTTTTATATAATCTGTCAAATATTTATCATATTATTATTAAATAATAGAAGAATTTTATATTTTTCGCTGCTTCTAATTCTAACTATAATTTTTATTTTCCGATTACCATTTAGCTGTTAAAATAAGGAGTTATTTTTATCTACAATATAAAATATATTCTTACATCAAATGTTTTCTTTAAATAAGGAAGGATAAGTAGATATTGTTAATTTAAAAAATTTTTTTTCATATTTCTCGGAATTTTTTTTTCATTAAATAATTTAATAGGGACATTAATATTGAAAATTGTCGTGATTAAATTCCTTATGAATCTTCACGTAACTTTTTGGTATTAAAGATAATTATTTCTAAGAATAGAAGTAGTAATTTTAAAAAAATAATATGATGTCGAGGAACTTCTAAATTTGATAACTGTGAGATTTTTTATTTATCAATTAATGCTACAATTTCAATTCAATCAGCAATTGTCCTATTAGCATGTTTATAAAAATAACTTTGAGAAAAAATATTAAAACATTATAAAATTTAAGGTCCAATTTTTTTGCTTAATATTTTATAAATTTGTTTATTAAGATAAAAACTACATTTTCGTAATAATATGGTAATTCTTTTTTTGAAAATTAGAAAAACAAGATCTAAAACACGTCTAATTTGTAGTTACAGTATTTTATCAAAAGAATAAATATACATAACAAATGTATAAACAAAAAAAAGCAATGAAAAATAAGTTAATCACTCCTCAGTCATTTAATTAACCTTTGTCACTACGAAATTTAGATAATAGATTTCTAAAAAAAGTACAAAATAATAGAGTTATACATTTCAATATCTTTTTCGTACATAAAAAATAAATACAAAAATATTTTCTGTATTTTTTTTATCTTTGCATAGTACAAATATTAATTCTATCATTTGTTATCGTCAAATGTTGTTATTTTAAAAATAAAAGTAAAATAGAACAACTACCAAAAGTGTTTCTTTTTTACTTAATGTGTATACATATTTAAATTACATTTTAAAGTAATTTTAAAAAGTACTTTAATTTCTCTTAACTCTTAATAAGGAAATAATTATTATTACTTTTAATAATAGAATCTTAGATATACAGGAATTTGAATAAATAAAAAAATTATTACCTTCATAAAAAATAAAATTATTTATTAAATTGAAAAAAAATGTACGATAATGAAATTAAAATACAAGTCACGTAAAAATTTTGTGTAATTTCTACATATAAATTCCCAGAAAAGAATATTACTATAAATATATCTCTACCATTATAATATAGTAATTATCAATCTAAGTGTAGTTTAAAAAATTATAAATTATATTAATATATTGTAATTTTATATTCTATAAAAAAATCTCCAAAACAATACCCTAATTTTTCTATATTTTTTATAAACACCTTCTTGTGAATACATTACCATGTGATTTACGACATATGAAAAAGTATCATAGATCAAAAAACTCCAAAATAGTTTCTGTTTATGCCGATATATTTAATAAAATTATTAGGATATATATAATTGGTTAACCTCAAAATTTACAAATATTTCACACATTGAAACTTTTTTTCAAGATTTGATATATCAGTAATAAAATTTTACATTAATATTAATACATGTCTAAATTGGATAGTTTCCTAGGATTCGTGGGAAAATTTGAAACACAGTAAGAAGTATCAATATTAATTTCTATCTTTATCATTTTTTAGTAGTACTTATGGAAAATTGAATAAAAATATGGTAACCCAAATTTACAATGTTGAGTACATAATTATCTTAAAAACCAACATTTCATCTTTTTTAAAACCTTCTAAAATCAAAACAATCTTCAATTACACAGGGAAGAAACAAAAAACCTTTTTTAATGGTTTAACAAACAACTATATGAAACATCAAACAAAATAAAAAACAGTTTTTAAGTGGAAAAAATTTAATTTCAAATGAATACTGGTTGAAGCTTTTAGATATATGGGAAATCTGATTGATGTTATTAAATGATAAACTTCATCAAATACCGTGAAAATACTATTACACTTCAAAGGAACTCAAAGCTAATCCGATGAAAAATTGATTAAACCTTTTTATTAGAATTATTTACTATTTTTTAAATTTATGACATCATCCAGTCTAATCAGGATGCGGTGGTAGCTTTTAAAATCAATACGCCCACAAAAGTTCTTTAATTAAATTGATATCAAATTAAAATTTTTTTAAAAAGTTCTACCTCTCACAAAGATTGCTTTTGGAGTTGTGTATATTGGTATAGTAGTGTTGGGAAATCGTTTTGGTGTAATTTTTTAGAAAAATATGATGTTATTTTTATGATTATAAATGCAGAAAATGTACTTATTAATTAGCTAACCATTCTGATAATATTTTTATCCTTTTTTTTCTACCTCATTATACCTTTTGTTCCGTTACTTTCAACTTATTTTTTTCTTTCATTTAAAAATTTCTTATATCCGCTCCATTGTTATTTTGATTATTTTTAAAAAATGGTATTATCAATTTTGTAGGTTTAAAAAATGTCTGACTCCATTATTCGTGCCAGTGAACTTCGCACCAAGAAGAAGGATGAGCTCATGAAGACTCTTGTTGAACAAAAAGCTACTCTTGCTTCTTTAAGAGTAAGTTTATAAAAAAGTAGAACAATGACCATAATTTGAATGTCAATTATTATAGGTTGCTCAAGTTACTGGAGGTGCTGCTTCAAAGCTTTCCAAAATCCGTGTTGTCCGTAAAAACATCGCTCGTATCTTGACAATCCTCAGCCAAACAGAAAGACAAGAATTGAGAAAATACTACAAGGTACTTGTATAACTCCTTTATCATAAAGTTAATTAAAAATATTATTTGTAGGGAAAGAAATACCTTCCAACAGAGCTCCGTGCCAAGAAGACTCGTGCCATGCGCAAGGGACTTACAAAACACGAACTTAACTTGAAATCAGCTAAACAATTGGCTAAGCTCCGTGCTTTCCCAAAACGTGTCTTCGCCCTTAAAGCTTGAGCACTATGAATAATTGTTTTTGACTTCACTATTGTTTGTTTTGATAAATAAATTTTTGTTATCCAGAAAGTTTGTTTCTAGTTTGTTCTAATGACCTTAGAAAATACGAAATCCCTGTGGTTGTGTAAATCATTTTTTTATATTCTCAAATTGAAGACAAGTCAATTTATTTTGATAAAAAATAATTTTTTTATTTCCCTTCAAATTTTTATCTCATCCCATTGGTTTTTATATGGAGAGATATTTTTAAATGTGTACACTATTTAAAATATTTATTTACTTCCTCTATTATATTACTTTTTTATTAGAAAGAAAATTTTTATAAAAGTTAAATATGTTCTATTGGTGAAAGGAAGAATAAAGAACTTCTTGTGGATGGAAATTTCATTAACAGACACATCATAAAATACATTTTTTATGTTAATTTTTATCACACCGAAAGTGTATTAACATAATTGAAATGTAAAGTTGTATAAAGAAGGTTTATCAAATCCTTTTATCCTCTGAGAGTTAATTAAAAGAGATAATATTTATAAAAATGTTTGATAATATATATATTTTTTCATTTGTTTAATTGAAATTAAGATAAAAGCTAGTTATTTTTTCATATATTTTTAATTCAAATGCATTTGGTACCTTCTAGTTTATGCATTAAATATCCTGATAAATCATTTGTTTTGACATCATCGCTTTTACAGTTAAAATATTAGACTTGATATTCGAGCTTTTCTTATTATGTAATACTGTTTAAGAAATGTATTTTTAGTTATTAATTGATTTTCTTAGATATGTATTTTTAGACTGCTATTTTTATAAGTTAATTATTCGTGTATAATTATTGAATGATAACATTTTTTCATTGTGAAACTTTATTCTGTAAAAGGTATAAATACTTTTTTCCTGTATCCTATCCAAAAAACGTCATTCACCATTGTTCATAGTACATTAATTTGCTATTTTTTATTAAGATAAAAAAAATTAATCCTTTATTTTAATATTTAGATTTCAAATAGGAAAAAGTTCATATACAAAGCAAGAGGTATTGATAGACTTCAACTCCACTATATTCATCTTTCAATAAATGTTTATTTCCGAAAACATTTATATTTCGCGATATGTTGTCATACTACATATCTATACATTTTTTCTATCAAAAAGATAGTTTACATTTTAATTTAGATTAAGGAGGGTTAGGAAATATGATAGGATATCACATAGCAGCACTCCTACTTGATATAATTGTCACATACTATTAGTTTGTAATTTTATTTTTTTTAGTTATCTACAAAAAAAATCATCCCCTTTAGACTTATATTTATTTTAGCGACAAATCATTTGTTTTTTATGACCTAATCATTAATAACACATTTACAAAGTGTATAGCTGCTTGCTTGATTTTTGTTAGTTTTTCATGGAATTTGTAGAAATTTATGTTATATATAAAGAAAAGTATTACGTCCATTATAACGTTTGTTTTAATAAATGTCATGCTAATGAGGTATTAATGAATTCTAATAAATGCTATACTAGTGAGATATTTGCTAATTATCGGTTATTGTTCCAGTGCTCTATTATTTACTTAGATTACAATTTTTTTAGTATGCCTTTTAATTGATTATCCTATGGTAAATATCTTTACTTAAGTACAATTATATATTCATTATATGTAACTTTTTCTCATGGCTTGTAAAAAATTATAACACTCAGAACATTTCAAATTTAAAATTCTCTTACTTTTTAAACAAGTAATTTTCTTTTCAAAAAAATAAAGATTTTAGTATGTTAGGAGTCCTTTAGACATTAAAATTCAATGCTTTTTTTGTATGAGAATAAATTATTTCCAAGTGATGTGTAAAAGTGCATATTCCATATTTTGTTTAGTATTTTTTTTCTATACTAATGCATAAAATACATTATTTTATCTTGTATTTATAAAAATATTTATTTATAGGACAAATTTCCTGTTAACTGATAACTTTAAATGATATATGTATGTGTATATCAATAATAACTAGTGGAAAAAATTTAATTGAACTAATCTTATATCAATGATATGTTGAAACAATAGTAGATGCTATACTGTATCTTGTTACTAATCTATTACGTTAGAGTGTACCGAAAGATTGTAGATTTCTTTCAATTAATACTTATTTTTAATAAGCAAAACTTTTATCTCTCCAAAAAACAACGCTTTTCAACTTCTTAAGATAGGTCTTATTATAGCATCTCAGAATACTACTTTTTTAATTTATGCAATGATTAAATATTATCATGTGTTGCTTGTCTAATTTTTATTTCTAGCCATACTCAATATATTATTTAGCACTTTATGTTTATAATTGTATACTACACTTTATCACCGTTAATCTACATACTTATTTTTTACATTACTTTTGTATTAACTTTAGCATTATTTTAGTTTATAAAATGGTTGAACTTGTAACGTCCTATAGTAATCGAGAGGTTCTTGAATCTCACTATGTTTATATACCAAATCATTGTTGTGGTTTAATAATTGGAAGAAAAGGTCAAACAATAAAACGATTAGAGGTAATAATTTAATATAAAATAAACAATCCTATTAAAAACAACTCTTTTAGGCTTTCTCTGGTGCAAAGTTGAGTTTTCAAAATAAAAATGCAAATTTCACACATACACCTTTAAAAATTTTTGGTTCCATGGCAGCAATACATAATGCTCGTGTATGTATTAATAATATACTCTTTGCAAATAATGAAAGATATTTACTACTACAACAATCTTTATCCATGAACTCACCTCAAGGTAATCATTATCTACACCAATTCGATAATATTATATATGAGGGTATTCACCCTTTTCCTTCTTCACTTAACACAAACACTTCATATGAAACTGATCTCTCGAAATTTTTATTTCACAGAAATTATATTAATGATTTTGATAGATTTTTTGCAAGAATGCTCATGACAGGTGCTTATAATGGCATTTACGAAGTTTTTAATAACTTACCAAATGAATTGTGGTATATAATTTTAAGCTATATTCCAAGTGACAGTAATAATGCTATGGAATTATTAAGATTACGCCGAGTCTCCAGAAGGTGGAACGACATCATTGTCAATCTATGTCGTAGACATGATTATAAAGTAACAAAAAAATTAATGAAAATTGAATGTATTTCATATGACAGTGAAGATTTCCAAGAATCAATTTTGAATATCTCAGAACACAAATGTAGTGGGGGAATAAATTTAATGGTAAAAGATTTACATAAATATATAAGATTTCTAAATTTCAAAGGAAAATTAGTCTTCTCTGAAAGTGGTGCAATGAATGAGTATATCTTTGAGTGTCTTTTACAATATAAAAAGTACATTCAACCAAGAACTGTAACATTTACTGGTAGATTAATTAATAAAAATAAACGGGGTATGCTTGCATTCCTGGGAATGATACCAAATATAGAGAAATTACATTTTCAGTGGTGTGAACCACAAACCAATTTCTTTGATGATAATTTTCTTATAGTCTGCCCGGATATGAAAGGCTTTTTAGTACAACAAACAAATAGAAGTCTTCGTGCTAGACCAAGAATTAATTTTACTATGGAAGGATTAACACAGGCTATCTCATTAAAAACTGATTATATTTTCATTCCATTTGTACGTAATTTAAGAGAGGGTACTGCCCAAACGATGATGGAGAAGTATTTTAGACTTTGTGATGGTCAAAGAAAGAAGTATATGGCTATGATTTCTGTTGGACATTTTAAGAGGCATCAAATTAATGCGACACTCGATAATCTTGGATGGATAACGAGAGATGATAACACAACATTGGCGTATCAAATTCCAAGACCAAATTTGATTAAAAGAGATCTACCCATATTTTTTCATTCCGTTGACTGTACCGGAACATTAATTATCACAACATACAACAATGGTGATAGATTCGGAAGGTATGGTGCACCAATGCTTCATTTTAATAATAGATCAGAATTTACTGTCAACGAAAAATCGATGACATGGAATATACATAGTGATATTTGAATCTTTATTCGACATACAACTGATATTTTTTAAAAAATATTAATAATGGATGAGTATTTAGTCAATTAATAATTTATTTAATATTTACAAAGGAAAATTATACATTATTTAATGTTTTACATTGCCTGAAATTCGTAAGATTAATGGTGATTGAAAAATATTCATTATCAATCATATACTCAAAAGTTGATGGTTATCACTAATATTAAATACCATAAAAAGAATACTTTATATTGATTATAGAGTTGCATAGTTTTAGTTTTTATTCATATCTCATTTTTTGCCATTTCTCATTAACTATTTATTTTGAATTTTTCTATAATAAAGTAATCAATTATTTTTTTGTTGTATTTATGTAAGAAATATACTGGTAATTTTGTAAATAAAATTTGATATCAATTTTTATCAAATGAATAATTATAATTACTTTCACTTCTATCTTTAGGTTAAAAACATCATCAAAAAAGAAATTAATGTTATCCTTATAAAGTTCATTTTAAATTTTCATTTGTGATCTCCTACAATTTATGGCTATGGGAGGAGTATAAAACACTTTAAAGGGTAGATAATAAAGTCACTTAAAATTAATACAAAATGACATTCTATTTTTTTATTCATAAAATTTAAACTTTTATTATTAATTTTAGAAGTGTAAAAAAATAAAATATAAAAATTTCAATAAACTAACATTATTTGTAATATAGATATTTAAAAAATTTGTATCATACATTGATATCTTCCCTTTTTTGATGTACTTTTATGAAAAGTTCGAATTTTTGTAGAAGTGAAGGATGAAAACAGTTATTTTTAAATTGACTATAACAATACAAAAATAAATGTACTGTTGATTGAGTATAAGTGATAAATAATAAAATATGTTTACAAAAATATATATAATGTATATATATATGACAAAGTAGTTTTTTCCAATATTCATTTTTTATAATGGATCATGTTTGAAATTAAGGAATTTTAAGGCTTGTTTAAATACACCCACAGTTTGAAGGCACTTTAAGTTATAACAGAAAAATGATAATCGTCCTGGAATAAATACTTCGAATCTTTCTTTTAATATACCATCTATTGCTGAATCAACACACTCCTCAACTGAAATGACATCAAAAAATCTAGAAAGTATAAGAAAAAAATCATATTTTCAATATAAATAAAGTATATAATCTTACGTGCTATATGGATCTTTAATTTGATTTGTAACAAGTGACGTTTTAACAAAATAAGGATGAATAATTGTTGTAATGATATTATCATAACCACCATCTATCAATTCAACTCTAACCGATTCAAGGAAACCTCTTATAGCAAACTTAGCAGTACAATAAGCACTACCACAATAATCTCCAAAAAAAGAACAAATCGAACCTATAAAAACAATTTGCCCTCTATTAATCTCCATCATCTCTTTAATAAAAGTTTTGGTTGTCAATATATATCCCAAAATATTTACATCATTACTTATTCTGTAGTCATTTTCTGTTAAATCTTTTAATTCACCCATTTTAAGGATGGCAGCATTACATACTAGTATATCAATTCTCCCCAACTTGGGGTTACTTAGAATCTCTTTTTTCACTTCATTTAGATCATCACTACTTGTTACATTACATTTATAGAAATATACATTACCACCACTTGCTGTAATCTCTTCTTTTGCTCTTAATCCTTCTTTTTCATTAACATCTAATATTATCACTTTACATTTCTCGTTAATAGCCATTTTTTCTGCTAATCGTCTACCAATTCCCATTGCACCACCAGTTATAAGGATAGTCTAAATGTTATGATAAGTCTAAAAACCATTAATCCACCATCTTACCTGCCCTTCAACATTTTTCCTCTTTAAACAAAAAAATCTCGGAACATCCTTCGTTAAAAATAAAAAAACATAAATAAAAAAAAATCTTATAGAAAGTAAAATCTGTCTCCAAATAGATTCACAACCCTTTTGCTTTTTAATTTTTGCAGACATATCATCATCTAAATATAGTAAAAATAAAAGTATATTTAATACTAGTGGTATTTTATAAACCCCATTTATGGTGACAACTAAAAAAAACACTTACTTTGTTTAAATTTTTTATCTACATCAATAGCATGAAATTTCATTATATTTTTAATATAGTAAAAAGTAACAAAAAGTTAGATCTAAAATTATATAAGGTATGATGATGGGTAGTAAGAGATTATTTTTTTAGAAAAAAGAAATATATGAATTTTTAAAAGTTTAAATGTTCTTTTACACGTTCACGAGATTGATGGTGTTTTTGATATTATTATCTTATATCAATTATCTTAGTTTAAAATTATATAAATTATAGATTGGTAGTTAAAATATTAATGTGAAATTTTAGAAATAATTTTATAAAGGTAAAATATTCTATATATATGTGATAAGTAAAAGTTAATAACAATGGGAAGTACTTATATGTTTTTATAAAGAAATTCAAATTTTATACTTCCTTTTAAATAGTATTATAAAATTATATTAACTCTTTTTAATAATAAAGAAAGAAACTTTCATCAAATATGAGAGATGCATAAAAGATATAAAATTTTAATAGAAAATAATTATTCAATCATATAAAATTAATCCACTTTATAATTAGTTAATTTAAATTTACTAACAAAAATACTATCCTGTAGATCAATGAAACTTCATATCCCAAACCGTAGAAGGATTTACTTCATCACCCTAACTACTTACCACTTTCTAAAATTTACTACCCATTTTACGTTACTACTACTCCATTTATCTACAAATAATATTAAGCAAAAAATTGTCAAAAAAAGAAAAAAAACAAGTTTAAAATTAATTTCACGATTAATAGACACTCCATATAAGATTTTAAAAGTAATATTTTCATACCCTTTCATATTCTCTATTATTAAATAATATACATTCATTTACATATCGAGTAATTAAATTACCTTTATTTCAACAAAAAAAATTAATTAAAATATATAACAACTAAGAGGTGCAAAAAAATATATACTAATTATGTATATTTTAATTAAAATTATCTCCAAGGACTTTTTTTTAATATACTTTTCCTATCTCGTGATGACTTGGGTGTTTCAAATTTCTCAGATTGTCTTGGTATGAAGTTTGATTTTTTGACTAAACTTAATCTGGGAATCTTTTTTTCCTTCATCTGGATCCTAAGGATGGGTGTGAAGATTTTTTGATCCTCATCTTTTTCCTTTAATATTTTTACTAAACTTTCTGATGTTATGTCTGTTAATAGACTTTTAACGACCTTTTTACCTAATACTTCCTCGTTTATAATACCATTAGTGATGGATGATCTACCAGAACTTAATAGTATTTGCCACAACTCTTTTGTTAACTCATCTCTCGTCCCTATTGGAGACAAACTTCTTTTTATGTATTTTTTCCAATGTAATATTAAAAGTGTCAGTGAATGTTTATTTGGTAGTGGGAGATCTTTAATTGCTTTGAGAAGATCATCTTTTGAGGTAAAATAAATAAATTCCTTATAACTTGATGGTGGGATTAGAGTTTCGCTTAACTCGGATAAGAATAAGAGAACTGTATATGCGATACATTTTGGGGAGTATCTTGATAGATCTGGTAACCTCCGTTGATGGAATGATTTTAATAAATCTTTTGAGGTACTCTTTTCTTGTGAAGTTAATTTTGATTTGTTATACAGATCAGCTGAATTAATAAGACAATTTTCGTTTAAATAATGTATACAATTTTGAATGATATGTGGTACACAATATCCATTGAAATCTTCTGTAATTTCGGGACAAAAATATGATATTCTATGTCTCTCGCTTTTACTCTCATTCTCCTTGGCATCTTTTCGTCTTCTCATAAAACATGGATCCTCCTCAACCTGATGGAGACACTTCTCATGAACAGTAACCAAGCAACCCAAACACCTTAGTTTTGTTTTTGCAAAAGTAATACTTTTCTTACAAACATCACAAGATTCAGAGATTAAATTTGTTATCACTTCAAAGCAATGATGTGTTACAGGTATTTCCGGTGCTATTTTTGTAATCATAATACTAGCTATAGATGTTGATCTTTTTAAAGTAGGTGTTCCTTCCATAATAATATTATCATTTCCTTTATTATTGTCATAATAATTAACTTTTTCACATATTTTGGTTTTCATTTCAAGTTTATTAACTTTTTCTTTTAGTTCTTTATTCTCACTTACTAATTTTTTATTTTCCTCCTCGTTATCAAATTTTTTATTCAATATTATATTACATTTTCTGAGATCCTCCAATTTATTATGAAGTTTTTTATTCTCATCTTTTAACACCTCATTTTCCTGTTTTAATTTATCTTCCTTGTTATCAAATTTTTTATCCAATATTATATTATGCTTTTGAAGATCATCTAATTCATCATAAAGTTTTTTGTTCTCATCTTTTAACACTTCATTTTCCTGTTTTAATTTAAATATATAATCGTATAATGATCTAAAAAAATTGTAACGTAAAAAAAGGTATCACAACTTACTTTTGGTCATCACGTTGTTTTATCAACAGCTTATGAGCACTTGATAGTTCTTCGATTAAAAAATTAACGGCATCCGTGGTGTTGTCTGTGGATGACAAAGTTGCGTAAAACCTCAATGTTTCCACTGTATCCATATTTTAAAATTTTTATATACAATCCTTGAAAAGTTTGAATAAAGGAATATGTACTACAATCCATTAATGACACTTTATATATTAATGAATTGCCCTCAAAACTTTTAAATCAAACAGTGTTAAAAGCATATTGTTTATATAAAAGATAGATTTAATATTTTAAAATAGTAGGGTAATTAGAAGGAGTATTCCATGCTGTGTTTACAAAAAAAGAAGCGGAAAGAGGCATAATTTTTTGCATAACATATGTTTGTGTTTTCAGGTGTAATCGGAAATATTTTCTAACGTTTTGTATCGTATTTATTATTAATATGGTTGCTTTAATTCAGTGATCATCAAAAGAAAAACAATACTGTTTCACCTGAAGATATGTAAACAAGTAGAGTTTTTTTGATACTATTAGTAATATTTAAAAAATTATTATTTAGTACTTTATCAAATTTATTTATCAAGTCACGTTAAACACATTAATAACGACTTTTTTTTCATATGTAAATAAAAAGTTTCTAATTTTAATGTTGTATTTTTTTAGAATATTTAAAAAACCTGTCACATTTTATTTGGAATTGATTGTCAGAATTTTGAAAGTACTCATAAATTCCATTATTCTTATCATTGTTTGTCCTTAACTTTGAGAAGTTTTAACAAAGTATAACTTTTTTTGAAATGGAATGATGAATTAAAAAAGTGCCTACGGAATAACAAATGGATTTTTCAATAACTCTCTATCATTATGTAAACAATTTCCTAAAATTTATTTATTCCTATTACTTTTTCTCACTTAACGTAAATCAAAAATATTTCGATCTTAAAATAACTTTGTCTAGTACAATAACCATAAATCAACACAAACTTTTTATGTGTAATTAATGATTATTGGGCATATAAAATTGTTTTAATCTTTGAAATGTCAGTGGTAATTGGATCTCATTATATTAATTCTCGTTTAAATTTTCACATATCAATATCATCCAACAGGTTGTTACACTTTTTTTATAGCACTTACAATTCATTTCCTTTTTACAGGGAAAATTTTACCTTGAAGGCACGATAGTATAATTAAATTAAAAAAAAACACTTCATTTAATTGAAATGTCATTCATATACTATCTGAACATCTTAAAAACGCAAAAAAACCATCGAAAATAGTTACAGGAATTTAATTCTCAACAATTAAATTCAAACAACATCACTGAAAAATTAAAAAAGATATCTCAATAATAATTTACACAAAAAAGTAAAAACATTGTTTAAAATTATATTAATCATGATTTTTTTTAACAATTGCCTACACAAAAGAAGGAAAAATTGTCTACAATGGTATAATAATGTCTAAAGAAAAACTAACATCAATCTAAACACTGTATTCAATTCCAAATCCAATCTTGTTCTTTCCATTGCTGGCGGAAAGAAGTGAAAATTGACTTGAACCAGTAAGGGAGAGCTCATTGTTAAGCTTATGGGTGGCAGAGACAACAACATCAGAGGAGTTGTTGATTTTTCCTTTAACATAAAGATCTCTACTGACATCGTATTTGGCAGCAAGACCATATGTGGCATTTTCATCTCCTACCTTGTAGTTAACTTGGACACCAAGATCAACTGCTGATGATGGTTTGTGGAAGAAGGAAGCTCCCATCATGTTGCCGTTGTTGAGGAAGACAGTTGTAATGAATTGTGGTGTAACTCTGGAGATGGTGACGTTGGTTGATTTAATTTCGCTCTTACTGACATCAGCAATGGCTTGGACTCCGATAAGAAGATCTTTATACTCAGTGACAGCGGAGGTATCAAGGATTGGTGCTCCGAGAAGAGAAAGGTTAGAATTTACTTTAAGATTTGGTTTGACATATTCAGTTTTTAAGTTAGCTTTACGAGACTCATCCTTGAAGCTATAGAGACCTTCCAAGGTAACTTTTAATCCTTTGGAGAATTGGTCAGAGATGTCCAAGACACTTTTTAAGGTGTTGTTTGATGAGATGGACTCAGTGAAGGTAACTCCGTACTCTGGAACTTTGTATTTGAAGTCAAAGTTAGCTCCCAAAACTTCTTTAGATAAATCATGGGTGGCGGAAGTTTTGATTTCATACTCCTTATTGTAACCGGTCTTGTTAGTGATGTCAAGTTTAACATTTCCAACATCTTTAAAGATTTATGATCGATAAAAGTGATAAAAAACTTACGGTGTCCTTTGTTGAAAAGATCTCTGGCAGCTTTTCCGAGGTCAGCGTATGATGGTGGGGCCATAGTTAAATGATAAGTCTCCTAAACTAAAAATAAAAAAATTATCAAAATTCATTTTAACAAAATTTTTGAGGAATGAAAATTTATGCACTTCTAATTTTTTTATATACCGGAAAATTGCGAGAGAGAGTTGGAATTATGTTGCGACACGCAACGCGAGCCAGAAACATTAAGAAATACTATATCGTAAAATGATAAATGTTGTAAATGTATTGCAGGACATAACTCCAAGAAAGTTCCGTCCTGATAACTTTAATTTTTATCGTATGTACCTAAGAAATCAGGAAGCAGATATGTCGCAGGTTTATCGATTATTGTGTAATTTTTTAATTACTATGGATACTCCCAGTTGAAGATTAAATTTATGGTATTACAATTGTATTAGAAAAAGTTTTAATGGGAGGTTGTTGTTATATAATAATTTATTATCATTTAGAGCTGTTGAATTTTTGTTCCGTCTAAAGGTGTCATTTAATATGATTAATGATGATTGATTAAATATAAGGAATTCTATTTTTGTCTTTCAAGGGTCAACCCACACACGAAGATGGCTCCAAAAAGAGCATTTGCATAACCTATAGTCATTCTTATCTAAAGAATTCTTAGAAAATTGACTCGAGTATAAAATTTCTAACCATAAATTTAAAGTAAATAGTATGTTCATGATTCCCTAACCCAGTTAACTTATTTTTATTGAGATTCTGGACGAGAATTAAAGTCAAACATAGGTTTCGAACTCATAACATATTCGGAATCTAGAGTTTTGTAATTTTATCTTAAATGGTTCATAATAATTCTGGTAAATATTAATATTCCCTCAAAATATTTCTTTGATTTTTTGAATTTGTCAGATAAAGTGGAAAATAAATATGAATGAAGACACATTAGAAGTTGTACTTGAAGTTTTTCAAAATAAAAGTTAAAATACATAGAATTTAAAAAACAATTTTGAGAATAAAAATTTTTACTTAGAACTTTATAATTAATAAACAACATCTAGTAATCTTTTTTGGTGTTTTGAGATTATTTCGTCACCATAAAAGTGTAACCAAATGTTTGTTTAAAGTATTATTTAACAATTTTTTCAATATAAACAATTATGCCTTATATTGTAATATTTATTTATTAAAAAATTCCTCCCTTTTTTTTAATAAAAATATTACATTTAGAAAATTTTTATATTATTTAATTTTGGGCAAAAAAAAAATTTGCTTTGTAATAAAAAGTTTAATAAAAAAAGAGTGTAAAAATGTATGTATTCAGTTATGAAAAGTTATGAATATTTTATTTTAATTGCTTTCTCTTAAAAAATAACTTATAATTCCAAAAATCTGTCATTGCATGGATCAAAGGTTTCTACCTCTAGATATTCTTGAGGTTCAGTTACTGTTGTTGTTGGTGTTGTGGTTGTGGTGGTGGGTGTTGTTTTTGTGGTTTTTATAGGTTTTGTTACCTTTTGTGTTGGTCTTTTTGTTGTTGAAGTTAATTTTGATGTTGGACTTGGTTTTTGTGTCTTCTTTGATTTTTTTGTTGTTGAAGTTGATTTTGATGTTGGAGTTGGTGTTTGTGTCTTCTTTGATTTTTTTGTTGTTTGTGTTGTCGTTGTTTTACTTCCATTTGGCTTCTTCTTTTTCGGTGATTTTGCTGGTTTTTCTAAAAAGTTATTTTACTTTTTTTATATATAGATAAACATACTTGTTTCTTTATTACTTAATGCTTCTCGTGGATTCTCAAGGATTATATCACTGCTAGATACTGGTTTCTTAGCATCAATTTCACATAATAATCCAAAAATAAATGTTAAAATGATAACATACCTGAACAGAAAATTAATCATTTTAGTGAAAAATTATGACAAAAAATCGGTATTTCCACTGTTTATAAAAGATTTCTATATTGAATTTATATAAAAATTAAACATTTAACATGAATACAAATGTTTTTTTATTCCACCTCCAATTGGATTATTTTAATCAAATAATTTTTAATCTATATATTACATATTTGTTAATGAAAATAAAAAGTTTATTGCAACTTAATTTTTTGCAAATAACTTTACAGATAATGTACGAAATTTCAAGCTCTTGGAGAATTAGAATTTTATTAAAAGTTCTTTGTGCACCTGCGATATAATATATTTAATAAAATTACAAGTTCAATTGTATCGTATAATTATTATCAAATTAATTTTATATTATAATTTTTCTTTCCATATCCTGGTATTTTGACAATTCTTTATTTGTGAGATTGGTGATCTTACTATAAGTATTTTGAAAAAGTCTTTATAAAAAAAACCAAAAAATACTTTTAAAATACAGAGTATAATGAGAATTAAAGTACTTTTGCATTTGATGAGTATTATGAGGATGAATATAGCAACCAGTACAGTGCTGGAGGGGAGGAATGTTATACTCCATACTATTATGTTAGTGATAATTCTGTATACTATTCTCCATCAGCCAACAAAAAGGAACAAACTAGGAAAAGGAAAAAAATTCTAAAAAAAACACCTTTTATTATAACTGATAATTCATAACTATAATTTATAAATATATCGCAATTTTATTTTTAAAAATTTGTTTTTGTTAAAGTTATCAATGTATAAACAATAACAGTTGTTTGACTTTTCAATTTTATTCTAATTTTATATCTATGATAATAAAATATCAGTTATAAATTGTGTAACTTTTTTTTAATTAAATAAGACAATATTTTTATTGTTTAAATAGTTTTTAAATAGAAATCTATATTTATTGCTTCATTGAGTATAAAAAGATGGATTTTTATCAAAAGTCATATTCAAAATCATGGTATCATTCTTTACTAACACTTTATTGGCTACTATTTTCTTCGTTTTCACGACTTCTCACCTTAACGCTGAGAATCCATCTGATACCTTACTTTCTTCACTTTTGAAGAATAACAAGAACGAAGATTTTAATATTCTCAATATTGCTAACGATTTATCTAGTAAAAAGAAACATGGACAACCAAAACCAGCAGTTCACAAGGCAGCTAGCAAGAAAAAACCAGCAGTACACAAGGCAGCTGGTAAGAAAAAACCAGCAGTAAACAAAGCAGCTGGGAAGAAAAAACCAGCACCAAAAAAACCAGCCGGCAAGAAAAAGCCAGCACCAAAAAAACCAGCAGGAAAAAAAACAACTAAAAAAGGAAAACCCGCTCCAAAGAAACCAGCTACTACAGGTGGTGCCAAAACTACAGCAGAACCTGAAGAAACTGAAGCAACTGATGCAGCAACTGAAGCTGCCACTACCGCAGCACCAGCCAAATAAATAAAATTACTCAATAATTTCCATAAATTTATGACATTAAATTTATTTACAATGTACTTTCTATAAGATTATATTTTTTTTATATTAAAATTATTCAAATAAAATGACAAGTTCTTTCTAACGAAAAAAATTTTTATACCAATCTTTTATTTATTTTTATATTTTTTATGACAAAAAAAGTCAGTTATTTATGATCCTTACAAAGACAAATTAGCTATAGTTTACATGGATAAATCAGCGATTTAGATCTAACTTTCTTCCAATATAAGTTAAAAGATAAACTAATAGTGTGATAGAAAAATATTCAAATTTTTTGCTAATTTTTCTATAAAATTTTATGATAGAGTAAAGAAAAAATAATTTTTCTTGTGAATTTTTGATGGATATTTCGAATTAGTAAAATAAGGAGGCTAAAAATTTCCTTATCGTTGTTCTGAAGAGCACACAAAAGATTTTTTCCTCATTTTAAGGACCATTTTTATCAAAAAAAGGACCATTTCTATAAAATTAAGGACCATTGTAAAATTATATTTAAGTTTTATGGTAATTATATTTTTTTTAGTTTTACCAATATTGCAATAGTTTTAATAAAGTTTTTTTAATATTTTATAATTTATTACACACAAACAGTTCTTTCATTAAAACTGCACTATTTTATTTATCCCTTGACCACTTTGTCATTTATTATGCCATTAAAATGAAAAAGAAATTATCACAAATATTAATTAAATAATCTAGTAAAGCAAATAATATAGAAAAATAGATAAATTCGTTAAAGCAAAAACTTAATTTGAAAAAAAAATTGTAAAGCATCACTTAACTACTAGTAAAATATGGTAAAAATAAATTACCAAGCATGTCAGAAAAAATTTTTTATTTTCTACTAAGCATTAAATAATATGAAAATGATATTAAATGTCTAAATAATTTCTATAATCTTCAAAAAGTTTTATAATAGGTTAAAAGATCATTTTTTACAATTAAAAATTTTTTAAACGTTTGTAAAAAACACTTGAATAAATTAATTCGAAACATATTTAATTTAAGATAGTTTTGACACAATAAAATATAAATTTTTAGTTTAATGTTATCAAAACTAATGCTTTATAATTCAACACGTATATTACATAATTATCATTATTAGGTTGATATTTCTATATTTTGTACTTTTTTATATAATAAAATATTATTATAATATGTTTTTTTTTAGTTCGAATCAAAATGATTAGATAAAAAAAACTTTATTAAATAATATTCAATACAAAAAAATAATTAAATGGTAAAAAATTTAATAGTATTATTCAAATTTAATAAATTAGTCCGAAAAATGATGGAGTGGTCTTTGTTCTGATAGAGTGGTCCTTATTTTGATAATTGGTCCTCGTTTTGAAGAAAAAATCATTTGTGTGAGTATAAAAAAAAGTGATTTTGGTTTTTTTGTCATTTTACGTAATGTCTTTACTATTTTTAATATTTTATACTATCGTTTTTTTAAATACTCGTTATATGTTTCTACGTAAGTTTAAGAATTAACTTTTTTGTAATTTACCATTTATGTTTTTGTTTTACTGTAGGAAGGTAGTGTCATTTTAAATAAATTTTTATATGGTATTAAAAACAATCAATGCCTGTGACTATTAAATGAAGAATTTTGAATCTATTTTAATATTCATACCTTCTTAGCATTTCAGTCACGAAAAATCATAGAATATTCAGTTGAGCACTCCTTATCAAAGTAACATTTTGCAAATGAATACTCTATTAATCTCATGAACACTTTACTTCAAATCATTGGGTCTTATATAAATCTTAAATATTTGTAATTTCTTTATTTTCACAACTGCTAATTATAAGACATTAAATATTGGCACATGCATACTAACCTTACGTATTTGTATGAAAATACTTTAGTAGACTACTCCACATTCAAAAATTCAAAAAAAAGGTTTTTTGCATTTTTTTTGACTCTTTGACAGCATGTATCTATCCTATTTTACTACTTTATTAAAATTTCTTTTAATATTTCGATAAAACTTGCATGATTCTGCTCGTATGCGAAATTTCAGATTTAAATTCTAAATTCTAGAGGTCATAATTAGCAGGAGAAAAAAAACGTTGATTCATACATTGATGGACAAGTATAAAAGTATATAACAAGATAATTATATAACTTTTTACTAAAAAAGTGCTAATAAATTTATTAAATGGTAATGTACTTATTTTTTAAATGATTATAATATTTATGATTAATTTTAACTTGACAGAATATAATAACATGCTTTATTGAAGAAATGGATAATTTTATAATGAGGTATATAGAGTAAAAGTAATTTTTTTATTTTTAGCAATAAGGAATTATATTGATAGATTAGAATTATCCATTTATCATGTAAATAAATTGTGATACATTTTTTTTAAATGAAGAATATAAATGTTATATGGTTCCTGTTGATGTGAATTTATAAGATTCCTCAATTATAAATATTTTCCTATTACTCTTCAGATTCGGATTCTTCTACAGGTTCTTCCTCTTCTTCTTCGTTCTCTTCTTCTTCATCTTCCTCCTCTTCTTCTTCTTCACCTTCCTCTCCTTCTTCTTCACCTTCCTCTTCTTCTTCTTCGGCCTCTTCTTCTTCATCTTCTGCTTCACGTTTTTCACGCTCTTCAATGAGTTCAATAGTTTCGTCTTCATCTTCTGCATTACGTTTTTCACGTTCTTCACTTTCTGTAGAGGATTCAATATCTTTGCTGTCACGAGGTCCAAACAATGGAACCATATCGTTCATGACAATTGCGTTTCTTTCAATAGGATCACTTTTATTTACGTTATCCTTATTAACATGTAAAGAATCAACTTCATCATCAGGACTATACCCAGGTGAATCCCTCTTTTTCAGAATTACTATTTCTCCAGACTCTTCATCATCAAGAGCTCTTCCATATAGTTCATGTGTAGTTCCAAGAACAAGGACTAATAAAAGAATAAATCTCAAAGAAATCATAATTTTTTTAACAAATGTAATTTGACTTATATTTTCAATTACTTTCTCCTCTTTATATAGAAAATTTCAATACACTTAGACAAATAAGCAACATACTTCTACAATACCACTAAAATTAAAAATATTTCTTCAGCTGAAGTTTTTGTATTTTTCATATTTAACTTATATACTTAATAATTTTTTAAATACAAATGTTATTAGTAATTTTATATACAAAAAACATGATTACATAGCTTTGTATTAGAATACGGTTGTTTTTGTCATAACTTATTATTTTACACTTTCCAAAAAATAGAAGGAGAACAAATAAAGGATTAGTATATAATAGAACTTTCATTATAAAAACTTGTCATTTTATTTGAATAATTTTAGTATAAAAAATATCATGGAGGTGCATTTAAAAATCATTTAATGTTAGGAAATTATCGCGTAATTTCATTTATGTGGATGCTGTTGTGGTAGTGCCAGCTTCAGTTGTTGCATCAGTTGCTCCAGATTCTCCAGTTGTTGCTGTAGTTTTGGGACCACCTTTAGTAACTGGTTTCTTTGGACCGGGTTTTCTTTTTTTAGTTGTTTTTTTACCGGCTGGTTTTTTCTTGCCAAATGGTCTTTTTGGTGCAGGTTTCTTTTGTCCAGCTTTAAGGACATCATTATCCCCATCGATAGTATTAAGTTCTCCGCTCTTGTTATTCTCTAATGGAGAAGAAAGTGGGGAATCAAATGCCTTCTCAGCGTTAAGGTTAGAAGCCGTAAAGACAAAGAAAATAGTAGCCAATAAAGTTTTAATGAAGAATGATACCATGATTTAGAATGTGACTTCTGATAAAAATCCATCTTTTTATATATTAAGAGAAAATAAATAAAAATATCTATTTTAAAACTATTTATACAATAAAAATATTATCTTATCTAATTAAATCAGGTTACACAATAGATTACTGATATTTTATTATCACAAATAATAAATTATAATAAAATTTAAAAATTAAATAGCTATTATTGTTTATAAATTGATAACTTTAACGAAAACAAAATTTTAAAAATAAAGTTATGATATATTTATAAATAATAATTATAAATTATCAGTTACAATAAAAGGTGGTTTTTTGAATATTTTCTTTCTCCTTATTCTCCTTTTTCTTAATTGGTTCCTTTTGTTGGCTGATGGAGAATGGTAACCGGAATTGTCACTAGCGTAGTAGTATGGAGCATAGCATTCCTCCTCTCCAGCACTGTACTGATTGCCATATTCATCCTCATAGTACTCACCGGATGCGAAAGCTCTTTGATACTCATTGTACTCAGTATCATAAACATATTTTTTCTTCTTCTTATTAGGATTTTCCCCAAAAATTAACTCATAAACATAATTAAGGAAGGATTTTATAGTTCGTAGCATATTTTAAAAAAATATGTAGTGTCAAAACGGTATTATTATCTACCTTTATGCTATATATTTCAAAATTCATCTATTTGTTATATTAATATTGATATATTTTGTATTTTCAAAAAAATATACCATTATTTAGACAGGTGGTATTGTTTGATTCCGTATTATTAATATTATTTCATTAAAATATTGTTTTCTCAAGTTATTTGATGCTCAATAATAAATACTAATGATTTAAATTCGTTGTTTTATTAAATATGACTCATAAGTTTTTTAAACAATACATCCTGTTAATTTATATCTGTTTTTCCTTGAAAACATTATTATTAATGTTAGTAATTAAAAATTAATATAAATCCTTTTAAAATATATGTACTTTTATACATTTAATCAATAAAATAAACATATATTGAAAATTATTACAAAATACAATGTATAATGTATATATTTATTTACAAAATCATTGCTAAAAGTTTACATGTAAAAAAACATAAAGAAATAAATATAGATATTTTACAGCCATAATTGATTATTCCACCTATGTTTGACAAGTGTAATTCATCATTTTTGCCAAATTTTATATTTAATGAACTATTGAGAGTTAAAACAAATCACAATTTGTTAGGTTTTATTTATTAGATCTAATTTTGAAGTTTTGAGTGATTACTTTTATTAATCTTATTAACTAACAAATGCAAAAGTTGTTTTATATTTTTTGAACTATAATGAAATCCTTCAAGTTTATTGATATGTCTTTTAGAAAAAGTAACTGTTTTAAAGGACATTTTTTATGATGATAATAAAAAAAATGTTATTTTACTATCTATCACTTTAAACATTCACTTCACAATTGTTAAATCTGTGTTAACAAACAAAATCATCCAACCTAAAAGCCAACATTATTGAATGAACAATTTATCAACAATATCACAAAAATTTCCATGAATACAAATTTATCACAATTTAAGATGCAATAAAAAAAGAAATCTATCTACAAATAATAATATTATTGGCGTCAACTTCCTCGAAAACATTAAATGATGCAACCTCTCCAATAAAATATTTATTTTTAAAAAATAAATCCCTACTTTAAAGATTAACCACATGATTATCTTGCATTTTACAAGATTTCAAAATATTAAAACCAAAACAAGGATAATAATATCACTTTAATATATTTAAAAATAATGAAATTACAATATCAGAAACCTGATAAAACGTTATCTCAATATATAATCTTAATTATTATGGAAAAAAATACGTAAAAGCAGCTCTGACTTTTTCTGGTTCTGTTTCTAATGATGTAAACAGTAGTTCTTTGACATCCTTAAGAGAATCCACAACATGTGGCCTTAAATAATTTGGAATATCTTTCCTTAATATTGGTGGTGATAAATTAAAAAATATCGATACTGTCTCGGCAAATGCCCTTGCTGTAATGATATGATTGTTCATATCGCGTAAAAAATAATATATTTTGTATAGTTTTATGCAGGCCGATCTTCGACTTTCAGAAAAGACTTTTTCAATGGTTTCCCGTGGCAGAAAATTAAGCAATGTTACAACGTAGTCATCCATCTGCATATCAGGTGGCCTTTGGGATGATGTGTTTGGTTCCTCCACCGGATCTATTATCCTATTGTCACGTTGTACCTCGTCAACTGACATACGGTAACCTCTAGGGTCTGGGGTAATATTTAGTAAGGTTATTGTAAGATGGTTGCCATTTGTCTTTGATACTGTATAACCGGAGAATTGGATATCGGTTAGGTGAATTCCCTGATATAATGTTCCTTCTGATATCTGATTACCAGTACTTCCCTGTGATCTTAATATATCTTTATCAACATTCATTGGTGTTCTATTATTTAATGATGATGAAGTTGTTGGTGATATCTCCATTATATCTTCTGTTTTAATTTCTTTATTGCTATCTTGGAAGTTGTCAATACTTGTGCTTGGATTCATTAAATAAAAAGTACCTTAAAACAAATTCTGAATCAAAATTTGTTACCAAAAAACTTACTAAAAATGATATAATTAAATTATTGTTAATAAATAACTTTTACTTTCTATATTCTAAAATTTCGTATAACGGTTGAAAATACAAATTACAGAAAAATGAGTAAACAACATTGGAAAAATGACTATAATTGTGAAACATCAAAAGGAATATGTTAGAAATATACAAAAACATGGAGTGTGAAAATATTTCTCTTATCAGTAAACACACGACTACACGAGAAGTAGAAAAACAACTGGTAACAATATCCGTTTATTTGAAGTGAATTGGTGTTTGTATATTTAGTGTTGTGATTATATTATTATTACAAGGTCGTCATTTACCACTAATTGCTGTTAAATATATCTACTACTACAGATGCCGATTGATTTATAAATGGAGATCATAAAAAATAAGAATTAACTCGGTGTCTTCTTTGGAAGTAAAAATAATATATAAATTTCCTAAGAAAATTGTTTATTAAAATGTGCCATTTAGTTTAACTTTCACATAAAAAGTCCTATTAACAAGGACATAGTAATAAAAATTGGACAAATTATTTGATTAAATTCAAATCGTAATTTAAAAATATATAGTAGCACCTTTATCTGATCAAGTTTAATCGTAAAAAGTTATATATAAATTAAATAAATGCTTATTTATTTACCTAAAATTTAAATTTTCTATTTACATATGATAAGAATTTGAAATTTTATACTTCCATTATGTTATGATTTAACAAGTTTTATCATAACATTCCTTCCCGCTAAAATTGACCGCTATTATATATTATTATTAATCACTATTATTATTCATCATTCACATATAATATATATTTAATGTATATTACAATTGATCAGTTAAAAAAAATCAAGTCATTCCTTTTGATAAATATCATTCTTCATTGCGTTATACTTTATTACGCCATGCTATGTCAAGTTCATGTATTGCGTTTCCCTAATTGATATTTTAGCTATGTTTATCTAGACAAAATCTTTTACAAATCATAAAGTTAACATAGTGCCGTTACCTCATAAAGTGGGGAAGCTTTCAATTAGCGCTATATACTTTTATGAGATATTATCAAGGTTATACAAAAAAAATGAAGGACCATAACCTTTCAAATGGGTAATAGTTACTCACAGAAAGATATATTGTGTTGGCACAAGTTGTATAGCAAAAATAAAAAACATATGAAAATAAACATTGTAAAAGCTCAATCATACTTCTTATATAATGTGCTTTTTTTCATTTATTATTAATGGGAACCATATGTATTAAATGGTTTTTTGTAATTAATTTTAAATGATTTTAATATATTTTTCAATAATCCCACATTTATATTTATAATGTCCTTGATTTTTTATATATACTTTAATAATATAAATTAATTTGTTTCCCAAGAAAATTGACATATCTACCTATATCAAGGCCAATATCTCAGAAGATATATATGTATTTATGTTTAAATTGTCCATATTATTAATTCAAATTTTAATAAGGATTAAGGGTGCTTTAAACTGTTAATAGTGTATGCCAAGTTGTTGACCTTTCGGATAAGCTATCTTAATAATAAGACAATATCTATACACTTTCATAAATTATTAATTTAAATTTAATACTTACATAGTTATGAACGTTCTTGATAAAAAAAACCTTATCACACTTCCTAGTACCAAACCCCTTTAAATTATAGATACTATTTTAGTATATAGTTTTATTTATTAAAGGAAATGTTCACTGATAAATATCAGTATTAACATGTATGTTTTTAGAACACTCTATTAGAAAATATTATAATGTTATCAATTATTTTTCCTTTGGATTTATTTTACAATCATTAAATGTTAATTACATTTCCATAAAAGGATAGGAATTATAAGATAATTGCTTCGTTGAGTAATGATTTTTTTTTATTATATTTTTTGAATTGAAATTCTATTCATACTATCATCAATTGATGAATGTAATATCTTTTTATTCTTTACTTTTCATTCATAAATATACTATTCATAAAAAAATAGATAAAACGACAAATATATATTTTTATATATATGTAACTGTGTATGTGTAATGCAGTTTTAATGGCCGGATTATTATCTCTTCCTATCATTGTTCTATCAATAGAGATACCTACCATAATTGCATGTTTCTAGTTGATTATATAATAAACTTCTTAATAATTGATTGTACCTTTTCAACAAATCACACACATGAATTACTAATTTTGATCATACATTTATCTTTTTTCTTTTTATATCAGCAAGTAACCAATTTGATTTAGTATTTTAATGAAAATTCTACCAAGGATATATATATATATGCTATTGATGTTAAGTATAATGATAATGATTTGTTGAAATTTGTATTCTTTGATACTCGTGAACACTCCTCAATGACATAGATGTCATTTCAATATTTACTCAACAAAAATATATTTCATTTGTACCTTATCTTTTATATTTAATCAAACCTCTCTTGTAACAACTCGCTGTTAACGTTCTAAAAAAATAATATAACTAGTATATTATAACCTTACTACTTAAATATTTCACCTCCAAACACATGTCTTTTCCTCCAGCCGACAAAACTCATTGAAACGTTTTAAACAAATCGGCATTCTTTCTTCTATAATTCTTTTAATACAATACTACTGTACCATCAAAAAAGCTTTTGTTTTTCAATATTTTATTGTATATGTGTTCAAATACCTCTATTATAACTACTAGGAATTTAAATTTTTTTATTTAAATCAAACTTTATAGGAAAAACGTGGTAACTACATATCAATATTTGTCGCCGATATATATTATATTTAAAAACAATACCGCTATCGCGGTTTAATAAAATTTTATATGACAAATAATAGATATCTATAACTAATTTAATTAACACAATTCCCTTTTCATCCTTAATTTATTGTCTATTAAAATCGTATCCATAAAAGTAAATGTGTTGATGGAAAAGGGTGTGAAGACATTGATTTAACTGATTAATGAGACGGTCATCAAACCAAATTTGTCAAATATCTTCCTTCACACTTTATTGTAACCTAAAAAATGTTCCTTAAAAGGAGATATATCTTATTAATGAGTTCTTTGTCATCTTGCAACATCTCACTTGATGAATAGACTTCACTGACAAAAATCTCCCTTGCGGTTACCGGTCTTTTATAATTTAAAACCTCCTCTCGTGCCAGACTTCTATTTTTTTCCCCCACCAATTACTTTATCTCTTTATGTTATCTGATTCACAAACTACTGGTAGTATAAGACACATCATAAACTGTCATTTTACATTTTTTATTCCTGGCCACTTTTAAACATTTTCTGTTATTAAAATCTCACTTTCTTTTGTATTACAATAGAATGAAAAGTTCAGAAAAAAATAGCAATAATTTATGAGGGCATTAATTACCTTTATAATGAATATAATGATTTACAAAAAACTTCTATTCAACTCTATTGACCTCACTTTGTGGTCAAAAGAGTTTGTTTTAATAAAAGTTTTATTAGAAGTACCCACTACAAAAGAATACCTTATTACCATATTTGCTTTATATTCAAGATACCCTCCACCTCACTATTGTGATATACATACATTTATATTTATAATATGTTCTTTTACTAGCTCGATTCAAAAATTTTATTTTTATTCTTGAGAAATATACTAGCATATATATAATATCTAGAATCAATATTTCATATATATTATTCCTCAAAATAAAGTACCACCATATGTCTTCTTTTTCTTTTCATACTTTTCAATGAATCGTTTTCTTTTTTTAAAAATCATTAAAATATAATTATATATATTAATTTTTATTTTTATTGTATAATATAAAATATTAATATTTATAAATAACAATAGATGACACAAAAGATATATAAATTATATTCCATATATATTAATTAAAAGGCCTTCCGTTCTTTATAAATTTTAAAAATTTAAAATGTTCAATTTGTTCTCAAATCCTGTCAACCCCACTATCAGGACAGCTGTCAATGGGAAAAAGCTGCCGTTTCCATAACTTTCCTATATATTTTTATATGTTTTATAATAGATATTTACTTTGACAGGAATATATGCAGTCGTTATTAGAACTTTTTAATGATATAGTACTTCCTCTCATTTATTATTTGATTATACCAATGTTTATTTCAAATGTTTATATCCACATATTATTTGATTGAGAGAAATAATGTAATAAACATTTGTTTTTAAATTAATGTTCCATTACTTTTTTTTATACATTAAAATGACAATATAATGTGTATCTGGATTTTTTGAATGGAAAGCCATTTTCATATTTTTTTGTTGTTATTTTGATTTTAAGATTTAACAAAGATAAAGGGTTTATTTAGAAAGAGTATATTTGACTTTTCTTTAGTTTGCGGCATGTCATTATTTTGTAAAAGCTTATGCGCTATCAAAGTTGATTATATACAAATACTTCTTATGCAATATCACTCATTCAATGTAACTTTCTTTGATCTTTAATATCTAAATATGTATCTATTCCTCTCTCCAAATATCTATCTCCTGAGATATTAAGACAATACCTTAATCCTTTTCTTAAATAAATTCCCCATGTTTTTGTTTTTCGCTTCATTACATCTGCAAATAAAAAACCAAAAAAAGGGACCGCAAAAGTTTTTGAGACTTTTGACCTATCAATCGACCTTCTCCTATATTGTGGACAAAACTTTTTAAACCTCTTAATCCATGCAATCATGGGATATATATTATTATTTCTTCATCTAACTTACAGTGACCTCTCTTCACACCCAATAATTAGGGAGTTGCAAAAAGGTTACATTTGAAAATGAAATACTCGGGGGTGGTCCATTCTTCATTTTGTTCTCTCATTATTATTACTATTATTATTATTAAGTAATGCCAAGGTAGTAATTAATAACAAAACTTGTTTACCTATACTTCTCTCTTTATTAGTCATTGTTTTTAGATGAGAGATATCTTTTTGCCAATTGCGGTACAATGAATGATAAAGTTTTACCACAATATCGTAAAATATTTGAAGGTTATATGATGTTCTAATTATTAAACATTTATACGTTTATATTCGTTTAAATTCTCCTTAAACTTTTTTACTACTACAATTCTTTAACAATAATATTATTATTATTATTTTTAGAAATGAAAAATTCATCAAATACATCTATTAGGAGGCGCCTAATTTTTGATACACCTGAATTTACGAATACAGACGGTGATATTGATGCTTTCCTGGATACTCTACAACGTTCGTTTGTTGCCAAAAAATCAGACAAGTGGAATTTTGATTTCTTTACTGGTGATCCAATAGTCTCTGAAAATCAAACACCAAATTCTTTTGATTGGAAGCTAATACCAAATAAAAAATTTACTGTTAGAACGAAAAAATCAATAAAAAATCTAGAATCTCCACCATCTTCATCCTCAATCACGCTAGTATCATCACCTGAATCCTTGCCGTTATCCGAAAAAGAAAACAAAGTCTCTGAAGATTACAAAAACACACCACGAAAATGCAAATTGAAACAGACACAAATAATAAAATACATGACATCTACTCACAGAAAAAATAGGAACGGAAAAAAGCTAGAAAACATTTTTGAGGGTTACATAACGAAGAAAGGAGTGAAAAAAGTGAAATCAGGAACTTCATGAAAGCATATATTTATACTAAAGAACAAGACACAAAAATGAAAATTATTTCATCCTACCAAAGATAATTGTCTATAGTTTATGTTTTTCAAGTTGATTTACAACTTTTATACTATTATTTATTAATATTTTTATTGTTGAAAAATGTTAATACTTCTAGTCATTATTATTATTCTCATCCTTATCATTATTTTTATGCAAGAATTGTTGAATAGTAATAAAGATTAAACTATTTTATATACCTTTATTTGTATTTTTTGCTTCAATATCAAGACTATTGTTTAATTATCTCTTCACCTTCGTTGACATTAATACTTATAATAGAAACTTTAATTTAAATATGTTTACTCTTTATTGCATCATTTAAACCCATAAAAAGAACATCTCTTATATCTCATATTACATGGTGTTGTTGAGAAGGCAAATACAATGACAAAATACATGGATATTAGCTGGAACAGATGTTTGAGGAAATTGCCACCCTCCATATAAATATATGTATTGGAAAGGAAATGGTAATCTTCAAGTTTAATGAGATATAAACTGAAATTACCATCAGGCTTTTCATGTCCTAATAACAACTGTTATCTTTCTTAATTTCATTTTTTTAATACTACTACCATTGAATGATGATTATTAAGATGCGGGAGAAGAGGGGGAAAATGATGAGAGGAGTAGTAGGAGCACACGATAATATTATACAACTGTTTTTAGAATATATCATTAATGATTAATCTATCATTAATTTAATCCACGCCATTATATCCAGTTGTCTAAATTTAAAACAAGATCTGTTATTTTTTTTAAATTTTTAATTTAAAAAACATTTACTTATATCCTGTTTTCATTTTTTTGTCATTAAAAGATAAAATACAGAGAGTGAGAGGAAGAGAAAACATTTAATTAATATCAATAAAAATGCCAATAAAAATTAATACATACGCAATGTGAACTTGTTTTAATACTGGTCAAGTAGTAAAATGTTGTAACAATTTATTAACTACTATAAAGGTATAATGATAAATTTTTATAATACTATTTTATTGCCACCAAAAAGTTTTTATAGTATTGTAATAATTTATATGTGACCTATTTGATAGAAGATGATTGGGATATTACTTATTTTGATTAATTGAATCATCTAACGTTTCATCGAAATGTCTTTTTAATAGGAGTTTAAGATTTTTTTTGTCTTTCCTTAATTGCCCAACTTTATGCCTGAAAAGGTTTATTTTATTAGTGGTTATGGGTAGTGATAAAGGTGAATTGGTGATAATAAAACTTACTGAAATGCCTCATCCATGTTTCGCATTTTATCATAAATTACCTCATTCTCCTTCTTTAATGATTCAATCAAAACTTTTTGATCATCTATTAACTTTTTTAAATCATCATTTGTATTATCTTCATACTCCTGAAGTTTCTTTTTTACGATACTTTCATTATACACTTCAATACTCTGGAGGCGATTTAGTAGTAATTCTTTTTCCCTCTCCATCTCATTAATTTTCCTCTTCAAAAATTCATTTTCATTACGGTACTCATAGAGATCGTTACTTATTTTTGATATTGTGTTTTCGAATTTTTGTTCTTGCCTTTCAAGTTCTTGGTTTATTTGTTTGCTTTGTCTTTCTTTAGCTTTTATTTCCTCCTGTAACTCTTTAACTTCGTTTTTTAAAAACAACATTTCATCAAGGATACCTTCGAATCTTTTGATTTTATCGACGTCCTTTAGGTTATCTTTAACAATTTCAACATCTTTTTCGAGTTTGATATTTTGACTTTGAAGATCATCAACCATATCTATTACGTATGCCATCTTTTTTTGGATATCACTCATGATGCCATCTCTTAAGATTTCTTCTCTAAGAATTTCTCCTTTCCTTTTTGTTCCTCCACTTTTTGTGACCAATTCTTTCTTACATAACTCAAGTTCTCTCATTAACTCTTCTATAATTTCATCTTGAGATTCAAGAATATTTAAAAAGCGTGGACTCTCAGCTATAGACTCCGTCATAACCCCATTTATTTAGTAATAATATTTACCTAAAAAATTAACCAATGCTTAAGAACAAAAATAATAAAAATCAAAAAATAATAACATCAATAAAGAAAAAAGAAAAACAATCGATAAGAGTATAATATTTACTGCTACACAAAATTATATTTAATGATACAAAAAAAGGAAAATAATATGACAGTCTGTGATAAATAGGATTTTGTAATTTTACATTGAAGTGATAAGTTCTCTCATTCTTGAAATGTCACGACTGGACTTGTACGACATATCACAAAGAGATGCAATTTTTTTCCAATCTGGAATTTTATCGTCACATGGTGAAGAACTGCTACTCTTTATTAGTGTTGTTTCGTGTTCTCTATAAAAATAATAATAAGGATATAAGATATATATGCATGTGTTTAGATGTATATAATTACCTATTAGCCTTTTTGACAGCCTCCAATCTAACCTCTCTCTCGGCATACCAATTTTCAAGTTCCTTTCTACCATTAGCTTTCCATTCCTCTTTTTTGCTTTCTTCTTGCTTATCCTTCTCCTGGATATGTTTTTCATTTTGTTCTCTCCATCTTTTTAGGGTTTCAGGTTCCTCCTGGAATCTGTTGAAAGATGTATGGATGGCAGTTGAATCGAGAGAGGTCCCACTAGCATTGGATCTTAAGGATAGAGTTGGTGTTACTAGACTAGTTGGTACAAGACCTTGTAAGTCGACACCACTATCTGTTGGGGGAACCTCGGCATTAAACTCAGGTGGGTTATTAAAAAGATCATGATTATCAACAATTATTCTATTACCACCGTTACCATTGGCAACACCAAAACCATCAAAATCAGCCTCCTCAGCTATAAAAAAAAGTTAGGGTAAATAAATTATTATTAAGATGATAATTTTGAATTTATATTACTAATTACAAATGATCCATCAGACATGATTTTATTTATATGATTATCAACAATTAGACTAGTAATAAAAGTGAAAAAAAATATATTGAAGGTTATTTGAATTAATCAAAAAATAGGTAGAAAAATATAAATGATGACTAAATATATATATTTTCATATATATGTATTTAAATGTCAATATATTTGTTAAATGCACGTCTCTCTCACACTAAATGAAATCTCCATATCTAATTCGATAAATCAAAGAATGTTGATAAAACAAAATTTCAATAAATAACCTATTTTTTAATGACTAATTCCTCTATTTTTTTTAAAAATATTATTTATATATTACTTACCATCGTTGAATGTGGGTTGTTGTTGTTGTTGTCCAACAGGACTTTCCAAGTCAGCAAACATATCTTGTTCTCGTGCTAAAAAATCTGCAACGGGATCAGCCATTGTACCTGATGTTTTTTTCTTTATTTTTTGTTGTTTTCCTAAAAAAAAGATGTAATTATCAATGGAAGTTATTTTAAATAATATTTATAAATGACATTTAATATCAAAATTTAAAATAAAATAAACATTTAATCATCGTTTATTACGTATGTTATATGATGCTTTTATCATATATTATTTAAACGTGTCACGATAGTTGGAATAAAGTTTATATATGGGAATTTAATGATAAAAAGGTTATACTTAAGTTTTGGATGGAGTTTTGTTTGTTTTGGTACTTCTTTTTTTCCCATTTATTTTCATGATCGTGGATTTTTTTTGGAGGATTAGTAAATTGTTTATACAGTGTAATCTGATGCGTTTTATCATAAACACGTCATAAAAATGCAATAAATCAAAGATTAAAAAAATAAAGTTTTGTTAAAGTGGACTTGAGATTTTTTAAAGTCTCAAATATTAAAGAAATTGTATATTGATATTGTTGTTAAAAAGTTTATAACAATCACAAAGGCAATTGAGAGAAAAATCATCAATCAAAAAGTACAAATAATGAAATTGATTTATGGGTGAGTTATAAAATACAGTTAGAGGTAACAAAAATCTCATTCTTACCCCCTTCTTCTTATTCTTCAATATATATAAATATATACAACACAAAACTGTAAATAGCACATCATTTAACTCATCTCCAATATATATAAATTATACTTACACAAACTTAACTTTCACTAATACTGTTATCTTTTTACTTCAGTGATTATAATATTTTTCTCCTTCAATAATCATTTACACACACCACAAAAACTAAATGGTGATGATCGTTTTATGTGAGTCACAGTTAATTAAACGTTACATCACTAAACATATTACTTCTCCCTCCTAAAAAGGTTAAGGCATTCTGTATACAAATAGTAATTGTATAGTCCCTTTTTGCATCCGTTATTGTAACAATAAAAATAGTCATTCTTATATTTATAACTCATTCTTACTTATTTTTAGATTTTTGTTAGGAGGATTTTATTGTAACAAATATTTTAATGTAATTCTTTTCTTACCAACATTCCTTCTGTTAAATGATATCATGTTACTCTTTTTTTTATTGTTCTTAAGTCAAATTAGTACGGTTGTTGGTTTGAATAAGTGTTATCAATGTGCCAGTGAACATATGATAATTGTAAGTGCCTTTAAAATGTGTATTTTTAATAATTTTTTAAATTAGTATTGGGAGAAGTATATGCCATTACTTAATGGAATGTCAGGTCAAGCAAGTAATAATTGTAAGAATGATTCTGCCAGACATGAGGTTGTGACATGTGAAGGACCGTGTTTTATATTAAATGCCACAGGACTCGATAGAAAAGGTAGAACTGTATCATATGGTATTTTAAGGGACTGTCAGACAACGTATTGGAAGAAGAAAATAGAAGTTGAAGGTGAAAAAACATGTAAAATTCACAATAAAAGAGTTAATGGTATTAATATAAAGGCTGAATATTGTTTCTGTGATCATCATTATTGTAATCAAAATGAGGGTTCCCCAAAAAATGAGTTAGTATCTTATAAGAGGAAATCAAAGCAACGCCACTCACTTGTATGTTTACATAATATTTTTTTATATAATTTTTTATTGCTCTTTCAGGTACGATCTTCATCGTTTAAAAGTTATCAATTAAAGTTTAGTGATCTTTTTTTAATAATGGTATTTCTTTCTATTGTAAATTTGTATTTTAGTAGTACAATTTAGTTGAATAAACATATATGTATATAATATCAATTTTTTTTCTATAAACAATATTAAAGTATTAAATTATGTACCGTTCTTGTTGATTTTTGGGTTTAATTGGTATTATAAACTTTATTAAATTTATAAATAAATAAGTGTAAATCATATCTATTCGGTTCTTTTTTGCTAACTTTGTTATATCTATATAAAAAGTTATCATTAAAGGCTTTATGGTAATTAATTGTAAATAAATATAATATGGTGATAGATTTATTGGTTTGATGGCGTTATGATAATATGATCTTAATACAGTAATAATTTTGAATTTAATGAATCATTGGCATCAATATTATCACTATATAATTTCTTTTGTAAAAATAATAATAGCTTTTATATTTTTAAAGATAAAAATATATTTTCAAGCAAATAACACATTGTTTGATTTGATTTCTAAGAAAAGCTTGGTAAATATAGTCATGGTTATAAATAAATAAAAAATGACATATTTTTAGAGACTGTCGGAATGATCAATCACTTTTATTTGATGTCTTTATTAACAAAAAAACTTTTCCTTTTCTCGATATGTATAAATAAATAACTGATAACAGAAACTCTTTTCTATAGTAAAAAAATAAGAAAATTAATTTTTGCATCCGTTACAACTATTTTTAAACTTAACCCGCTTTTATGAGTGAATAGTCAAAAAATGTGTTTTTTATCTAAAGAGGCTAGATAAATTTTAATTTTTTGTGGCCAAAATAAGCCTTGTCATTCTTAAAAAATTCTTTTTTTGACCCATTTTTAGTATAGTTTTCACTGAAAAAATTTTGTTACAATATTTCAATAAATAAAAAAACATATATAGTTTTTAATGGTTAGAAATTGAATTTAAATTTTCTTAAAAAATACAATCATAATATTGATACAAAAATGAATGTTTTAGACTGTTGTAATGGAATATTTTACATTGTAACCAAACAAAAATATAGAGTTTTATGAAGCGGTTACATACCGTATTTATTCAAAAAAACATAGTGAATAATAAAATTATAACAATAATGATATTATATAAATTAAATATATATTTTATTTCAATTGTTTTTTAAGTATTGTAATCTTTATCGAATCTTGATATTTTTTTATGATATTATGTCATCTTAGAATATATTTTTTGCTTTATAATATATTATGACTTGATCTGTTAGAAGTCAAATTTATGTAAACTCCCAAATATTTTAACAAAAATAATTTTTTTAAACAATCTAATAGCAACAATAACATCTTACTTATTTTATTAATTCTTAATTTATTTGGTATATTAACCATAAATAAATTTTTTTTAATTTGTATTTGTTTCCATTTGTTTCATTTTTCTAGCTAACTTTTAAAATGATTTGTTTTTGGGCTATAGAAGTTATAAAACATTATTTATTTAGTTTATAACAAAAAAATAACCTTTACATGCTTTAATTTAAAAAAAAAGAGTAGATTAAAATAATATTTTTAATTAATCATACTTGTGAGGTTAAATAATTATTGCTTTTCGTTTTTATTACTAAAAAATTTTTTAATTCCTAAAAGTTATATTTGCTAAACAATTTAAAAATAATTAAAAATTATTCTGAAATCATTCTTTGTATTTCATATGATAAATATATTTATTACTATAATGATTATGGCATAAGGTAAGATATTTTGGTAAAACATCTTAAATTGTACTTTTAAAATTTGTTTTCTCTTTGATTTTTAATATTTAGCGAGAAATTAGGTAGCTAAATTATAGGCTACATTATATCAATTAGGAAATTAGTATATAAGCTTAGATTTCTAAAATAATTTCGTTTTACATTTCATGATATATTGTATGAGGTATTTCGTAATCTATCTGTTAGTTGTTAAATATATATTTTATTCGATGACATAATAAAGTAAAAAAAAATGAATAATAACTTAAAAAAATTGTTTTTAAATACATGACTTATGTCATCAGTATAACACTTGTAATCATATTTTTCTGTTGACAAAAAATGGCTATGGAAAATGCAACAGAACTTATAAGACAAAATAATATTACACACGTCATATTAACAAGATTTTATCTCAATTCAATGAGTAGAATTAAATATAATGTGTTTACTAAAATTATTTTAAAAAAATAATTTGAATCTTTAAAATCAAGTTTTATACTGCTCTAAATTTGTTTTGTCATCATACGGCTTTCAGTTCTCCGTATTTTTAAAAAAATGTGAAAATTATTCTTGAAATATTGTTCATTAATGCTCTTTATTATAAGAATCTTTCTCAAAATGTTTTACATAAAGATAATATATGTCACAATCGAAATTAACATAATTTGGCCAAGCAAATTTTCGTTTTTTCAATTAACTTTATTATATATTTGAGGAATAAACTTAAAAATTATATTCAGCTGCCCGAAATTCTTTAAAAAAATAAAGGTTTATTTGTAAATTAAAGTTCTAACCTATCAAATTTGTTTTTAAATAAATATTTATTGTTTACAATCTAAATTTGTAATATTCAAAAATATTATTTAACTTTTGTCATTATTATTTTTGAAAGTGAACTTTTTTACTTAGATGATCTATTTCTTGTTACTAAATACACATTAATATTCAATAACCATTGAAATCTTGATACATTGTTATACAATCTTTTATATGTATATAAAGGTATTTTCATTTGACAAAATCATTAGATTTTATTGCTTCATTTTTCAAAATGAATTTTAAATTTAATTTGTCTATTTTTGTTGCTATCTTAGTAACATTTGCATTCAATTGTCTAGCAGATTCTGATGCTTTTAAATATGTTGCAGATTCAGAGCTACAAATGCGCAATAAAAGACATGATTTAGATTCCAATAATTTATCTGTTCATAATCTCGAAAAAAGAAATTGCAAAGATAAAATATCAAATAGAAAAAATAAAGTTGATTTTAAGTCAAAAGATAAAGGTGAAGGATTCTATCTTAACTCAACTTCACTAGGAGATGATTCTGATTAAAAGTGATTTTAATAAAATATCTATAATATAAAAAATATTTATATTAATGTCATATGAATAAAAATAAATTATTAATAAAAAAATAAATCAAGATTATTAGTCGTTTATATTATACTTTTCGATTCTTAAGAATAGGAAATTTGATTTCTTTAAAATTATTACTTGTTAACATTCTTCACTATATTAGTAAAATCGATTCATAATTTTTCTTTGATTCTTTTTTAGCTTACATATATGATATTCCTAATTCTCTTTCTAATAACTCCCAAATCATTTAAATGTACAGTTTCATTATCGAGATATAATTAATTAAAAAAATATTTAATTTGATTGTGATTCTAGGTTTCGAAACATAGAGTTATTCGAACTTCCGACTTAAAAAATTTAACTAAAAACGTAGATTCTCATAATTTTATGCTTTACAATTTTTTTATTAATTTTATACAAAATAAATAAAACATTTGTAATTATTTAAGAATATTCAGAATATTCGTGATATCAAAATGAATTACTCCATGGTTTCAATGTTTTTATAATCCATCTTTAAAATTAATTATAAATTGTTAAGCATTAAAAAGTACGACAACATACTCCATTGGTTAAAATACAAATTCTTTAATTGTTTACAGTATCTTAATATATAACCAAAGTTTATAAATAATCTCGTTTGTGATTTAATTTATTTGGACAAATCACAATGACTTAAATGTATTCAGAAAAAAAAATGGGAAAAATGTTGACATTTTTACTAAAAAAGCAATAAAAATTACAACCTGTTAAAAAAATCAACATTTATTCCAATTTTAAAATTATCAAGCAACAGTAAAAATGTTTTAAACGATGGAAAATATTAGATTGTTGCAAAATTTTGTTGTTTTTCTACAAAATTACATATGTTTTATATTTTAAGTAATGTAACTTTTATTTAATCTTAATGTTTTTGATATAATGCTAGTCTTAAGATCTAATTTTTTTTCCTGATATATATGAAATACGTTGTTAAAACTCAATTTTGTGTAAATTTGTTAAGTTTTAACAGAAATCATTGTTCTAAACAATTTACTAGCAACAATAAATATAAAAAATTCATATTAATAATAAAAAAAGACAAAATTATTATTTAACAACAAAAAACATGAATAATTAAAAATACTATTTTAGTATTTGTTCTTATATTAACTTTAAATATGTAGGAGATATTTTTTATTATAGATAAAAATCCATATAATATTATAATTTTTCATAGATTTAATTTTTTAGATAGAATCATTAAAGTCATTAGAAAAATTTTTCGGTCTTCAAAAGAGTGGAATTTTATAATAACTCGAACTATTAAAACTTCTTAATAAAAATATTTTGGTATGTTCAGGATTGCTTTTTATGAAAGCATCTATAATCTTACATAAAATTAAATTCTAATTTTATATCTAAAAAAAGTGTTGTTGAAGACAATCTAAGTTTTAAAATAACAATAATATAATAAAAAAAGAAACTTATTTTAATAACTACTTAATTATTGCTTTAACTTTTATGTACGATATAATTGCGATGAAATTAGTCGCAAATCAAGGAAATTTAAATTTTGTTATGTGGGAAAAATTCACTACATTTTACGCAAAAATGCTTTCCTATTTTTCTGTGTGTAAATTTGTAGAGCTTCAAATAAAGATTTTTTAAAATTCTATCACATACATAATAATTTTATGGTCTATAATGTAATATGTAATCAAAATTAGATAAAAGAAATTTGGAAAAATTACGAACTTTGAAAAATGGTAAAAACGTTGTTTTCCAATGTAACGACATGTGACATTGAAGACTCGAAAAAATCTGGATGAGAGAAGCTATGAAGTTCTTTCTCATTTAACATACTTTCCAATTATGTCTCCATTTAACAACTAGCTAATCTTGTTTTTACATTACTTTTTGAATGATAGAAGCTTCAGTAAAGTTGATAAAGTAAATATTAATTTTTTTTTGAAACTTTCTTTAGAAAGATTAAGAAATCCTTCACTTTTGAAGTTGACAAGATGCTTACTAAGTGGGAACAAGTTGTAGATAATATTGAATAATATATTGTACATTAGATATATTTCCTATTAGAATTATAGCGTTTTAAAGTTTTCGTAAGTAAAACGACAGAACTTATGCAACAGCCTAATATCATTTGAAAGATTCAATAATATGATAGGAGGAAACGCAATATTAAAAATATTAATTAAAAACTAATCAAGTTATTGACCAAAGAGTGTGATATTCTTTAGAAAAAAGCTTCAAAATGAATACGTTGAAAAATTAAATAATCTCAGGTAAAGTCATTATCATTTGGTTAGTATCATTAATAATCCCAATTATTTGCTGTTTAAATGTCATCTTTCATAAACGTCCTTCGAAAATTTGTTTTTATCATTTCTTTAAAATAATATTAAGTACAGTACTTTTATTGATAACATTTACAAAGCTATTATCGTTTATTTTACTAATATTTTTGTCTTTTTGAAATTTTTTAAAATGTCATTCATGTACAAAAAATTCTTTTGCAGTTATTGATAAAGCTAAAGATGAACATTTATCTTTCTTCTAAAATATTTTATAAGTTAAAAAAATAAAATATTTATCAATAAATTTTTGAGATTATAAATAGCCCTTTTAATCGTCGACTCGACACTACTAATATTCAAACGTTGAAAAAGAAGTTATATATTTTATTAAAGATGTAACGATATTGTTAAATGATATTATTTCTAGAATACTTTGTTTTTCCTTATATTTTTCAAATCACTTATCATATAAATAGCACAAAATTTAGTTTTAATCATTAAATTTTTATTTTAGAAAATCTATGAATAACGAAACTTATAAATCTCCGTGGAGTTCTCCGGAAGATTTGGTTAAAATAGCAAAATGTGGTGATATTCTACAATTTATAAGACGTGGTTTAAATATGCCTGGACTTTTTAGCCATTGGGGCATTTACATGGGGTTTCAAGATGGTATCCATCAAGTTGGACATGTAGTTAGAGGTAGCGGCTTTTCTGTAGGCTGCGCTTCTTCTTCTATTTTAGAAGGAGCAGAAGTATGTATTGAAGATTTGTTTATATTTTCTCGTAATCATAAATGTAGAATCAATAATTCTATGGACAAACTTATTAAACCGTTACCAAGAAATTGTATTATATCTAATGTTATAAGAAAAAAGGGTTATTTTGATTATAATCTCTTTTTTAATAATTGTAAAGACTTTGTTAAATGGGCTAGCTATAATTTACATGTTCGTAAAAGAGACAAATTTAAATATTCTATATATCTTAAAATTTTTTCCATAAGAAATTTTTTTTTCCCGTAAGTGCCCCTTTTTTTAATTTAAAGCAGTTTAAATATAAAAAAAAACAAATTACGGTATTATAAATTAATATTTAGAGTAGAAAAATTTTTTTATTTTTTTCATAAAATTAGCAAAAAAGATGTAAATATTCTAAGCTTTTCAAATTTGGAAAAATAAATGACGCGAAATTAAGAAATTTTTATAAATTATAGATCTGCTAATTAATTCTTTAACAAATCAACTTTTTTAATTTGAAATGGTAGGTGACGCGGTGGCATTACAATATTTATAGATAATGGAACCGCTGGAAAACTCTTTTATGATGTAAACGTTTTAAGAAAATGCATAGATAACCTCTTATTGTAAATTTTATCCTTTTATCTATATAATTTAAATTTTAAATATTAAAATATTTTATTATTGCTTTTTAAATATGTCAGGATTACTAATTAAAAGTTCATGATAATAGTGCTTCGACATATGTGTAGATTAGAATAAAAAAGATTTTGTAATAGCCTTTGCTCATGACTAAAAATAATAGCTTAACACAAAAATCTATGTCTTCTAATTGAAGAGTAAACTGTTTATTTATAAAAATATATTTTTTAAATGATCAATGATACAATAGATTATATAGTATTAATTATAATATTTATATATAAATATTACAGATCTAAATGAGAATAAAATAAATATAAAGTTTCTGGAAGCTAAATAAGTCATTAAAAACCAAATTGAAATATTGGTATATCATGAAAAAGTTAAAAAATTCATCACACCATATGATATGCGTCATATTTTCGTAAGATACTTCGTATAAAATACTTATTCCAGTTTCATATCGTTAAAAAATATGATTTTTTACCGTAGAACATTATTAATAACGGTAGGACAATTATCAAGCAAAGAATAATAATTTTAGAAATTGTACGCAAGAAAAAAATTAATTCTATATATAGTTATTTTAAAATGGATTGGTAAATATAACTTCTTAATGTTTTATAGTGTCGGAACATTGCTAGTAAAAAATTACAATCTATGATAATAAATTAGAGGAAATTATGCCAAAACAATTGTATCAAAATTTCAAAAAACATGCTAAAATGATAATTTACTACTATAGTAATATAATATAGTAAAAATTTTTAAAATAAAATTTACCATTGGAATTTATTCTAAGAGAAATATAACCAATACATCATTTAAATCGTGGCCGTTTGCGAAAAGTTATAATTAACAAAAAGGGTTTCACTTACGATTTATACAGTTTAATAATAGCTAACTATATAGTAGAACTGTAGTATGATTAAACTACCTAAAAATTAATTAAACTACGTCTAGTGAAAAATATTACAACGTTATGCCATGAAAAATAAAACAACAAATCTTTGATTTTCTCAACCTTCGTTTGATAAGACTATAACTCCTGGAGGCACGCACTAAAAGAACAATATTATCGTAGGACGAAAACATTTAAAATTATATTTTACTATATTTTAAAAAGAAACCATATTAACTCTCACTTAAAGCATAAAATCCCTAAAATGAAAAAGTGGCATTTACTATAAATTTAAACCATTTCCATTCATCATGTTTTAGCAGTAAAAGAAAAAAAGCTTTAGAATATCATGATAATTTTCATGAAGCTTTTAGAAATGGTAAATGCGAACACAATAATTCTACGAATAGTTCAACTAGAAGATTACTAGAATATCGCAATTCATTTGATATTAACAGTGAATATAGTGATTATGATTATACTGATAATGAAAAGAGTGAGGATAATTATACTAATATTGCAAATATAAATAGTAATCATAATTTTTCATTTAATAATTCTAATAACTTTGGTGAAGGACCCAGATATTATTTACATGTTGGAAATCCAGAGAATATTGGATATGCTGTAATTATTGGAATTTTAATTTTATTTGTTATACATCAGCCATTTGCTACTTTGGTTTTTGCAATAACTTGTTACTATATTTTGAATTGTAGAATCGTAGGAGTACAATCTCTGCGTGCTAATTCTTTGTTATCCCTGGAAGACACAAGCTCTGGAAATGTCACACGAATAACCCAAGGTTAAAAAAACTTAAAATTTAGCCCATAACATCAATACACTAGAAATATGAAGTGCAGAATGGTAATTTTCAGTTTTATATTTTATATACTTTTAATTTAATTTATATACTTTTTTGTTATATCTTATATTGATAACAAATACTCTTGGATAGTAAACATTTTATATCGTATAATGTTTTATTAGAAACCTCTCTGAGGTTCTCATAATCTATCGTAACTACATATTTATGTGATTCACTTGTAAAGCTTTTAGATAAGTAAAATAAAACTTTATTAGATAAATAAATCTAGATAGTGCATATATAGATATTCTTAACATTTTATTTTCTGTGTCTATAGCAAAAAATTATGAAAAAAATCTGCCTTTACCATAACTCTTCTGAATATTAAACGATTTTTATGATTAAATAGCCAAAAGATGTATTTTCTTTTAACTTAAGGGTCTTGATTGGTTTTAGTTTTTGTAGCCTAGATGTGCCAAGTCGTTCTTAAAAAACACGCTTTTTTCATTAAATTCAAATTGAATTCGGCACAACTTTCTTCAAACTTTATCAATTTTTATTAATAAAGATGTCAATAGATGTATTCTTTCTTAACTTAGTGCTGAAAAGGATCTTAAAAATTTTTGGCCAAGTTATTTTTAAAGAAAACTACTTATTAGAGAAACGTTTTGCATAGTTCTGTTCTTCAAATAAATTTTGTAGAAATAAGTGAAATTTTTTGGTTTATGACTCATTTGGAAGGTAAAAGTCAGGAATAAAGGGAAAATACAATAATGTTGTGATTAATTTACAAGTGGCCAAGTTACTATCTATAAGTGGTGATCATTTTTAGCAAAAATATTATAATAGAATATATTGGAAGAGAAAATCTAAACTCTATCATGAATAGATTTTAAATATATATGAGTCTAAACTCTACCTATATTTTTAAAAATATGTAGAATTTTATCTTACTCTATTGGAATATTCAACAAAGCAATCAGAAGAAATAATCTCGATGTCTACTAAAATATTTTTTTGAGTAGTCAATTTTTTTAAAACTAATATTCTAACTAATTACTTAATATATAGGATTCTTTAATAAAATATGCGCTGCGACCTAGTCGTACTGCCGAAGGCAGGTTTACGGCTGTTAAAATAACAAAAATTATATAATGTATTCAAATTAAGTTTCTATTGTTAGCATATAAAATAAATACGATAAAATATTTATTTTTCTTATCAATTTTTATTTATTGCCGTGATTCATACTACAGAGAAAAAAAAATTATGACCTAATTCTTTTATTCTAGATAATAATCTACAAAACTATTGATAAACGATTAAAATATACAGGAAAATTTCAAGAACTTTCTCCCATTATTACTTCTTACTGAGAGTGATTGTTTTACCAAGGAGTATTTCGGATTTTTCTATGCAAATACTATCAATTTTCATGCTGATAAAATAATTATCAATTAATTAAACTAATTAGTTATAAATCTTTTGAATCCAACATTTTTACCAATAGATCCTATATGAAAACTCCGAATCCAACATTTTTAACCTATGAATTCTACATTTTATTTCTAAATCTTCAGAATCCTATGCTCCCACACATTAATCTTCTGAATCCTCAACTTTTAAATAATGATACCTATATGAAACCTTCGAATCTATCATTATTACCTATGAAACCCCTAAATCCTCATACATGCCTATGAAACTCCTGAATCCATCATACTTACCTATGAAACTTCTGAATCCACCATAATTACCTATGAATACCTTGAATAATATAAACCCAAGCTTATCACCCAAAAATAACCAATTTCTATATATATCACTATCACTTAGAAGCCCTATCGAATACTAAGTACGAGCGTAACACATACTTGAGAAAAGTTCAAAATTTAGCAATAGCTATCATTATATCTGAGCAAGATTTATAATTGAACAAAAATAACCAAAAACATTTGCGCACTAGTGATGTTGAACTTGTATTGTTATAATTATATTTTGTTTATAAACCATACAATACAAAGGAAAAATTTGATGAAAAACTACAATAATACTTGTTTATAATAAACAAATTAATATGTAATATTAACATATTATCTTTTAACTTGTTTATAATTGGCAAAAAGATTTTGAATGAAAAGATCGTGCAGATTTCATACTACAAATGAAATCTTCTTTACATTTCTCATCACATTTCCTATAATTTCTATAATAGTTCAAGTGGTACATATTAAACAAAGTCTCATTCTTCTCTAATCGAACTATAAGGTCATTAAAAGATTTTGGTGATAAATCAGGCATACCATATTCTTGTGTAAATTTATACTCAAGTTTCCATACAGGTGGATTGGTTTGTGTTGCTTCACTAATATTTGTATAGTAAGTTTCAGCTTCAAGGACTGTAAATGTACTACCCTGATAATTACCGTCAAATTCATATACACGATAAGCTGGATTATTAAATGAGAATGTTGTTAAACTTGGAGCAATCCAATTAATATTTGTTGGCCTACCAGTACTGGAATCATTATCATAATAAACCTCGAAATGATCTTGATGTGTATGACCCATACCTAAGAATGCAATGGTATTTTCAAAACGATTAACTAATCTATAAAAATTAAATGACCACCCTTTAAGGCAATATGGAATTCCTGGTGGTATATGAGTGATAATGTGTACCTTTTCACCTTTTGATTCTGAATCTAATAGTTCTTTCGAAAGCCATTCTAATGTACCATCTGGATCAGTTTGATTTAATAAATTATATAAATTCATAATTGAACAGTATACTGTATTTAGAGATATAATTTTTAAACCTGAATATGGTTTAACAGAATAACTAGCTCTAAATTTGATATCATTCTGAGTTGAAGGTGGTAAATCTCTTTTCCAGGCTCGAGCAAATGTTTTATAAAGCCATGACGGTCCAAAATTGTTATATTCAGACATTGTATGTGACCCCATAGAATCCATCGGAACACCTTCATGATTTCCTGTAGCCTGATAAATCGGAGTATTCGGAAAATACTCATTCAACACCGCTGATATATTTAAAATATTCGTCATTGTCTTAACTCTTGTATAATCCCAGATATCATGGGCCTCTAAGTCTCCAGTAACAATAATGTAATCAAATTTATCATTCTTAGATAAATGTTCCATAGCGTTGATAAAAGTTCTGAATGGAATGTCACAATCATATGGTGACCCCCAATACCCAGCAGGAATGGTTTTGTTGTTGTCACGTTGCCTTTTCTTATCAATATTTGGATAGGCTCTACAACAGAAAGTAAAGGATTCAAAGAGTTTACCGATATTACAATTAGCTACTGATCCAACTTTGTAATCTCTATCTAAGTGGATGTCAGTTAAATGGAGGACACGAAGTTTGGATTGTGGCTTTTTTACAATAGGCCATGGTTTGACGGGTGGTTTGTTATCAGGAATTTTAAATGGCCATAAATTATTTAAAGGATTTTCTGCTGTCCCACAATCAGCAATGAAGGCACCACAGATTTCTTGTGGTGTGACTATAGTGCGAACTAAGACATAGACAAACTCTGGAGAAAATTGATGAACGGTATGATTACAAACATAATTATTTTCAACGTTTAATTTTTCGCAAAGTTTTATTACACCTTCTTCTATCTCTTCAACCGTTTTTCCATATGCTATCATTTTCTGAGCTAAATCAACCAGTAAATGACATGCTTTACATCTAAATTTATTTTTAGAATAATTGTTCTTCATAAGTTCATCTGCATCCCTTACAATCTAAATAATTTAATATAAATTATTTAAATAGAAATAGAATGAAAATTACTTTTTCCTGGATTTCATTAAATTCCTTTGGATTCCTAGAAATCACAGATGAATAAACTTGATGGCAGAAAATCTCAAAGATGAGAATAAAGAAAAGATAAGATTTCATGTTTCACAAGAATTTGATCATTGTGTGACTGAATTGTTTATATAATGTTAAAGTACCAATAAACTTTATCAAACATCCTGTACTCTTATCATAATGTCAATTTAAATTTAAAAAAAAGTTATAAAAGTTTAAAAGTAAAAAAATTAAAAAGTTATTTCAATGAAAATTTACTTCTCCAATAATTAAATGATAAATTATGATAGAAAATTTAGTAATATGTATGGGTAATATTTCTCAACTTTGATTATTAGGAACAGAATGTTGATGAATCGTAACTTCTGGCTGATTTGAGGGAACATATCATTTTATCCTTACATGAAGAATCACAAGATGTCTCTTTACGGTGGTAGTTTGTGTAGAATTTCTTAAATAATGTTTCATCAGAATTCAATTTTGAGATTAATTTATTGAATGATGTTGGTGATAGATCTGACATGCCATATTCTTCTGTGAATTTGTATTCAAGTTCCCAGACTGGTGGTGATGATTCTGTTGCTTTGGAGATATCAGTGTAGTATGTCTCAGCTTCAAGGACTGTAAATGTACTACCTTGGTAATTACCATCAAATTCATAAACTCTGTAAGATGGATTAGAGTCAGCAAATGTTGTCAAACTTGGGGCAATCCAATTTACATTAATTGGACGGTTCTTGACATTAGCACCATCATAATATACCTCAAAATGATCTTTGTGTGTATGACCCATTCCTAAGAAAGCAATAGTGTTCTCGAAACGTTCAACAAGTTTATAGAAATTGAATGACCATCCTTTAAGGCAATATGTGACACCTGGAGGGATATGACTGATAATGTGTACTTTTTCACCTTTAGATTCTGAATCTAATAATTCTTGAGAAAGCCATTCTAATGTACCATCTGGATCAGTTTGGTTTAAGTAGTTATACAAATTCATCTGTGAACAATATACAGTATTTAAGGAGATAAGTTTCAAGCCAGAGAATGGCTTAATAGAATAACTAGCTCTGTATTTGATACCAGATTGGGTATCTGCTGGTAGATCTCTTTTCCATGCTTGGGCAAATGTATTAAAAAGCCATTGTGGTCCACGTTTTTGGTATTCAGGCATTGTATGTGCACCCATAGAATCCATTGGGACACCTTCGTGGTTTCCTGTAGCTTGGTAGATTGGTGTTTTTGGGAAGTATTCATTCAAGACAGCAGTAATGTTTAATACATTTGTCATTGTTCTTTGTCTTGTGTAATCCCAGATGTCATGAGACTCTAAATCTCCAGTGACGATAATGTAATCGAATTTGTCATTCTTAGAAATATGTTCCATAGCATTGATGAAAGTTCTGTATGGAATATCACATTTATATGGTGCTCCCCAATAACCAGCCTTTACACTTCCACCTTTTCTTATATATCTAACATTAGATTCATCAGTATCACCTGGGTAATTTCTACAACAGAAAGCATCAGTATTAATCAATTTATCATATCCACAATTAGCTTCAGATCCAACAGTATAATTTCTATCAATATGGATATCAGTTAAGTGTAAAACACGGAGTTTGGATTGTGGGTTTTTAACAGTAGGCCACGGTTTAACTGCTGGTTTATTACCAGGAACAGTAAACGGCCATAAATCGTTTAATGGGTTTTCTGATGTTCCGCAATCAGCGATAAAAGCACCACAAATTTCTGCTGGTGTAACAATAGCATTTGCTAAAACGAAAATTGCCTCATCAGCAAATTGATGGATAATTTGGTTGCACACATAATCTTGTTCAATTTGTAATTCTTGACATGTCTTAATCAAGAAATCTTCTATCTCCTCATCAGTTTTACCGTTTTCAATCATCTTTTGAAGTGTATCAACAACACTCGTACAAGTAATACATGCTAACCCCTTAGTCTCGTCGCTGTGAGCAAACTTTTGAATTCCTCTCCATAACTAAAAATAAACATATTATTTTTCAATGTAAAGTTATGAGAAATACTATATTTTGATGGAAACATACTTTTTCTGGATGAGAATTAACTCTTTTCTCATATTTAAAAGTTGCTGCACCAAATATTATTGAAATTAATGGTAAAATAAATATTAATATTTTTCCTATCATGTTTATCTAGGAAATGGTAAATATATTAATTATTTAACTTTCTTAGCATTTAAATATATTTACGTTATCAGAAAATTCCGTAATACTACACTTATCTTTTTAATCGAGAATGGTAAATTTACAGTTATCACTATTGAAATCAGAATATGATGTAGCTTTTTGCCTTTATTATTTCTAACTTAAAACTTTTTTGATTAATGATGTATAATAGAAAGGTAAAAGTAGAAATTTATTGGGTAAAAGAAAAAAAATACTCTGTTAAATTTATGACTTATAAAAAAGTAACATATATATATATATTCGTTGTAGACCCGAATTAATCATCAAACAAAATAAGAGATAAAGTATTAAAATTAAGTCACTGGAGGAGGGAGGTTGTTTCTCCAGTTTCATATATTTCTATAACCTTCGATTTATTGTTATTTTGTGAATTTGATACAAGATTACTATTTGATAATGATTTATCCATTTTGATGTAAGGATGAGAATGTATACGATGAATAACTTTTGGAGATGCATTCATACTTGAGGTTCTTGAACAATCTGGAGTTGTAACAGAATTTGTCATACAATAAACAGTTGAATTTTCTGGGACAGTTAATGATGTAACACCACCATTTATTGCCGATTCTTTACCTTTTTGACTGTCTATTTGTTTCATTATCGTCACCTGAAGTTCAGCGACTTTTTGTGTTAACATATCTATTTGTGAAATAAATTGATCCTGTGCTCTGTGCATCTCCCATAGTGTTTCATGCATCTCACTATGTAATTTACCAACATCCAATAATGAATTACCCTTCTCCTGGAGTTTTCTTTGGTCCCATTTAATTTTCCTAAACTCATAAATAGATTGAAGGAATTTTCTTTGGTGGTGACGTAACCTTAAATCATCCCCTTTAGAAAGTCCTTTCTGATATTTATGAATAAACCATGTTTGTTGTAGAACAGATGCTGCTGCATTTTTTCGTTGATTTGTCAATTTTGAGTCCGCCATAAAATTATTTACGTGCTTCTCAGCTCTACTTAACTCTAATTTACGTGATATTACAGCAATAAGTGCTGACGACACACCAGCACCCACTATTCCAGTAGTTATTGATAACATCCTACCACAATAAGTTGTGGGAACGATATCACCATACCCTATTGACATAAAAGTAACCATAATAAACCAAAGTGAATTTAAGTAATAATGTTCGTGACCAGGTTCTAGATTATTATATCTCTCACACTGTGTAAACATCCATGACATGCAAGTCCAATATGCACAAGTAAATACAACTAATACACGAAGGGGATGATTAGCCATCATAGTTTTAATTACGAATCTAAAATCCATAGATATTCTATTTAAAGCAGCAATAGATCGTGTTGCAGCATCCTGGAATTGTTTACTATGGAGAACCATAAATCTACAAAGAAGATATGCCCGTAAAAACATTGGAACAGAAAGGACAACATCTGTTGGAACTTGAACCATTGTTACATTTCTATCTATAGGTGAAATATGAGGCCATCGGATAGTTCCACTTCCTAAAAAATTTGATATTACTATTGAAAAGTAAAAAACATACCAGGAAATGGACAACATGCACAAACAATAAGTTCAATTCCTAATTTAATAATTCTTTCTGTCGTTAGTGCAACTCTCCAATCATCAGCTCCACTATCAATTAATGCCAAATGAACTTCTATCCTATGGTAAGTTATTAATGATATTAATAAAAAAAATGTCGAAAGTACACAACCTGCACGAAGTCCATATGATATTAAATGACTCTATAAAAGGTGAAAAATTATTATAAAAATAGAAAGTTTAAGTAAATAAAAGTACAGTATATTACTTACCTTACTAATGACATTTAATGCTGTCATTTCCGAGTCTATAACTACTAATACCAAGCCAACTAATGCCAATACCAAACTCAGGTCACAAACATGGTTTCTTTTTTCAAACAATAACTTTCTATGACGGAATCTCATTTTTGCTGTACTGTCACTGAAACCAAAATATAATTTTATAACTTGAAAAAATAGCAAAAAAATTCCATTTTTATATAAATACAAAAAAATATTAATATCTTAAGTAGTGTCGGTCTACATACGTATATTTTTTATTTTTTACATAAAAATTTATCTTTTGACAATTTTCATTTTCAATGAAAACAACATGTTCTTATATTTTTTTATTTTATATTAATAATTTATCATATTTTTAATTGCCAATTTTAATATTGTATGAAAATATGAAATGTAAAGAAGAAAAATTCTTTTTTTCTTTTAGTTAATTTATAAAAAAAACCCACTATACTTAGAATTTTATGCACGAAAGGAAAAATGTAAACGTCAACTCAAGACATAGGGTTCCTAATAAAATCTAAAAATATTAAATTATAACAAATTAGTAATTAGCTTATAAAATATATCCGGTAATAAATAAACTTTACCGGTCAATTAGTGAAATTGAATAAAGTTTTTAATACAATTTAAAATAATTAAAATAATTATAGCTATATTATTAAGAATGTAATACAATTTTTCTACAATTTTTTTTTAAAATAAATAATTGTTTTTTATAAAAAAAATATGGGAAAAAAAATACCTTGTAATGGCAATACCATAACCGCTCTTTCGACGTTTCACTTTCCTTGTTACAATGGAACTTTTTGCAGTGTCACGAACAAGTGAGTCCTGATCCAATGGATTTGGTGTCTCAAATTGTATGTCCCCGTTCCTTTTTTCATCTAAAATAAAAATAAAATTAAACGTTATATATAAAGAAGAAGAAGTAATTATATTTAGTAATTTGTACTTTTTATATTTTCATCCTCTGTAGAATCCATTTGTAAATTCCTTGTAGAAATAGGATTTTCATACCAATTAAAAGTTTTAAAGTTTATTATTTGTTGTTTATTAGAGTAAGGACAACATTTCATACAATGTTTCTTATAAGAACATCCTCTTAGAAAAGTTTCTGAATTTTGAGAATGACAATATTTATGAAGTGAAAACGACCTTGTGGGAATTAATGGTCTTACAATATACTTTGGATGATAAACATCAAAGGACCGATGATTACAAACATCTTCTGAATACTTTAATTTAGGAGCTCTACTGGAACAACGGAATTTTCTAATGTTACTGGAACTGTGACACCTGTACGGCTTAAAATTAGCAGATAATCCTGTGGGTGTCTTTGGTGTCGCTTCTGTATTAGAAAGTTTATCATCTTTTTTATCACAAAATATAATAGAAGAGATAGAGTTTTTACTAGATGAGCATTTATATCCTGTTTGTAAAGTATTTTCATCTTCAATAGTCTTGCTCCAGTATGAAAGTTGTGAACTAATGTCAAAAGTGTCTTTTTTCATATTTTTTATAAGTGGTTTCATAATAATAATAATTTTATAGATAAGTTTATAGAAATAATTATAATATTAGGTATATATCATTAACACATGTACTGGGTAAAGAAAACACCAAAGTTATAAACTACAGTATAAGTATTATAAATTACAAAGCATATCCTAGTAATAAAATATGTATATATAATATATTATGCCATTTAACTAACGACAATTAAAATAGGTAAACTATAACTTTATTCACCTATAAAATACCATGCATTCTCAGGTAAAGATATAAAAAAGTGAAAAAGTATTTTAAAATTTTTGAATAATAATGTAGAAGAAAAAATTTATTTTTTTTTCTAAACAAATATAATGTATAAAGGATTATTTTTCCTTATATATAATTTATAAAAATAAAAATATAATATCTTAAATCAACAGATTGTGTAGAGTTTCTAATCCGAAGATAAGTAGCACAACATCCTATGCAATGAGTTTTTATAAAAATATACCACCTGTTGTAGAGAAGAATTATATATTATATACATATATTATGTACAATTTTTTTCAAAGACTTGAAAAAATATACAATGTTTAGAGAAAATGACATCTAATCTTCTTCATTATTTTCAGAGATTGAAGATATTTAATAAAGTTTTTTATATCATTAATATTAGTGTATTTTAATAACTTTTAGAACATTTAATTTTTTTTAATAGTCAGACAAATAAAACGTACCATCGTAATCAAGAGATTTTTGTCGATTAAGATAAGTTTCGGAACCAGAGTCACGTTTACTTTTCCCTGATAACAGATGTCTATATTGATTCGTGTACCCAGAAACACGTAGAATATCGGAACTAACCTAAAAAAAAAGTTTTATTCAATGTCGTTAGTGATGATGGATATTTAATGTAAATTTTTTTATAAGTATATCTGTAGTAATAAAATGATGAATGAGATACTTACAATGAATAAAGAATCAGCTCTTCGTCTTCCTGTCTCCAGTGGTCTCAATAATGATTCAACCCCCTTGTTATCTGTTAAACTTCTCCTAGAAGAAGTCATACTATCTCTCTTATGATTATATATACTGAGATTGAAAAATTTTATTGTTATGATAGTTAGTTAAAAAATGAGTTAAAATTATATAAAATAGGTTGGAGAAGGAAAATATCAAATAAAATAATATTTTTTAAACTTTTATAACCTTTTTAAATTTAATTTTCATTTAATGGCAACATTTCACATGTCTATTATAAAAAATTCATGTAATAGTAGGCTTACACTTCTTTTTTTTTCAATTAATAAAAAGTTCAACTATGACAAATTTTACCCTTTTTAAGTTTAATATAAATAATTAACTGTAATTACCAAAGCATTAACAATATATTAGCTATAAAAGTAACAAAGACAATCTTTAATTCTTTAAATAAAAGTATATTTACTTTCTCACATCAACAGATAAAAAACATAAATTTTAGCATCATTACTAGACATAAAAAAGTTTTTTTTTTGTCAAGAAATTTAATATTTTTTTATTTTGGACTTCACTTACTTGAGCTATCTGATTACTTTGAGGATGCAGCCTATTTGACAATTCTATCAAATTTCCATGAGAAACACTCCAATCGCAATTACTACTATGGGACATTGGTATGCTATGGCATTGACAGGAAATGTTTCTATAAAAATAAAATAAATTTATTATATGAACAAATTAAAATTTAATTTTCAAGCTACTTTTATTATATCAAAAAAATATAAATAAATAGATAAAAGCTTTACAAAATAAAGTTTATATTTCCCTGGTACAAACACTAAAGGAAAAATTTAATATATCCTTTGTAACAATAATTTTAAAAGATATTTTTATTAACTATATAATATTTTATCAAAATTACATTTTGGGTAGTGGAGTGAAAACCTTTTTTTATTAGCAATAAATGTTTTATGTAGAATGTAATTGAATGAGTTGAAGTGAAATAAAAATCATAATTTTACTTTGAACAAAAATACAAACGCCATCATATGTTTTAGTAAAAACTTTTTTTATAAAAGCTTTGATAGATAGAATTATTATGCCGAAATAATATGAATCTACAATGTATATACATCACAACAATTAATAAATATATGTAGATTAATTCAAAATTAATTACCAATGGCATTTTAAAACATAAATGGCAATTAGTATTTTTTAATATTGAAATATCAAAAATTTTTTATTTTACCACAAATATTGATATAATGAAAGGCAAACGATATTAATATTATGTTAACTTACGATACTCTAGGAGAGGTAGAATCATCAAGAGTAGCTCCTTTCAAAAGAACTCTCTCGTTACTTTTGGTGCACATCTTTTTTTCGGATTTTTGATTTGGTAAATCACAAACATCAATTCTGGAAGCATGCATTAGAAAATAAAATTTATAACAATAATTATTATTATTGGAAAATCTAAAATAAATTATGTTCTTTTAAATAGATGTTTTTTATTTACTAATGTCATAACAAATAGACAAAAAAACTCAACTTAACCTTTCTATATCATATTGAAATGGTGTTATTTATAAAAATAAATTGGAAAATTCTTTTTTTAACAACCATTACCACTTTTATATATTTTTAAATGAAACAACTATATATATGTATATAATTGAATTTAAAAATATTTCAGCTAATAAAATTATTTCAAATTAAACAAAATTAGGGTTAATTTTTTTAATAAAATTTCCAATTAATTATGAAATTAAATATTTATTACTTACTTATTATAATTACTGCATTTCGATGTAGTTGGTGATAGGCAATTTGCAGAAAAAGAAACATTAGCTAAAGAGGGATAAGAAATATATATTAATAAAATTAAAAAATTAAACTATAAATTAACTTACGATTTTGATATGATAATCTAACTAAATTCCTTCTCTCGATATTCTTTTTACATATAGAACAAATTTGAGTAATACTGTTAGTTGAAGCTGATGACCTTAATGTTGGTATTTGAAGGAATTCACTGTTTTTCCACCCATCTTCCATTATTGTATCACAACAGTATTTACATTACCAGTATACTTATCAATAAATATGGTACTATTTAAATAACAACAATATTTCTATACTAAAAACAATAATCATAATATTAATTATTCATCCGAAAGTATATAATTTAACAAAAAATTAATGACACATAAAAAACACCACCAGAAGACGGGATAAAAAACTTAATATAATTAAACAGGAAGTGATAAAAAAGAATGCAAAATAGAAAAGTAGATAATGTTTTCAACGAAAGCTAAAGTTTAATGTATCGTCATTATGTTGACGTCAAAAAATTGAGCTGTGTTGATAAATACTTTTAATAAACTTTAACTTTCAAAATCAGAACAAGAAAATTAAAGTGTCATTAAAATTTATTAAGGTAATTATGTGAAATTTTTAATAATAAACACTATTTATGGTAAGATTTTCTTTACAACCATTATTTTAATTGTGAAAAAGAAAAAAACGATAATAAAAAATATATAATTAAATATTTTTTTTTCAATATAACATGGTAAAAAAGGAGATAATACAAGTATGAATAGTTCATTATTATGAAATAACATTTCTTTATACTGATAAATAAAAGGTGTGTTGTATTTTTTTCCTTTATATAATAGCATATTTCATTTTACCGTTTATAAATAATTAATTTTATTATTTCTTTATTTTTATTCTATGATTTTAGAATAAAGTAATTAAAAATTGCTTCGTGGTATATATAAATATTAATATTATTATTAAAAATAAAAAGAATAACACACTTATTACACAATAACATATCATTTTCATAACTGATTAAGGGATTTAATTTATAACCACTTTCCAGCTGTTTATGATTTTTTGGGATAAATGATAAGTTATAGAGAAAATAAAATTAAGAGATAAGAGAGAGGAAAAAGCAGTAATATATATCCCATTAATGTTAGAATAATTATCATTAAATTGAGGAGAAACATCTATATTTCCTACACAAATTCTTTACATATCTTATTGGAAAATGATTTTAGATAGCTTAAATCATTATTAAGAATAAATTTAATAATATATTACATGTACTTTAGTGGTTGATAAAGTGAAAATAAAATTATATGATATAAAATATATGTGAACAATAACTTATATTACATATAAAACATATAAAATAAATAAATTATAAAGACATTATCTTTTTTTGAAGATGAAAAAAAAAAGATTAAATATAAAAGTTCTATGTTTTTTTTATATAAATAAGATAAAATGGTAAAAAAAGATGAATGTAAAGATAAAGAAAGATGAAGTAATAACTCATGGTATCAGAAACTATAAGCAATCAAATTGACATATAACTCCTTTAACCATCAAATAAAAAAATATACATTACTTATTTGAGGCATTATTCTTTTCCCCACTAACAATTCTACAGTTATCTTATTTTAAATTCATTTTAAATGTTGATAAAAGCAGATGATATAATTTAAGGGCAACTATCAAATGTGACTGAGTAAATCTAATAAAATGGATCATTTTATGATTCTTTTTTACACATAACTTATACTTTTCGTTTCTCCCCTTATTCTTAAAATATAATAAATATGAAGGAACATTTGAAAGATAATTTATAACCATTTAAACATATATTCACAAAATTTTTTATCGTAAAAAAATACCAAATTTTAATCCAATATTTATGTATGTCATTAATCTTTTAATTATAATCACAAAAATTTATATAATAAATAATTTTTAATTATTTGCTCTCACATATAAATGGATGTTATAATACTACGATTAGGGACTCCAAAATCCATAAATATCTAAAAATACACATAAACATATCTAAATATAAAGTAAAAAATTAATTATAAAAAGAATGACATTTTATACAGGAAAGTGTATTATATCTTTTCTACATAAAGAAATATCATTTAATAAAAACCACATCCTTTTTCCCTTCTTAAATATCCCACCCTTTTTATGTTAGCAGTTAAAAAGTGTATGTGAAAATTAAAAGTACTTTTTTCTACAATTATAGTACATGTTTATACCAAAAATATTACTTTCATTTATATAAAAAAAATTTAACATATATATAGTGTATATAAAATATAACATATGACAATGGTTGAAAAAAAATAACTATATATAACATGATTTCTGAAAGAATGATGCAAAAAAATATTACGAGTTCATTTATAAAATTAACTTTAATGATTTGTTCTTGTTAAAATGACTTTTTTTAATGAAAATATATTCGGGTAATATGACAAAAATGTAGTAACAATTAGAACTCTTCTTTGTTGTTGTTGATTATTTGTATTTTCACACCTAACATACTTTCAATTAATTCAGTTACTGTTTTGGCAGTTACTTTTATCACCGTTTGTGTACCAATATCAGAGGTAGTTTTTTTCAACTCATCTGTTGATGTTCCTATATCAATTGTATGGGGAGTTGGTTTTTTATCTTCAACCCATGGGGCATCGGATGTTGATGTGGAGGCATCTGATGTCAATGATACATTATTATTTGATTCATCAAAATTTTCAGAGCTCGTTGGGGAGTAATTTAATGAGTTCTCCATACCATTACCTATAAATGTGAGTAATTATTAATAATTATTTTTTTTACCTTGTACATTATTAATGTCCATTCCATATGATGATGGATTATTTACTATTTCAAGTGGATTGGGTAAGTGTTGTGATATTACAGGAATTGGATTATATGGAACCATATGTGGTGGAATGGCTGGATGGAAAAATGGAGTACCACCGGTATGTGGAATAAAAAAAGGATTTTTATTAAGTCTTTCATGGTATTCATAAAGATCTCCAGTTGGTGGTAAGTGATGACTATTAAAATGTTGATTATGGCTTGGTTGTTGGATAGATTCAAAAGATGAGATGTCACATTTAAACGGGCACTGGAAATGAGAATAATATAGGAAAATAATATATATTTTAATATAATGATAATTGACAATTTTTAATACTGTAGGACATATCAAAACTACCCAAGACACTTAACATTTCCAATATCTGGGCCCTTTATTATAGTTCATACATATTCCATTAGGAAAATGTCTTGTTTTAGCACTATATAAAAATTCTGGATGCAATTACATTTTTATTGGAGCAAAAAAATGTTGATAAGAGTGCATTTCAAAAGTACAAAAATTTAATTTTTTTTACATAAACTTACATCACCGTTTAATGCACGTTTATAATCCATGAGTCTATGAAAGTGACGATCTTCTTCTCCCCTTATTAGAACATACTCACCGATATATCCATTTTCTGACCATACTCTCATATCATGTGAAGTATATGGTCCATAAATAACATGATCATTCCCACAATAGTACCATTTTTTTCTACCATCTTCAGAAGGATTTGGAGGTGTGACTGTTCCTGGTGATGATGTCATTTCAGTTCTATTGTTAGTAATAGTCATATTAGTTATGAATACAAAAACTTATAAACACCTAAAATAACAAACTTTAATTTACAAACAAAAATATGTTAATAATTAAAAATATATAAATAATCGTAGATTAATCTTCTTCAAAATACGAATCCTCGAGATCTTGTTCCTTTATACGATTAATTTTCTTATTTCCCTTTATTTTATAGGAATTGTAGTCAAAGAATTCAGTATCTTCTCCATTGATGAAACGTTGCTTCATAATATTTAGAAATTCATTTCTCAAAAATTCTTTGTCAGAGTCATTATTATCCTCCTCCTGTGGAATTCTATCATCTTCCTCCAGTAAACTAACATTACCATTTATAACAACTTCTTCATACAACTACAAAATAAATAATTTTAAATAGGTGTTTTAATAAAAAATAACTACCTCTTTAATATTACTACAACGAACTTTTCTTTGACTAATTCTTTCAGAATCATTAAATTGTTGCATGACACCAGAAAAACCACTATTTATAGGATTAGGTTTCAATCCCTCCTTCTCAACATCGTTTAAATATTTCCCAATCATTGTATCATATAATTGTGGATCTCTCTCACGCATCTTTTTATCAGAAAAAAAATCTGTTGTTGTTGATAATTCCTCATACATCATCCACCTATCATTTCTAACACTAACATTTACACCATTATTTTTTTTGGCTTTCTCATAAGCAACTTTCATTCTCATAACATAAGAGTCATCCTCTTTGGAACCATCAGATTTGTGGTAAAATAATTCAAATTGCGATGGTGATATATAAGATGAAAAGGTAATGATAAACTTTAATTTACTACCCTCATATAACTTCTTGATTTCTCTCAATTTGTCATCTTTGTTTTTTATATCATCATCACATTTCTCCATTTCATTTTCAACAATTTGATGAAACAACTCTTCAAGACTCATAATACAAATAGAAAAAATAAACAGAAGGAGATCGAAAGAGAGAAAAAGTTTATGTAGTAAAAAATTTTTTAATAAAATTAAGATATTAAAATATTGATAAAATTTTGGGTAACAAAAAATTATCGATAAAATATGTGAAGAATTAAAAAAAATAGTTGCAAAAACAAAGTTTTATTAATACCCAGAAAAGATGGAGTGGAGGCGTAATTCAAAATGACGTCTTATAGCGATTTGCAAATAAGCAAATGCCAGTACTCTGTGCTCTCAAACATTCAACATTTGATAAATAACACTTTACTTTGTTTAAAATTAAAAAAATTAACTTAATTATATTTATATATATTGTTCTAATTATTTATAGGAATCAATGAAGAGCCAGTTGCTTGGTAATTTGAAAAGATTCTCTATTACTGGATCACGTTTTGTGGAGACGACCCTCCTCCCAAAAGGAGGAAAAGCATTTATTAATGGTAAATTTATTATTTACTATATTGTATTTATTTAAAAATAATAAAATATAAACTTATTATTTATTTATAGGAGAATGGATGAAATCAATGTCTAAGACAACTTTCCCAGTAATGGATCCTTATACAAGAGAAACAATTTGCGAAGTCTCAAATTGTGGTCCATCAGATGCCCAACTTGCTGTTCAATCTTCAAAAGAAGCCTTCGGAAATTGGTCATCAAATTATACAGCCAAACAACGCGGTGCAATACTATCAAAATGGGGAAAGCTTTTGATGAAAAATCAAGCTTCTCTTGGTGAGTTAATGACACGTGAGCAAGGAAAACCACTAGCAGAAGCCAAAGGAGAGATAGCCTATGCAGCATCATACTTAGATTTCTACGCAGCTGAGGCAATGAGAGTATACGGTCAAGTTGTACCACCTTCTCAATTGAATAGATCACACATCCATGTTAGAGAACCTATCGGTGTTGTTGCTGTTATCACACCATGGAATTTCCCAACAGCTATGATAGCAAGAAAAGCTGCTGCAGCATTAGCTGTCGGTTGCACTATGGTTGTAAAACCAGCTGAAGATACACCTTTATCAGCATTAGCTTTTGCTGAGTTGGGTGAAGAGTCTGGAATACCAAGTGGTGTGTTGAACGTTATCCCTGCTGATCTTGAAAATACTATAGAAATATCAAAATATTTGTGCGGATCAAAGAGTGTTGACGCTGTTTCATTTACTGGAAGTACAGAGGTTGGTAAAATATTGCTCCAACAAAGTGCTTCAACTGTCAAAAGAGTATGCCTTGAACTCGGTGGTAATGCTCCATTTATTGTTTTTGAAAGTGCTGATATTGAGAAAGCTGTATCAGGTATTATGGCATCTAAATTTAGGTGTTCTGGACAAACATGTGTCTCGGCTAATAGAATTTTAGTTCATGAGAAGGTTCACGATGAGTTTGTTGAGAAGTTGACAACACAAATTCAGAAATTAAAGGTTGGATATGGATTGGATGAGGGCATCAATTTTGGTCCATTGATAAATGATAAAGCTGTTGAGAAGGTTTCAAGACTTATTGCAGATGCAAAAAATAAAGGTGGAACCGTAGCTTTAGGGGGAGAAATAGCAACTGAAGGCACAACACTATTTTCACCAACACTAATCACAGGTGTAACCAAGGATATGAATATAGCACATGAAGAGATATTTGGACCAGTTGTGGCAATACAAAAATTCTCAACAGAAGAAGAGGCACTGACAATTGCTAACGGTACAAGATCAGGATTAGCTAGTTATTTTTACTCACAAGATATTCAACAGATATTTAGAGTTCAAAGAGCCTTACAATTTGGTATGGTTGGAGTTAATGAAGGTTTGATATCATGTAGTGAAGCTGCATTTGGTGGTGTCAAGGAAAGTGGTATGGGACGTGAAGGTGGTACACAGGGAATTGATGAATTTACACAATGGAAATATATATGCCAAACATATTAGAATTTTTTATTGACTTCTAAGGATATTTTATTATAATATAGTCTAATAAAGTATTATCTTTTTTCCTTTTAAAATTCGTTACTTCAGTGATTTACGCTAAAAAAAATGATAGTTATAGAAAGATTGTTCCTGAGGGTACTTACGATATCATCGGGATTAGCTCTGTTAGTAAGGTACTCAGAAATTTCTTTAGCATGATTACCATGTCCTCTAGCGAGGATTCTTTCAATGGCTTCTCTATCACGACTATTTAAATTTGGCCAAATGACAGTATTCTTGATATCTTCATTTTCCCTCAGAGCAACACGACATCTTCCGTATTGAAGTTTGTTACTTGCACATGAAGCTTTGAATCCACTAACAACATTGAGATTAAAAGTCATCAAAAGCATAACAGTTATCAATATAAAAGAAAATAAATATTTCATTTTTATAATTATTCACCCAGTAGTTTTTAAATCTCATTTATATACCCTTCTTCAAAGTTTGTTTGGTATAAACTCCCAATCACAATAAAAATAAATCTCATAAATCATATAATCTATTCTTATTATTTCTAAATAATTAAATTTAAATTGCAAAATAGATGGTTCATCAAAAATAAATCTATTTTGTTTTTTTACAATTCTTTTTCAATTATATTTTGAAAAATAATAAAAGTGCTGTAAACAAAGTAATATATTATATTTCATTTAATTTGCTAGTGGAAGAGGAAGTGGAATTTCTATTTATAACTGGTGAAATGTAAAAAAAAAAGAATTTTTTGATAAAGGGCATCTGTTTTTCAAGTGTATGTAATTCTCAGAAATGGAAAATTACCATGGGATACAAATTTGTTCCTTAAAATTGAATATTTCTTTTTTTGAATTAGAAATATAATTAAATTAAAATTGTTGTAAAGTTTTTTTTCTTAAGGAATCGACAGTTGCTTTTAATATTATTAAGGAAGAGTGAAGTAAATTAATCATTTTAATACTGTAAGTGGAAAAAAAGTTTTCTACTGTTGTGATGGGAGAATTATTGCTTTTGGTTAGTGCAAGATACTTGGAATGATTTTACTTTTAGGGATCTTAATTCAAAAAACTAAATGTCATAAAAGTGGGAGTTGTAGATTAACATTACAATAAATGTTTGTTTAAAATTAAAAATAGGAACATAATTGCATAAAATGATGTCATTTATTTATTTAGCTTATTTCTTATGTTTTTCTCTTAAAAAACATCTAGAAAAGTACATAAATGAGTCTTGACAAAATTCATTTGGGAAAAATACTTCATTTTAATTGTTATTTTCCTTCAGTTGGTGGAATTATGTTGTATTAACTTTAAAAAGACAAATATAACATTATAAAACCATATAAATCAAACTAATGATAATTGACCATTGGAGAAAAACTTAAATAAATATAGAAATAACACTGCTTATATGATTGTATAATGATAAGAATGATAATAAAAATTTTTAAATTATTTATTTAACTTGTAATATTTATTTATATACTAAACATTGGTAATATCAAAATATACTTGATTTATCATTTTTACTTTATTAATTGACTTTGGAATGCTGGGTAAACTACATTCATTTTAAGATTATTTTTACACTAACATTGAAGATTGAGGTATTGATATGTAATGAGAGATAAAAAATATGATGAAAAAATAGAAAAATAAGACGTAATATATTTTGTCGAGATGGTTTGATTAATTTTTTCGGGAAAAACAAAATATTTCTAAATTCTTGAATAAAATTAAAACTGAAAACTTTTGATTATTTAACTTTTTATCTTGTAAATTTACAGAAAAAATGAACATTTTTACCATGTGTTTAGAAAATTATGATAAAAGCAGTTTTAAATTGAAATGATAACTTAAATGATTAAAAATTACACTGATAAAAGTCTTTATATTTTCAAGCATGTTTCATTTTATTAAAAATGATGGTTTATTTATTATTTTTACTTATATTACCATATTTTATCAATGGTGATTCAATTTATAAACATAGGAAGGTAAATACATGAGTCAATGTTGTTGTTTATATTGTAAAAATTTTAGCTGCAAGATTCATTAAAAGAATCATTTAAATATGAATCATTGAGCAAAGATTTATGTGACATTTGCAAAACTACAATGACACATGTAGTTGAAATGGCACGCAATGGAACAGATATTGCTGACATTGAGAAGTACATTCTGAAGAGATGTATTAAAGAGGAAACAGAACTTCCATTTGTATGTGAAGGGTTAGTAGCAAATTTCACAGATGAAGGAGTCTTCGTTCTTAAACAAACAAAATATACAGCTAACCAGGTGTGTGAAGCATTTGTTAAAGATTGTGGTGCTTCGGATCCATTAAATGAGATGTGGAAATTTACTGTACCTTTAGGTAAACCACCAGTTAAAGGATGGCCTAAAGTTACAAATCCACAAAGTACATTGAGGGTCTTGCATTTAACCGATATACATATCGATCATGAATATTATCCAGGATCAGAAGCTAAATGTAAGACGATGAGTAATGAGAGATTAGTTTGTTGTAGAGTATACTCATCACTAAATAATAGTAATATCAAAGTTCCAGCTGGTTATTGGGGATCTCCTCATAATTGTGATATTCCATATAGAACTTTTGTTAATGCTATGGAACATATATCTAAAAATGATAAATTTGATTACATTATAGTAACAGGAGATATGGAATCGCATGATATATGGACATATTCAAAAACTAAGACAATGACGAATGTTTTAAATATAACTTCTGTTCTTCAGGAATATTTTCCAAAAACACCTATATACCAAGCTACGGGAAATCATGAAGGTGTACCGATGGATGCTATGGGACCACATACAATGCAAGAGTATGCAAAAAGAGGACCAGCATGGCTTTACAATACCTTTGCTCAAGCATGGAAAAGAGATCTACCAGCAGATACTCAATCTGATATCAAATATAGGGCTAGTTATGCTGTTAAACCATTTTCCGGTTTAAAAATTATATCACTTAATACACTATATTGTTCAAAAAATAACCTTTATAATTATATCAACCAAACAGATCCAGATGATACAATGTCATGGCTTGCTACTGAATTATTCGAATCAGAAAAAATCGGAAGGAAAAGGTTCATATCATTTCACATATCCCTCCAGGTAGTACATATTGTTTGAAAGGATGGTCATTTAATTTTTATGATCTTGTATATCGGTTTTGAAGATACAATTGCAGCATTAATGTATGGTCATACACACAAAGATTCATTTGAAATTTACTATGAGAATGCTGATGTTAATGGTAGACCATATCATGTTAATTTTGTTGCACCAAGTTTGACAACATATTCACATATTAATCCGGCATTTAGAGTTTATACAATTGATGGAAATTATCAGGGAAGTTCTTATACAGTTCTTGAGTCTGAGACATACTACGCAAATGTAACAGAGGCAGACGAGTATAATCCTCCAAAATGGGAGTTGGAGTATAAATTGAAGGAAGATTTTGGAATGAAAGATTTATCACCAGCATCTTTTCATGAGTTAGCGAATGTTCTTAATAATGATTTAGATGAATTTAAAAAGTTCTACTTTTATTATAATAGGAACCATGGAGATTGTGACAATGAATGCCGAAGACATATTATTTGTGGATTAAGGTCTGCAAGAAGTTATGATAAGGCAAATTTATGTCCATGATAACTGTAAGAAAAGTTTGCTATTTTCACTAAAATAACTTTTCGATTTTTACATCCTATTTTCAATTTTATCTTTGTTTTTCCAAAATCTAACTTATAAATCACAATTTCTTAATGAAATTATGTCCTTTAATCCTGGGAATTATACTTTTTTTTCGAATTTAGGTACATTATTTAACTGAAAAAGTATCACTAAATAATTTTGTATATATAAACAATTAAAAATTTCAGTATATAACGAACTAGCATTGGTAATATTAAAATATACATGATTTATCATTTTTACTTTATTAATTGACTTTTAGAATGTTGATTAAACTACACTCAATTTAAGATTATTTTACACTAACATCGAAGATTGAGGTATTGATATGTAATAACAGATAAAAAATATAATGCAAAAATAGAAAAATAAGATGTAATGTATTTTGTGGAGATGGCTTGAATAAATTCTTCAGAAAAACAAAATATTTCTGAATTCCTTAATAATATTAAAATTTAAAACGTTTGATTACTTAACTTTTTATCTTGCTAATTTACAGTAAAATGAACATTTATACCATGTGTTTAGATAATTAAGATAAAAGTAATTTTAAATTAAAATGATAAATTAAATGATTATTAATTGCACTGATAAGGTCTTTTAATTCGCAGGAATGTTACTTTTTATTTAGAAATTATGTTTTATATAATATTCTACTTCTAATACCATATTTTATCAATGGTAATTCAATTTATAAACAAGAAAAAGTAAATACATGAATCTATGTTGTTGTTTTTATTTTAAATTTTAGCTTCTAGATTCATTAAAAGAATCATTAAAAGATGAATCATTAAGTAAAGTTGCTTGCGACATTTGCAAAACTACCATGACAAATGTTGTTGAAATGGCACATAATGGAACAGATACTGCTGACATCGAGGAATACATTTTGAGGAGATGTATTTTGGAGGAGACACAAATTAAAGTCATATGTGAAGGGTTGGTAAAAAGTTTTACAGATGAGGGAGTTTTTGTTCTTAAACAAACAAATTATACAGCTGATCAGATTTGTGGAGCATTTGTTAAAGATTGTGGTGCTACAGATGATCCATTGAATGATATGTGGAAATTTGTTGTACCTTTAGGTAAACCACCAGTTAAAGGATGGCCAAAAGTTACAAATCCACAAAGTACATTGAGGGTTTTACATTTAACCGATATACATATCGATCATGAATATTATCCAGGATCAGAAGCTGATTGTGAAACGAAAAATGACAATGATAGGATGGTTTGTTGTAGAGTATATCCATCAGTGAATAATAGTAAAATAAAAGTTCCAGCTGGCTATTGGGGATCTCCATATGATTGTGATATTCCATATAGAACTTTCATTAGTGCTATGGACTATATTTCTAAAAATGATAAATTTGACTATATTATAGTAACAGGAGATATGGAATCACATGATATGTGGGCATACACAAAAACTAAGACAATGACAAATATTTTAAACATAACTTCCGTCATTCAGGAATATTTTCCAAAAACTCCTATTTACCAAACAACAGGGAATCACGAAGGTGTACCAATGGATGCTATGGGACCACATACAATGCAAGAGTATGCAAAAAGAGGACCAGCATGGCTTTACAATACCTTTGCTCAAGCATGGAAAAGAGATCTACCAGTAGACACTGAATCAGATATCAAGTATAGAGCTAGTTATTCTTTAAGACCATTCTCTGGTTTAAAAATTATATCACTAAATACAGTATACTGTTCAAAAAATAATTTTTATAATTACATTAATCAAACAGATCCGGATTATACATTGTCATGGCTTGTCTCCGAGTTAATGGAATCAGAAGAAATAGGAGAAAAGATTCATATCATTTCACATATCCCTCCAGGTAGTACATATTGTTTGAAAGGATGGTCATTTAATTTTTTATAAAGTTGTATATCGGTTTGAAGATACAATTGCAGCATTAATATATGGTCACACACACAAAGATTCATTTGAAATTTACTATGAGAATGCTGATGTTAATGGTAGACCATATCATGTTAATTTTGTTGCACCGAGTTTAACAACATATCCATATAATAATCCGGCATTTAGAGTTTATACATTTGATGGAAATTACCAGGGAAGTTCTTATACAATTCTTGAGTCTGAGACATACTACGCTAATGTAACAGAAGCAGATGAGAACAATCCTCCAAAATGGAAGTTAGAATATAAACTTAAGGAAGACTTTGGAATGGAAGATTTGTCACCAGAATCTTTTCATAAGTTAGCAAATGTTCTTGAGAAGAATACTACTGAGTTTGAAAAGTTTTATCTTTATTATAATAGAAACCACAGATCTTGTGGAAGTAAATGTCAAAAGAATGTAGTTTGTGGGTTAAGATCTGCTAGAAGTTATGATAAGGCAACTTTTGTCCATGATAACTGTAGGAAAATTTGGTTATTTTAAATAAATAATATTACAATTTTTTTACAATATGTTTTCAATTTCATCTTTGTTTTGCCAATGTCTAATTTATAAATCATAATTTTTTAAATCTGTCTTCAATTCTTAGGGATTATAATTTTTTTGATTTTGAGTGATTATTTTATTAAAAAGGTATTACTAAATAATTTTAAATAAACAAATAATATAAAGATCTAGTAAATAAATTTCTATACTTATGATAAAGCAAAAAAGTAAATGAATCACTATTATTTTTATGTTGTAAGTTATTTTAAAATGAATGTTTACACGTGCAAATCTTGATAATGTTATATATATAAGACCATTTTAAATTTAAAAAGAGAAATTTTTACTGTATCAGGAGAAACTTAGTTAGGCTAATTAATTAATTTTTATTATGTCTAGTACGTAACCAAAAAAAACTCATAAAAATTTTACTATAAACAATTTTATTATTATCATAAATTTTTTAATGGTTATAGTGGTTTATTTGCTTTAAAAAATTTCATGTTTACAGTACAAATTCTGTTTTAATAGGACACATCGGTGTACTTCTAAAACGTTATTATTATCAAAAAAATATTAAGCACTTTAAATATATGATCAAAAACATCTTTAACCTTTCTAAAGTTATTACGTACTTTCAAATTCTATAAAAAAAGTAATTAACATTTAATAAATTAAAAATTCCATTAATATTCATTTTGAAATAATTATAAATAAAATAATTAACAACATAAAGTGCTTTTTTCAAATACATTAGATGAAAAAAAATAAAAATATATTTAAATTTTTCTTATTTTAAATTAAAAAACTCAAATAAAAAAGCATATTAATTTTATTCTCTAAAAATGGATAAATATAAATATTATTATATAGATTATGGACATGATCTAAATATCACACATAAATGCGGCAGAAGAATTCTTTTAAACAGTCTCAATTTAAAAATTAACACCATATTCACGTAGGAATATTTTTGTTTTTATTATCATTACTTGCAATAATGTTACAACTTTTGGTATTCTCAGTATGTTGAAAATATCTTGATTATGAAAAATAAATTTTTAGAGTTTCTACAATAAAAAGATCTGTTCAAGAACACTTGTTTTCTTATTATTTATCATCATGGAGTTTGTATGTTTATTCAACAGCTCTGTCACATATAAACTATATTTGATATACTAAATGTTGATTTATTGTAATAATTATGGATCACTCCTAAATTCAACATACATCGGACGTGTACTATTCGTCTTCCTTCTTACATTAAATCGTTTTGACGTATTTATAATATTAAATACTTTTTCAAAGGAGATCAAAGAATTCTTTTACCTTTTTGGTATTGTTCTTTTTTATTCCTGGATTGTGGCCATTATTTGTATTTTATTTAATACCACGTTTTCGTATGACATATTATACACAAATTTACCAGTGGCAATACATACACCCATTAAGATGTCAATTAGGTATTGAATTGGAAAATAAAACAATATATTTTTGTTTAGGAATGTCTTTTATAATGCAAATTTTACTAATTGTTAAAATATTTACCCTTCGTTGCCAAGCCTCAAAAAAAAAGATATTAGTTGCTAGAAATCTAAAAATTTTTATCTATGCATTTTTGTCTTTTGCAACCACAGCATTTTTGAAAGTGATTTGTAGTGAAGTATTGGTAGAATCTTATCAGTATGAAAAAAGAAACAATTTATGTCAAATTTCATTATACTAAGTTCTGTCTCAAATAGTATTTTTATTTTTTGCTTTGTTAAGTAAGTGTTTCAAAACTTAATCTTAAAATTAATAATAATTTTTAAGAGACATTCGCAGAAAGTAATATGAGTATTTTTAAATTTTGTAAGAATCAAACAAAATTGGTTCCATTGACTTTAATAATAGAACTATCATTTAAATACTCCTTTACACATGAAGTTTTAATGTTACTGAACAAGAGATGGGAAAATTTAATTACTATATGCTATAAAAAATCTTTTTGATCTGTAATAAAAAAATTAACTTTATCGTCGCCATAACTTCATTCAACTTTTAACTGATTTTTTTGAGAAGAGAATATCTAAAAAGATGTATTTTTTCTGGCTTCAAGATATAAAGAATGGCATAAAGTTTTTGACATACTTGGCCAAGTTGTGTTTAAAAATATGCATTTTTTTGGACATTTTTTTGTGTTGTAATTCGTTGTCATAAATAACTTCTTCAGAGTTAATGAAACTTTTTGGACCAATGTCTATTTGGAAGGTTAAAACTAATCAATAAAGATAAAACTTAATATTATAAAAATTGATTAATAACTAGTTAAATTATGGACCAGAAAGCGTGGTAGTTTTCATTTAAAAAATTTTAAACAGAATACGTTTAAATGATAAACAAAGCCATGCAGAAACATGATCATCGGCTGGCTATTTTAGATAGAATAATTTTGCAATTTGTTTGAATATTTTTATCTTTGTTTTGACAAAGTATAATTTATAAATCATAATTTCTCAATGAAAATCTATCTTTTAATCTAAGGGATTACAATTTTTTTTTAATTTGAGTACATTATTAAACTAAAAAGTACCACATAATTTTATGTATATAAATATAAAAAAAACTAATATAGAAATTTTGATGTTTTGATAAAGTAAAAAAGTAGTAAAATTTTCATTTTTTATGCTGTAAGTTATTTATAATAAGATATTAACACGTAAAGTTTTGACAATTGTTTTATATATAGGACCATCTTTTAACTATTAAGGAGAGTTTTTTATTGTATTAGGGGAAATTCAGTTAAGCTAAAAAATATTTTATTATGGTCTGGCTCGAAACTAATAAAACTCATAAATTTTTACTAAAACAATTTTATTTTTATCAAATTTTTATAGATATGGTGTTTTTTCCCTTAGAAAATACATGTTTACAGTACAAATTGTTGTTTGCATAGTACACTCGTTATACTTCCAAAACGATAGCAAAAAAACCAAAGCAGAGATTAAAAAATCAAAACATCTTTAACCTTTCTAAAGTTTATTACATACAATTCTATAAAAAAGTAATTAACATTTAATAAAATAAAATCCAATATCATTTAAAATTATTTTAAAGAAAAATAATTAACCACCTAAGGTGCTTTTTTTAATACCTTGAATGAGTAAAAACAGTATATTAATTTTTTTCTTATTTTTATAAAAACTTAAATAAAAAAAGCATTTCATTTTTACTCTCTAAAAAATGGAACACATAATTATTTTTATGTAGATTTATGCAACATGATCTAAATTTCACCCACAATTGATTCAGAGAACTCTTTGAACAATCTCAGTTTAAAAACTTTAACACATATTCATGTAGGACTAAGTTATTTTTTTATTATCATTACTTGCAATTCAATTTTACAACCTTTTTCGTATCTTCTCAGGTATGTTTTACAATATCATTTTTATGTTACAATAACTCTTTTACGAGTTTTCTTTCAATAAAAGAGACCTTCTTCAAGGAACTACATTGTTTTCTTCATTATTTTTTCATCATGGAATTTTATCATTCATTCAACAACTCTGTCCCATTATAACTTCCATTATAACTATATGTGATATAATAAATGTTTGATTTATTGTTAATAATTATTGGATCACTCCTGAATTCAACATACATCGGAAGTGTACTATTCATCTTCCTCCTCTACATTAACTCGTTTTTGGCTTATTTTACAATATCAATTACTTTTGTAAAGGAGATGAAAGAGTCTTTACCTTTATGGATGTTTTTTTTTATGGCCTGTATTGTGGGATTATTTGTATTTTATTTAATCCCACGTTTTCGTATGAAATATTATACACAAATTTACAATTGGGAGTATGTGCATCCAATAAGAGGTATATTAGGTTTTGTAATAGAAAGTAGAACAATATACATTTTCTTAGGAATATCTTTTGTATTCCAAATTTTACTAAGTTACTTAAAATATTTTACATTCGTTGTTACACCTCAAAAAATGGCCTTATTTGCTGCTGAGAACTTAAAACTTCTTATTCATGCACATATTTTGTGTTTTGTAACAACAACAGTTTTAGAACTTATTTGGGATGGAGTATTGTTTGAATTTTATACGAATAATGTATGGTTAATTGTGCCCTATATGTTACACATATTCAGTTCTGTTTCAAATACTATTTTGTTATATGCTTTGTTAAGTAAGTTGTGTCAAACTGTTTACCTAAATTAACAATAATTTTTAAGAGAAATCGTAATAACATGATTCTTTTTAATATTTGTAAGAACATAAACAAAGTTAATTCCATATCTTAAACCATAAAAAATATTGTTTAAAATAATTCATGAACATGAAATCTTAGTGTCACTTGACAAAAGATTCTTGTAGTGGTTGATCTTATGTTTAGATAAAACGAAGAATATATAAGAAAGTAGAAATATTTTTTCATTATAATCATGCAGTTTACACAAGCACAAACAACATTTAAAAACTAAAGATTAAAAAGTGGCTAATACTAAAAAAAGTTCACCATATGTGTAAAATTTAAAAAAAAAGTGGATTATTTTGTTAAAAAGGAGTTGTGTTTTTTACGAAAGTAAATGCTGAATGAATATTGTTTGTAGATTTAAAGTTCCTGTTAGAAGTTAAGATAAAGTAACTTATTGCATATTATAAATCTTACAAAAGTTAATTATTTTGAATAAAATAATATTAAAATATATTTGCACTATATTTTTAACTTTATCTCTGTTTTGACCAAAGTATATTTTTAAAAATACAATAAAATTTCTTAATGAAAATCTTTCTTCTAATTCTAGAGATTATATATTTTTTTGAATTTGATTGCATTATTTTATTTAAAAAAGTATTAATATATAATTATAAATATATCAATGATATAAAAGGCTAATATAAAAGTTTAAACGTTTTCATAAACAATTATATTGTAATTATTAAAATTTTTATAATGTTGTATTTTTTGTTTAAAAAATTAATATTTATGGTACAAATTATGTTACCATAGTAAAACACCGGTATAGTTCAACATGTAATTAACTTTAAATTAATTGTTAACTCTCTAATAATGAATTCAATACATCTTAATTTTTTTTTAATGTTTACCGAATATTTTGAAATTCCATAAAGTGAATAATAAATTTCTAGTAAGATACAATTTTTTAATGTTATTTTTTGATTAGCTTGTAAGAAAAATAATAATCACATTAAGCTACCTTTTAATATGTAAATGGCTAGATATATACATATATTAGTCACTTTTTTATTTTAAATTGAGTACATATGTAAAAAAGTATTTTACTTTTAATTTCTAATTTCTAAAAAAATGGATGAATATGGTTATTATTATCATACGCCTGATGTAAATTTTACCGAGGAAGAGTTGAATATGACATTTATAGATTATATTACATGTGATCCATTTCAAGATAGTATTGTAACATCTATTCAAGCAGGAATACCGTATTTGTTATTATCCTTATTTTCTATAATTTTACAGCTTTTTGTATTCTCAGTACGTTTTAAAATATTCTTAATTATGAAGAATAAATTTTAGAGTTTCTACTATAAAAGAGATTTTTTCAAGAATACGTGTTTTTTTATTATGTTTAATCATGGAGTTTTGTCATTTATTCAACAAATCTGTCACCTTATAACTTCAATTTTAACTGTATTTCAAACACTTATAATGGTAGATCTTATGTTATTTTTATCAATTATTGGATCACTTCTAAGTTCAGCATATATTGGAAGTGTATTATTCACCTTCCTTCTTACGTTAAATCGTTTTGACGTATTTTACAATTTCAGTTTCTTTTTTAAAGGAAAGGAAAGAAGATTCTACATAATTGCCACTGTAATTTTTTATATTTGGATTGTGGTATCATCTCCATTTTATTTGTATCCAAACTATCATTTGGTATTCAATTTAGAATTTTACCAGCAGAATTATATACGCCCATCAAAAGATTCATTAGGTTTTGAAATGGAAAGTAAAACAATATATACTTTTTTAGGAATATCTTTTGTATTACAAATTTTACTAGTTATTAAAATATTTTATCTTCGTTGCAAAACCTCAAAAAGAGTGATATTAGCTGTTGAAAATTTTAAACTTCTTATTCATGCCTTTTTGTGCTTTGCAACAACAACAGTTTTAGAATTGATTTGGGATGGAGTATTGTTTGGGCCTTACCATTACGAAAAAATGACAATTTTAACTCAAATTTTGCAAGTATTTAGCTCTGTATCAAATACTATTATTTTTTGCTTTGTTAGGTAAGTTATGTCAGTACTTCACTACATTAATAATAATTTTTAAGTGAAATTCGTAATATGATCATTTTTAAATTTTGTAAGAAACGAAACAAAATTGTTTCTGTTAGAAATATTGTTAATAGAAATCTTTATTTTAAGAAATAAAGATCGTATAAAAAAAATATTTACTTATTCACATTCAGTTTATATTAAGCCGATATCTTGACGAATTCCTCTATCTTTTTAAGAGAAATATAATTAAAAATTCATGGTCATGAAAGTCTTGGTGTCATATGGCAAAAGTGAAAGAATTTGTTTATTAATATAGCTATTAAAAAACTTCATTGGTCTTTAATAAAAAAATAAGTAAAATTAATTTCATCATCACTTTAACTCTTTTCAACTTTAACCAATTTTTATGAGATAATAGCCAAAAGATGTGGTTTTTCTAACTTGAAAGGAAAAATTGATCTTTAAAGCTTTGGCTTATAATTAGTTAAGTTCTTTTAAAAAAATAAAATAAATATATTGGAACTCGAAATAACATCATAATAGTTTTTCTTATAAAAATAAAGTCTCCATAATAGTTGGGTGACAGACAGAATCAGACTATAATAAACAAAATGTTAGATGTTTTTGTTGACTATACAGGATCAACCATATGTATTTATGGGACATTTTCAATTGCCAATAACTTAGAAAAAAAATTGAAAATTTATAAATTCTTAGAAAACATGAATGATTCAATTGATAAGTATGATAGTACTACAATCTCATTAGATTCAGAGAAAAGAATAATGAATAATTTTTTCATAATAATATTTTTGTATTTTAATTTTTCTTGAGGTAATGTTTTTATAAAATGTATTTCTGTTATATTAAATTGCTTTTTATTACTTTATTTAAATATTATAAAAGTCGTGGTTTACAATTTTTAAATCAAAAATAATTTATCATAAAAACTAATGAAGAATAATTATTACTAATAAGTATTGTTATTTTGTTAAAATTAATTACTTTCTAAATGTATGCAAGGACAATGAATAAAAAGAACAACTAGTTGTTTATTTTTTATCTGGGAAGTATTTTGGATTTTTAGAAGGCGTTATTCAGTAGTAATGTATTTACATTTCAAGTGGGTTTCATATATATAATCGTAAATTTTACTTAATCTCTATAAGTAAAACTAAAAACGTTTAGAGATTTAATAACAGCATTCTAAGAATATATTATAATACCATCCAGATTGGTGCTGTCTTGAAAAGAGCAACTTTTTTATACTTATTCCTAAAATATCACGAAAATATATATTTTAACAACTATGTTTAATTTTTTAACTAGAGAAAAAAAATGATTTCAATCGAAATTATGATTTTTTTAAGAACACAGATTGATAAGATAATTTTTAAAAAATGGCATTATTATGTTCTGGAAAGAATAAATAAATAGTTGCCGAATGAGATATGATCCAATTAATTAACAATTTAAATTTAAAAAAGTTATAAAAACTCTGACATTGACATTTTTCAAAAATTTTAGTAGAAAAATATTACAATTTTTTAGAAACATAAAATAAACAAGTAGTATTTTGGCAATTAACATTTATGATTAATATTAATAATGCTATAGATATCATAAATATTTTTAAAAAAATAGAGTTGATTTATTTTTTTGAAAAATAATAAATTAGTGGTCTTTGAATTTTCATAACATTTTTTAAACTTAATCGTAATTAGTTTGTACCATACTTATTTGACACCCATTCATTTTTCTTTCAAAAAATAATAGTGCATTCTCGAAAATTAACTCAACCATTTTTAGTTTTAAAAAACATTGAAAATTTGAATTAAATCCATGTTTTTTAATAAAATTTAAATAGTTATTGGGGGATATATTTTTATGCTATTTTAGGAATAAGTAGAAAAAAGTTGCTCTTTCAAATCAGAGACAATAATAAAAATATCTTTTTATATAAGATTACATTTATTGAAAGTTGAAAAGGTACACATAAATTTAAATGACCAAAACCACACCGGAATTCGGATTTCTTTATGAAATTTATAAATCAAAATGGTATATATCTCAGCTACAAAAAAATTATATTACCAAATCTGTATCCCAAGAATAGGCAAACTTATATATGCAAATATCTGGGGGGCCTTACGTGGGCTACCGAATATATAACTTTAAATATAAAAAACAAATAATTGAACTAATATAGAAATTTAGAAGTTTCTATAAACAGATTTATATACGTAAAAAATTTTAATAACGTAATATTTTTTTTGCTTTGAGAAATACATGTTTACAGTCAAATTATGTTACCATAGTACACACCGGTAATAGTTCAACATGCAATTAACTTAATTTAATTGTTAAACTCTCTAATAATAAATTCAATAATTTCTTTAGTTTTTTAAAGTTTACGAATATTTTGAAATTCCATAAAGTGAATAATTAATTTTTAATAAAATATAATTTTTAATGTTATTGATTAGCTTATAAGAAAAATAATTAATCACATTAAGCTACCTTTTTAATTATATAAAATGACTAGATATATAAAAATATTAATCATTTTTTATTTTTATTAGAATACATATATGGAAGAGTATTTTACTTTTATTTTTACCCTCTAAAAAATGGATGACGATGAATATTATTATCATACATATGATGTAAAATTTTCCGAGGAAGAGTTGAATGGGACATTTATAGATTATACTACATATGATCCGTATCAAGATAATATTGTAACACCTATTCAAGCAGGAATACCTCATTTGTTATTATCTTTATTTTCTATAATTTTACAGCTTTTTGTATTCTCAGTATGTTTTAAAATATCTTTTTTACAAAAATTAAATTATAGAGTTTCTACTAATAGAAGAGATTTTTTCAAGAACACGTGTTTTTTTATTATGTTTAATCATGGAGTTTTGTCATTTATTCAACAAATCTGTCACCTTATAACTTCAATTTTAACTGTATTTCAAACACTTATAATGGTAGATCTTATGGTATTTTTATTAATTATTGGATCACTCCTAAATTCAACATATATTGGAAGTGTTTTATTCACCTTCCTTCTTACATTAAATCGTTTTGACGTATTTTACAATTTCAGTTTCTTTTTTAAAGGAAAGGAAAGAAGATTCTACATAATTGCCAGTGTTATTTTTTATATCTGGATTGTGGGATTATTTGCATTTTATTTATTTCCAAATTATCATTTGGTATTCAATTTACAATTTTATCAGTGGCAATATAAACACCCACTTCGATGTGCATTAGGTTTTGAAATAGAAAGTAAAACAATATATACTTTTTTAGGAATATCTTTTGTACTACAAATTTTACTAGTTATTAAAATATTTACTCTTCGTTGCCAAACCTCAAAAAGGTTGATATTAGCTGCTGAAAATTTAAAACTTCTTATTCATGCCTTTTTGTGCTTTGCAACAACAACATTTATTGAATTGATTTGGGATGGAATATTGTTTGGACCCTTTCAGTACGAAAAATGGGTGGTTTTTTCTCAAATTTTGCATATATTTAGTTCTGTCTCAAATACTATTTATATTTTTTGCTTTGTTAAGTAAGTTGTGTCAGTAGTTTACACTACATTAATGATAATTTTTAAGAGATATTCGTAATAATATGTTTATTTTTAAATATTTTAAGAAACCAAGCAAAATCAGTTCCATTAACTTTATAAAAAGAACTATCATTAAATAATTCTTGAAGATAAAAATCTAATGTCACTTTGAAAAAGATAGAAGAATTTATTTATTATTATAATTGTTAAAGATCTCATTGATTCATAATAAAAAAATAAGAAAATTAATTTTCTCATTACCATAACTTCTTTAAAGATTTGACCTATAATAAACCAAGTTACCTTTAAAAAAATCTTTTTTTAGCATAGATTTGTAAATAAATAACGGTATTTTATTGTAGATATAATACGATGTTTTTATCAATTGTAAGGCCTGGCTCTCGAGTGTTGTGAAAATATGAAATAAAAATTCACTAAATTCGGCCATGTTGAGAATCAAAATGTGATGATTATTTGGAAAAGGCCAACAATTTAGTGACAACTTAATAAAATCAAATAAAATAGCATTTGTTATGTAGCTCTCAGTCTTACATAAAAATAAAGATTTAACAAAGTTTACTGATCGATGTTTAGAAATCTTATACTAATTTAAGTGTCATTTTTTCACGTAAATCATTTTCGTCTTAAGCATAAATTTTGAAAAAATTTATCAATTTTTATAGTTAAATATTCTATAGATGTATTTTTTTGTTAACTTTAAGGGAAAGAGATTTCATAAAGTTTTCACCATAGTTGTCCAAGTTATCATTAGAAAAAATTCATTTTTAGACAACTTTTTGTGTACTTTGGTATCATAAATAACTTTCTTTAAACTTAATTAAATCTTTGACTAATGACTTATTTGAAAGATATAACTCAGGAATAAGAGGGAAACTTAATATTTTTAAAATTTAGCAATAATTAGTTAAGTTGTGGACTAAAGAAAGTCTTAATTTTTTTTTAAAATTCTAAATTAAAATCGTCGAAAAGTAAGACAATGCCATGTATAAGTATAAGCATTTACTGTTCATTTCAAATAAAATAATTTTGCAATTTGTTTACAATATAATTTTTCTAATTTTATCTTTTTTTTTCTCTAAATTCTAATTTATAAATTTTTTTTTTCTCAATGAAAATCTGTCCCCAAATCCTAGGATTAAACATCTTTTAGGATTTGAGTGTATTATTTTATTAAAAAAACATTGGTAGTATTATTTTTAATATACAGACAGTATAATAAAACTAATATAGTAATTTAAATGTTTGATGAACAATTTTACTATAATTGTAAAGTTTAAATGATGTAATATTTTTTGTTTTAAACAATTACATGTTTACAGTATAAATTTTGTTTTCATACCACACACCGTTAATTTTCAACATGTAATTAATTCCATGAAAATCATTAAACTTTTATAACTTGAAATCAAAAACATTTTTGTTTTTTTTTATGTTTGCTAGATATTGTAAATTTATATAAAATGAATAATTAACCTTAAATAACATAAAAATTATCTTTAATGTCATTTTTTATATTTTAAAGGTGTAAATAACAAGATATATAATGGCACTTTGAAAAGTAAATTATATTTATAAATACAAATATTTTAATTTTTTCGTTATTTTGAAAAATAATACTGGTATGGAAAAATATATTATTTTTATTCTCTAAAAGATGGGTGAATATAATTATTATGATATAGAGTATGAATTTGATTGGAATATTACCAATGATGAGTTAGAAAGTATATATGAAGAAGTGATTGACTATGAGGGATCTCATCTTAAAACTTTAACACATATTCATATAGGAATAATTCATTTTTTATTATCATTAATTTCTATAATCCTACAACTTTTAGTATTCTCAGTACGTTTTAAAATATTCTTAATTATGAAAATAAGTTTTAGAGTTTCTACTATAAAAGAGATTTATTCAGGAATACGTGTTTTCTTATTATGTTTCATCATGGAATCTTGTCATTTATTCAACAACTTTGTCACCTTATAACTTCAATTATAACTATATTTGGTATAGAGAATATTGAGTTATTAATAACAATTATTGGATCACTCATAAATTCAACATACATTGGAAGCATACTATTCATCTTCCTTATTACATTAAATCGTTTTAATTTATTTTACAATATGAACTTTCTCTTTAAAGGAGAAGAAAGAAAATTTTACATTTTTGGAATTGTTATTTGTTACATTTGGGTTGTGGGGTTATTTGTATTCTATTTATATCCAGATTTTCGTATAAGATTTGATTCAAATATTTACCAGTGGCACTATGTACATCCATTAAAAGGTATCCTAGGTTTTCATTTGGAAAGTAAAACAATATATACCTTCCTAGGAATATCTTTTGTACTACATATTTTCTTAGTTATCAAAATATTTTATCTTCGTTGCAAAACCTCAAAAAGTAAAATATTAGTTGCTGGAAATCTAAAACTTCTTATTCATGCCTTTTTGTGTTTTGCAACAACAACAGTTTTGGAATTGATTTGGGACGGATTATTGTTTGATATTTCTTGGCATAATACATGGATAATTGTACCCCATATTTTACATATATTTAATTCTGTCTCAAATAGTATTTTTATTTTATTTTTTGTTAGGTAAGTTATTTCAGTAATTTACTCTAAATTAATAATAATTTTTAAGAGGACATTCGTAATAATATGATTCTTTTTAAATTATTTAAGAAACCAAACAAAGTTAGTTCCATTAATATTATCAAAAAATAATCGTTTAAAAAACACATGAACACGAAAAACTTAATGTCACTTGACAAATAGTGGAAGAATTCATTTATTTAATATAACTATTAAAAGACCTTATTGATAACTATAAAATAAACATAAATAAATGTTAGTAATCAAAAGACTAATTTTAATAATGATAAAATCTCAAAAAAAATTTTAATAACATGAAAATGCATTGATACGTCTTGAAATCATGATATTAGCCTCATTCTAAAGAGTATTAAAACTTTATTTATTTTTATCGATAAAAAAATAAAGAAACTTAAAAAAGAATAATTTTTTAAATCCTAATTTATACTTAATACGTATAATAATGAAAAAATATTTAACTTTAAATACCTTTTAAATTAAAATTATTTACAGTTTCTTTCTGTAAATAAAGATATTAACTACCTTTATAAGATGTTGATTTCCGATGATAAGAAGATTTGATATCTATAGAATATAATTTTTATTAATAGAATGCTTTTATGAAAATTAAAAATTTTAAATTTTAAGATTCTTAAATGTCAAATTGGATGTAATTTTATGACATACGTGTCATTCTTCAAAACATATATAAGAATATTTTTTCTTCATTTTCCTTTTAGTATCATGAAGAGTAAAAAATTTTTATTCCTAAAAAATATATTCATATTTTTTTAATCACTTCTTTCTATTGTTATGATGCTGTTGATCCAACAACTGAAAGTGGTAGTGTTACGGTAGCTAGTGAGATTCCAAATGTATCTGGAAATGAAGCATCAGGAAAACCAGAAAATATGACTACTACGTTACAAGATAACACCATCAGAAAAGGTAAGGGAAAAATTATAAAAGTTGGGCACATTGGATCTCTGAATGCTATGCCAAATGCTGAGGTAGTCCTCGAGATGGCAAGAAAAGAATTATGGCGAGATGGAATTTTGGATGATGATTTTGATGTCGAGTTAGTTCAAAAACGAGCATGTGGTGAATCATTTGAGGGTGTTGCTGTTGCTGCTGATATGTTTCATCTTCAAGATGTAAAAGCCTTTATTGGACCATACTGTAGTGCAGAAATGGACGCTGTCTCAAAGATGGCTGCATATTGGAATGTCCCAATAATTGGTTATATGGCTTCTTCGAATGCCTTCTCCGATAAGTCAATCTACAAAACATTAGCTAGAGTATCTATTCGAACAACAAATTCTTTAGCATTTGCTGTTGGTACAGCCCTTAAACATTATAACTGGAAGAATGTTGCTATCGTAACAAATACAGGAGTTATAGCACTTGAAAGAACTGTAAATTTCCTTTTAATCATTAACAAGGCATTTTTTTAGAATGATAAAAAGTAAAGGAAATAATAATTTATTTTAAATATCAAAATAATTAATATTTCTTTCAATTTTATCATATAAAAAAATCAATTTCTTCATAAAACAAATGATAAAAAAATTCAATTTTACTTTTTTAGGTATCATTTGAAGAAAATTTCCACAAACTTGGAATTAATGTCTTAAAAAAGATAACTTTTGATGAGAATGCAGATACAAAAGGTATTATAGATTCCGGATTGATGCAGGATATCAAAATACTGCCCGTGTAATTATTTGTATATTCACAAAACAAAAGAAATGACAACAACTTTCATGAGAGCAGCTGTTCAAGCTAAGATGGATACCAATGATTTTGTTTACATTTATCCATGGCTTCAAGCTGAGGCTAAAGAACCTCCACCATGGTTGGATAATGAAGGAAAAATGGACGCAAGTGTTAAAAAGATGTTTTCAAACGGTATTATTGTTGATGATATCAATGGATTTGATAATACACTAACAGCACCATTTGTTGAGAAGATGGAGAAGAATAAACTTGATATTAATGAACTTGATCTGGTAAGATATACATATTATGGTAACTGAAAGCTTGACTTTTTTTAGTCTAATGTTTATGGTTATATTCATTTATATGATAGTCTTAAATTGTACGCCTTGACCGTTCGATCAATCATGAATAAGACAGGAGGAAAATTTGAACTTATAAGTGATGGAAAAAAAGTTTGGGGCGAAATGAGAAGACTTACATTTCCTGGATTGGTTTCTGCAGAGGGAGTTTCTGCTGGTTTTGTGACAATGGATGATATTGCTGAAAGAGCAGCTAGTTATGGAGCATTTTATATCAGTCCTGATAGAGATGATGTTGTTAAGATGGTTGAAATGGAACCTGTATTTATAAATAATTGTGATGGACTTAAAACAAAATCAGGATGTTATGAGCTAAAAGTTACTGATATTGTTACGAGTTTTTGGCCTAGTACTGATGGCAAGCTTCCAAAGGACATTCCTGACTGTGGTTTCAAGAATGAAAAATGTGATTTTACGCTATATATTGTAATTGGTGTTATAATCGTATTTGTGATTATTTTTGTGATAGCAGGATTAGTAATTGCAAGAATACTGTAAGCAATTTATTATTTAAATGTAAATCTAAAATACGTCTATTATTTTTAGTGAGAATAGGGCATTAGCTAATACACCTTGGAGGATATGGAGAGATGATACGAGGACTATATCAGAAGATGAGATGAAATCCATGTTATCTATAGGATCATCTAAAACTAAGATGTCAAATATGAGTAAATTTACTAAGCATCATGCAGTTATAGGTACAAATACACATGCATCTTATCATATTTATCCTCAAAAACGTCCCATTACTTTCGCTAGAGAGGATATTAAGCTATTAAACCAAATGAAGCTTCTTGTCCATGATAATCTAATCCATTCTTAGGGATGAGTTTTAATGAAAAAGATGAAATGCTTATTTACTGGAAATTTTGTTCCAGGGGTACTGTACAGGATATTATTTATAATGATGATATAGCTATTGATAGTAACTTTCATGCAGCATTTATTCGTGATATTACAGCTGGTTTGGAGTATATTCATTTATCACCAGTACATATCATGGTAGTTTAACACCATGGGCTTGTTTAATTGATAGAAATTGGACAGTAAAGTTAACTGATTATACGATAGCTAATCTTGTTGAAAAATGGACAAAACAATCCGCGATTGATCCTGAGGCAATTAAGGATGGTGAAAATAAAGCAGCTGCAATGCAGAAAACATATATTTTATATTGTTCACCTGAAACATTAAAACCACAGAAAGCAATAAGAGAAGAAATGATGATAAAGATTGGTTAAACAATCGGCAAGTAGAAGACAATCATCGGATATTTATTCATTTGGTGTTGTAATGTATGAAATATTGTATAGAGCATTACCATTCTCTGAAGGAACAAGTATTGATGAATTAATAGAATTAAATAAAACAGGAAATGCTAATATTAAACCAACAATACAAGATAGAAGTAAAATTCATCCAGATTTATGTGCATTACTTCTTGATTGTTGGAATGCCAATCCTGACGTACGTCCAAGTATCAAAAGAGTTCGCCTCAATACAGAACATTACTTAAAAGTAAAAGGATCACTCGTTGATCAAATGATGAGAGTTATGGAGCAATATGCTAATAACTTGGAGAAATTAGTTCAAGAAAGAACTGGTATGTTAGAGGAGGCAAATGTTAGAGCAGATAAATTGTTGTCGCAGTTGCTTCCAGCATACGTTGCTAATGAATTAAAATGGGAAGATCTGTTCCTCCAAAAATGTTTGAACAAGCTTCTGTAATGTTTAGCGATATCGTTGGTTTCACTACAATTTGTAGTTCATCATCACCACTAGAGGTGGTAAATTTTTTAAACAGTGTTTATACTGGTTTTGATGATATTATCAATAAGCATGACGCTTATAAAGTAGAAACAATTGGTGATGCATATATGGTTGTATCCGGAATACCTCAAGAGAATGGTGTAAATCATTTAGCTAATCTAGCTGATGTAACACTAGGAATGATGGAATTTTTACAAACATATATTATACCACATAAAAAGAAAGAAAAATTAAGAATTAGACTTGGTCTTCATACTGGACCTGTAGCAGCTGGTGTAGTTGGATTGACAGCCCCCAGATATTGTTTATTTGGTGATACAGTTAATACAGCAAGTCGTATGGAAAGTACTGGTGTACCGGAACAAATTCAAATCAGTACAATATTTAATGAAAAACTTAATAAACACTTCCCTGAATTTGAACACATCATTAAGAGGACCTGTCATGGTGAAAGGCAAAGGTGAAATTAATACATACTTTTTAGAAGGTAAAAATGGAAGATCTATAACAGCACCAATACCAGTGGATCTTCAAATCAGTTTGGCAAAAAATGAAAGATAATCAAAGATGACATTGAAATTCTTAAATTTACTTATCACATTCTTTCAGTATACACAAAACAGTCAAATTATCTTTATTACTACACATTCAATGCTTATAAAAAAGTTATAGTAAAAAAAAAGGAAAGGTAATTATTTAAGTGGTATGTCCTTGATACAAATTTTAATTAAGTGATAATTTCAATTTCATCTAATATTTTATTTCTTCTTTTTAAGAGGTTTTTAATAAAAACATAAATATATCGAATTAATCTAAAATTTTTTTTGTTAAAATGTGACTGTTTTATAATTTTTCAAATAATAATATATGACCTCTTATTCTACCCCCTATAAACGTGTTTTAAAGATAAATGTAAGAAAAACAAATTTTTTATATAAATACTATGTTCCTAATAATAACAAATTGTATCATAATATAATTTTTATTAGTGTATTAAACGTTTACATTTAGATAATTGCTATGGAAAAAAAATAACATAAACACGTTCTATATTAAATTTCTCTCTTAAAAAATTATATTACTACTAAAAATGTCTTTATAGAAATTTTCTCTTATTAATTATATTATCCAAAATGAGATATTTACAAGATTTAATTAAATAAATTTATTTTTTATATAGTTTTTTATACTTTGTTATGTAAAAATTTGTTATTATAACAGAAAATATCATACATAAAAGTTACCTATTATGGATTGGAAATTTATATTTTTTATTATATTTTTAATATAAAGTTGTCACTGGAGATAACACAAAAAAACCAAATATTCTTTTTATTATGGCTGATGATTTGGTTTTTAGTGATGTTGATTGGAAAGATTACAATCTTCATACACCTAATCTAAGATTCTTAGCTCATTCAAAGAATAGTTTATTATTTTCAAATTCTTATGTCAATCAGTTATGTACACCAACAAGATCAGCTTTTATGACTGGACATTATCCTTTCAAAGTAGGGACAGGAAATGGTGTTTTTCTTCACATGGAACCTGCGGGTGTCTCAACAAAATTTAGATTTCTTCCAGAGAATCTCAATGAATTAGGGTATAATGAATTATCTTATTGGTAAATGGCATTTAGGATATTGCAAAAAGAGAGTACCTTCCAACATATCGTGGTTTTGATTATTTTTATGGTTTCTATGGTCCTCAAGAAGGATATTATAATCACAGTGTTGACTATCATAAAAGACCACCATTTGGTGTTGTGAAAGGGTTAGATTTATTTAGAGAACGTGGTCGTGGAATTGGATCACCTGATTACACTAAAAATGGAATCTACTCAACAGATCTTTTTTTAGACGAAAGCATAAATATATTGAATAAACATAATACAAGTTCACCATTTTTTCTTTTTCTTTCTTTTCAATCAGTTCATCCACCGCTTCAAGCACCGGCTAAACATTTACGACATTGTTTGGAAACTTAAGAATGACTGGAATAGAATGACTTATTGCGCAATGTTAAGTAGTATGGATGAAGCTATAGGAAATTTAGTTAAATATTTAAAATATAGAAACTTATATGACGATACATAATAATTTTTACTAGTGATGTAAATTTAATTTTTTGTAATAATTTATTTTTTTTAGAATGGGGGATCAGTGCAATGGGGAGCAAGAAACGGGCCCCTTCGTGGGAGAAAGATTCTCTATGGAGGGTGGAACAAAAACAAACACATTCATCCATTCACCAAGATATTTTAAAGAATTTTCAATAAGAAATGAACTTTTTCACGTTGTTGATTGGCATGCAACAATAATCGGAATGGCAGGAGCAAATATTCGAAGTTATGGTGATGGAATAAATCAATGGTTTAGTATAACAGATAACAAAGCCAAAAATAAAGTAGAAGGTTTTCATTTATCTATAACATAGCTAAAGGTCAATCAGCAATGAGAGTAGGAATTTTTAAATTAATCTTTGAAGGTGATCCTTTTGTAACACCAAAAAGAGGAAAAGTTTGGTTATTTAATTTGATTGATGATCCAACAGAAAAGAAAGATCTCTCTAAAACACATAGAGTGATAGTTAATGTTTTAATGATAAGAATGGGAGAATTCATACGTAAGAGTGTTCCTACAGTTCGTAAACCAACATCAATCGTAGGACATCCAAAGTATTTCAACGGGTCATATGGATCATACTGGTGCTAATATTTTTAGTTTTTATCATTATCGAATTTGCAAATAATAAATTTGAATATCTATTATTAAAATTTTAATTAAACTTGTTTGCTGATTTAAGATTAATAAATGACTTTATTTATTATATCCACTGTCGTAAAATTCGAAAAGATATTAAATATAACAAACACAACATAATTTCAAATGATCTTGAAAAATTATAAGGAAATTTAGGAATCCAAATATATCAAAAAAGTGGAAATATTTTACTATCATTAATAATAACTATTATAAAAAAATTTATTTTGTTAAAAAAAAATATTTTATCCATAATACAAGTAATGTGGCATATTTCTAGAAAAAAATTTTTAATTAAAAAAAAATAAAACAAAGATTCCTAATGTTGTGATATGCTATTTATTATGATTCTAATAATAAAATGTATATTTAAGATAAATATTTTTGGTTTATTTATTAGTCATCAAAATGTTACCATTTTATAATTTTTATAATTACATGTATTTTTTATTTTATCTAATTAATTCTGTTGAAACTGCTTTCACAGACGAGAATGATGACAAATTGGATTTAGAAGAATATGATAAATTCCAAAAATCGTATAACAACTTCTGGTAAGTAACTATATAATATAGTAGGATAAATTCTTCCGTTGAAGTATTTGAGGGTATATCACAAAAATTGCAAAAAGATATTCGAATATTTTGTATTATTTTGACATCATCAAAGTTTAAATTCAGCAGGTGTATTCCTCAAAAAATGACATGGTTAAAAAGATGCAATGGTTATGTTTTTGCTTCGTCTAAAAGTGATCCAACATTACCGTCAATAAAAGCATTTCGAAAAGATAAATATAAATTCTCATTTGGTATAAAGTAAAAAATGCATTAAGTTGGGTATGGAAAAATCACAAAAATGAGTATGATTATGTTTTAAAAGCGGGACGATGATGCATATCTTGTTATGGAAAATTTTAAGAGCGTTTCTTATAAATGAAAATCCAGATGATCATAGTTATTTCGGTTTTGCCTTAAGTAATCCACCTGGAAATAAAAAAAATGGATATATACAAGGTGGAAGTGGATATGTTTTTAGTAGAAAAACATTTAACACTTTGGTTGAAAAAGGGTTAAATAATAAAAATTATTGTACCCAAAGAAATAATGCGCTTGATGATGTGGAGATTGGAAGATGTTTATTTAGAATGGGTATTAATTCAACATTTTTAGTTGATGATAGAAATAGAATGTATTTTATCCTGAACGATTATCAAGAGTTTTTGCTAATGATAATTATGTTATAGGCTATTATAAAAGATTCTCATTTATTCAACCTGAAAGAAGCATGGAGTCTCTTGCAGACTTCCAATAGCATTCCATCGTATGATTTACATCTCATGTATTTTCCTTGAATATTTATTCTACCATGCTGGAGTTATCGGTACAAATTCACGCCTTCTTAGGATGGAAGACAATGATGAAAATGATATGAATGAAAAAATTGAAGAAAGAATGGAACTAATTAAAACATTTTCAAAATACAATTATAAAAATTATAATTACAAGTAGAAGAATATTATACAATAATAATGTGACATTTATATATACCGGAAGTTGATCTGCCTTCGGCATATTTCATCTGAACCGCAGTGCATATTTTACTAAAGGCTATCTTTATTTATAGTAAATTAATAATTTAACAACGTCTTTTCAATTTTGATTATATTATTGCTTTTGATGTTTAACGAATTGATAAAAATGATAAAGTTTCTTTTTTTAATAATAAAATTTAAATAAAACTTGTTTATTGATATCTACTGAATTAAATCAAAAAAGCTTTTATTCATATATTTCCATAATCACAAACCGTTTATCATTAAAATTTAAAAAAATCTAGATGTAAAAAAAATACAATACAATTTCAAAGGACCTTGATATATGATTAATCAAAGTATATTAATAAGTGAGGAAATCTTATTATCAATAATCAATAAATATAATATCAAAACTTTTTTTATCATAAAATACTTTATAAAAAATACAGTAAACGTAGTCTATTTCTAAAACTTTTTTAATTTAATATAATTAAATAGTTCTTATAAAAAATATTAAAAAAGATTCTAAAAATTGTGATATACATCATGTTTCTAAAGATAAAATGTTTATTTTAGATTAAAAACTTCAATCAATTTATTAATAATCAAAATGTTCAATCTTTGCAATATTATTGTCATATGTATTTCCTCATTTTATTTATTAAAGTCTATTGAAACGCTCCCATTGATGGCAATAATGAGAAATTAGAATCAGAAGAATTTGATAAATTCCAAAAATCATACAACAACTCTGGTAAGTAATTATATAACACATTAAGAAGATGTTCTCCTAATAAAGTATTGAGGGTATATCAAAAAAATTGCATGAAGATATTCGAATATTTTGTATATTTTGACATCACCAAAGTTTAAATTCAGTAAATGCATTCCTCAAAAATGAACATGGTTAAAAAGATGCAATGGATATGTTTTTGCTTCATCCAAAGACGATCCAACACTACCATCAATAAGATCATTTCCACTAGATAATTATGAATTTTCATATGGTAAAGTAAAAAATGCGTTAAAGTGGGTATGGAAGAAACCACAAAAATGAGTATGATTATGTTTTTAAAAGGCGATGATGATACATATATTGTTATGGAAAATTTAAGAGCATTCCTTTTAAATGAAAATCCAGATAATGATAGTTATTTTGGTTTTACAGTATATAATCCACCTGGAAATATAGGCAAATGGATATATACAAGGTGGAAGTGGATATGTTTTTAGTAGAAAAACATTTAACACCTTAGTTGAAGAGGGCTAGATAATGAAGATATTGTACTTCAAGGAATGATGTTCTTGATGATATGCAAATTGGAAGATGTCTGGTAAGAATGGGTATTAATCCAACATTTTTAAGTGATGATAGAAGCAGAGTTGTATTTAGTCCTGAACGAATATCTTCTGTTATTGCTAAAGAAAAGAAAACTATGGATTATTATAATGAATACTCACTTGTTCAACCTGAAGAGGTATGGACTTTTTTGCCGATTTTCCAATAGCGTCCATCGTATTGATTCAGATCTCATGTATTTACTTGAATATTTATTCTACCATGCTGGAGTTATCGGTAAAAATCACGCCTTTTTAGAATGGAAGACAGTGATGAAGATAATAAAAATGAGAAAATCAGACAACGAATGGAAACTATTAAAGTATTCTCAAAGGTATACAATTATAAAAAATTATAATTTCAAGCCAGAAGATCTTATACAACAATAAATGTGACATTTATATATACCGGACGTAGATCTGCCTTCGGCATATTACATCTGAGCCGCGGTGCATGTTTTTTTTAAAGCCTATCTTTATTTATAGTAAAATAAAAATTTTGACATTGTTTTTTTCTAATTTTAATAAACACTGGAAAACCAGTTCTTCTGATGACTTTGTTTAATCTTCCAATAAATTATACTAGAGTATTTGACGTAAAAACAGTAAACAAATTTTTTGTCTACCAACTTAGAGATTTTTCGCCAATCATTATAATATGAAGTTTGCTTTTTATTTTTAGTTGTCTCTTTTTAAAAGTTATAGACTAATAACTTCCATTATCTTTGAGGGAACTTTTTTTTTTGATTCAAAAACACACAGAAAAGTGTTTAAAAAATAGATGTTTTTAAGGACATCTTGGTTAATTATGCCCATACTTTTAAGACCCATTTTTCAACAATAATTAAAGAAAAATGGATCTACTAATTATTTAACTGTTTAAGTCGGTTTAAATTTTTAGAAGATTAATAATAAGTGATATTGTTAAATAATAACGCAACACAGTATTTTTCAATATATTCGATCGTGTAGTATAAAAAGATAAAAAAATGGTCACATTGATAATAAAATTTTGGTCACCAGAAAAATTTACCATAGCATTATACTATTTTACATTAATAATTTATTTAAAAAAATTTATCTTTAATTGTGGAATTAATGTTTTTGAGTCAATGATTTAATTTTCCACTATATATTTAAAAAATATTTATTATTTTAATAAAATTTCTTTAAGAATCTTCCTGTAGTAAATTTCTTGACCACCATGACTTTAAAAAAAATAGCAAAACCCAAACAGTTGGAATATTTTTGGCTTGTTTAACAATATGGATTAATTAATAAATATAAGATACTTTTTATGGCTTAATAAACATCCGCAATGAAATCAGCTTTAATTCTGACAAATATTACAAACTGAATTACATAAAAAAATTAAGCAAAGCAAACTATTGCAATTATAATTATTAAAAACGAAAAATATATAAATGCAGAAACAACGCTACTATTATACAGGTGAAGTGAGAATATAAGAAACAGAAGCAAAATTTTTGTTTGGATGATAAAATAACCATATAAGTATAATAAACACGTTTTTTTATTAAAAAGAATAGTACAAAGTATCGTGGCCAGCCATGGGGTTTAGAAAGGTTATAAATTTTAAAACATAGAACTTACTAGTTACTACTAAATTTTTTCTATGGAAATACCTCTCCGAGAATTTCAATCTTACCCCTATGGTAGTCTAAAATTTATAAATCAGTAAATACGAAATTATCTAATATGATATATATTAAAATAGTTACATCAAATTTATATTTTATATAACGAAATATCTAAGCGATGAAGATGTTGAAATAATGACATAGTTTTTATGTCATCATGCATAGAAATTTCTAGAACCTTTACCCTCTTTTAGCTTTTTGTCTTTTATGTTTTCTAGGCTTTATTTCTTGAAGATATAAGATCTTTTTTCTCTTTCAAGGAAACTATAATCATTCTGAGAATTTCATTATTTTTGGTGCTCCAAACAGGAATATGGTTATAAAGTATATAAATTTCAAAAAGTTTAAATTTTTGGTTTAGTGTAGTTGTGTTTGATTGTCCAACAAATTAATAACATAACAAATTATTTTTTTCCACAAAAATTTAAACAAAAACTTGTTTTTTCAAAATTTACTTAATTAAATTAAAGAAAGCTTTTATCTTATATAATACTATAAATCACAAACCGTTTGCATAAAGTTTAAAAAAATAAGGTGTAAAAAAACAATACAAGTTTTACATTACCTTGAATGAGATTAATCTAAGGATACTAATAAAATAAGAATATCTTACTACCATTGATGAACAACTAAAAATATAAAGCTTTTTCTTTGCAAATAAGAGATTTTATCCATAATACAAGTAATGTAGCTTATATGTAAAAAACTTTTTTACATTTATACTGCCTAATAGTGCCATCAAAAAGTAAAAAAACAAGATTCTTAAAATGGGTGACATTACCATCATGTTTCCTAATGATAAAATGTTTATATAAGATTGAAGTTCTAAATTAAATTATTAAAAATCGAAATGTTACAACTTTAGAACTTAATTATCATTTATATTTCTTTATTTTACTAGCAAATTCTATGAAACCATTCCATATATGAGAATGATAAGGACATTGAAATCTGAAGAACATGATAAATTCCAAAAAATCATATAACTACTTCTGGTAAGTAATTTTATATCTATCAAAAAAATTCTTTAATTAAAGTGTTCGAAGGTGTATCACAAAAATTGCAAAAGATATTCGAATATTTTGTGTCATTTTGACATCACCGAAGTTTAAATTCAGTAAATGCATTCCTCAAAAAATGACATGGTTGAAAAGATGTAATGGCTATGTTTTTGCTTCATCTAGAAACGATCCAACATTACCATCAATAAAGCATTTCCAAAAGACAAATTATAAATATTCATATGGTAAAGTAAAAAATGCACTAAGATGGGTATGGAAAAAATCATAGAACTGAGTATGACTATGTTTTGAAAGCGGATGATGATGCATATCTTGTTATGGAAAACTTAAGAGCATTTCTTATAAATGAAAAAATCCAGATAATCATAGTTATTTCGGTTTTACGGTATATAATCTACCTGGAAATATAGCAAATGGATTTATACAAGGTGGGTAGTGGATACGTTTTTAGTAGAAAAACATTTAACACTTTGGTGTGATAAAAGGGTTTAATAATAAAAAATATTGTACTCAAAGGAATAATGTTCTTGATGATTTGCAAATTGGAAGATGTCTATTAAGAATGGGTATTATGCCTACATTTATAAGCGATTGAAAGAAAAAGATTTGTATATTTAATCCTGAACGAGTATCATCAGTTCTTGCTAAAGAGAAAGAAAAGTATGGATTGTTTATACAGCATTACTCATTGTTTCAACCTAAGAGGGGCATGACTCTTTTGCCGATTTTCCAATAGCATTCCATCGTGTTAATTCAGATCTCATGTATTTCCTTGAATATTATTTTACAATGCTGAAGTTATCGGTAAAAAATCACGCCTTTAGAATGGAGACAATGATGAAGATAATAAAAATGAAAAAATCGAAAAAAGAATAGAACTAATTAAAGCATTCTCAAAGTACAATTTAAAAAAATTATAGTTACTCTAAAAAGAAAGTATGTGTAAATTTTATTTTTATGTAATAAATAAAATATAAAAATCTATATATTTTAAACTTTATACATAGTAAAATACTTTATTGGTTTTATCAATCTTTTAAATTAATAAAAAAACAATAAAATTATAGTACTTATATCTTTTTTAGAATCTTTAATATTTCTTTAATAATTTATTTTTTAGAATGGGGGATCAGTGCAATGGGGGAGCAAGGAACAGGTCCCTTCGTGGAGAGAAGAAAGTTCTCTATGGAAAGATGGAAACAAAAAACAAACACATTCATCCATTCACCACGATATTTTAAAGAATTTTCAATAAGAAATAAACTTTTTTATGTTTTTGATTTGCATGTAACAATAATTGGATGACAGAAGCTAATATCCGAAGTTATAGTGATGGAATAAATCAATGATTTAGCATAATAATAATTTTGCTAAAAATAAAGTAGAACGTTTTTTCATTTATCTATAACATAGCTAAAGGTCAATCAGCAATGAGAGTAGGAATTTTTTAAATAATCTTTTAAGGTGATTCTTTTGTGACACTAAAAAGAGGTAAATTTTGGTTTATTTAATTTGATTGATGATCCAACAGAAAAAAAATTCTCTCTAAAATGCATAGAGTAATAGTTAATGTTTTAATGATTGGATGGAAGAGTTCATACGTAAGAGTTTTCCTACGGTTCGTAAAACCAACATCAATCGTATGGCAGCCAAAGTCATTCAATAGGTCGTGTGGATCATATTGGTTTGTTTTTAATTTTAAATAATTAAATTAAACGATAAAGTTGCATTTTATTGTTATAATATAAGTTAAACTTGTTCACTGATATCCACTGAATAGAATTGAAAAGGTTCCTATTTATAAATATCCGTTATCACGAACCCTTTTATCATAAAATTTGAAAATAAAACACAATATAAATCTAAATGATGTTGATATACAATAAAGTTAATTGATACATTCCACTTTAGTAAAAAGGAAGAGCATTTTGTTATCATAAATCATAACAATTATTTAAAAACTTTTTTCTTTACAAATGGGAGGTTTTGTTCATAATCCAAGTGATATAGCCTATTTCCAAAAACTTTTCATTTTATATTATTAAATTATTTTTATTGAAAATATAAAACAAGATTCTAATTGTGTTGTGATACACTATAATGTTCCCAATGATAAAAGGTGTTATTAAGATAAAAATTTTCAGTTAACCTAAATCACTCAAATGCTAACATCCTATAATTTAATATTCATATGTATTTCTTTGTTCTACTTGATACGTTTTATTGAAACTGCTCCCATAGATGAGAATGATGAGACATTGAAATCTGAAGAACATGATAAGTTTCAAAAGTCATATAACAACTCTGGTAAGTAATTTTATATCTATCAAAAAAATTCTTTAATTAAAGTGTTCGAGGGTGTATCACAAAAATTGCAAAAAGATATTCGAATATTTTGTGTCATTTTGACATCACCGAAGTTTAAATCCAGTAAAATGCATTCCTCAAAAAATGACATGGTTAAAAGATGCAAATGGCTATGTTTTTGCTTCATCTAAAGACGATCCAACATTACCATCAATAAAAGCGTTTCCAAAAGACAATTATAAATATTCATATGGTAAAGTAAAAAATGCACTAAGATGGGTATGGAAAAATCATAGAAATGAGTATGACTATGTTTTGAAAGCGGATGATGATGCATATCTTGTTATGGAAAATTTAAGGGCATTTCTTATGAATGAAAATCCAGATGATCATAGTTATTTTGGTTTCACGGTATATAATCCACCTGGAAATAAAAAAAATGGATATATACAAGGTGGAAGTGGATATGTTTTTAGTAGAAAAACATTTAACACTTTAGTTTGAAAAGGATTAAAATAATAAAAAATATTGTACTCAAAGGGATGATGTTCTTGATGATATGGAAATTGGGAGATGTCTACTAAGACTGGGTGTTAATCCAACTTTTTTAAGTGATGATAGAAGTAGATTTGTATTTAATCCTGAGCGAGTATCATCAGTTCTTGCTAAGAGAAGAAAAACTATGGATTTTTATAAAGCATTCTCGGTGTTTCAACCTAAGAAGGGCATGGACTCTATTGCAGATTTTCCAATAGCATTCCCTCGTATTAATTCAGATCTCATGTATTTCCTTGAATATTTATTTTACAATGCTGAAGTTATCGGCTAAAAAATCACGCCTTTTTAGAATGGTAGACAATGATGAAGATAATAAAAAATGAAAAAATCGAAAAAAGAATAGAACTAATTAAGGCATTCCTCCAAAGTACAATTTTAAAAAATTATAGTTCCTCTAAAAATAAAAGTATACAGTGTTTGTCAAATTTGAATTTATTTTTATGTATATAAATAAATAGAAAAATTCGATATATTTTAAAAACTTGTATTACCATAGTAACTACTTTATTGGGTTTTATCCAATCTTTTTTAAATATTACATAAAACAATAATTACAATCTATAGTACTTAATCTTTTTTAGAATCTTTTTAATATTTCTCTCTAATAATTATTTTTTTAGAATGGGGGGATCAGTGCCAATGTGGCAGCAAGGAACACGGTCCCTTTCGTGAGAGAAGATTCTATGGAAGATGCGACCAAAAAACAAAACAACATTTAATCTTATTCACCATAGAATTTTTAAGAATTTTTCAATAAGAAATGACACTTTTTTAGTTTTTTTGATTTGCATGGCAACACATAATTAGGATGATAGAAGCTAATATTCGAAGTTATAGTGATGGAGTAAATCAATCGTTTTAGCAATATGAAAAATAAAAAAAAATACTAAGATTCTCATTAGTCTATAACATAGCTTAATCAATCAGTTATGAGAGTGGTAATTTTTAAAATAAACATTGAAGGCAATCTCTTGTAACATCAAAAATAGAAAAAGTTTGGTTTGATGATCAAACATAAAGTAAGATCTCTCTAAAGTACATAGAGTAATAGTTAATGTTTTAATGATAAAATAGGCGACTTCGTATGTAGCAGCATTTTTCTACAGTTCGTCAACCAACATCGGTCGTAGGACACCCAAGGTTATTTAACGGGTCATATGAATCTTACTGGTGCTGAATGTTTTTAATTTTATTTAATTCGATCAAACGGTAAAATTGCAATTCTATTATTAAAATATAAGTTGAAACCTGTTCCACTGATGTCTACTAAATAAAATTTGAAAATAAACATATATAAATTTAAATAATGTAGACATCTGATTAAAGTTAATTGATACATCAAACTATCGTAATAAAGGGAGAGTGTTTTTACCATAATTAATCATAATTATTATATAAAAACTTTTTCTTGGCAAATAGGAGATTTTCTTCATATTACAAGTGATGTCACTGATTCCAAAAAACTTTTGACATTATATTTTTAAATTAGTTTCACTGAAAATATAAAACAAGATGATAAATGTTATGGAACACTACCATTTCCAATGGAAAAGTTGTATTTAAGAGAAACATTTGTTAGTTAATCTAAATCACTCAAATGCTAACATCCAATAATTTAATATTCATATGTATTTCTTTGTTCTACTTGATACATTTATTGAAACTGCTCCCATAGATGAGAATGATGAGACATTGAAATCTGAAGAACATGATAAGTTTCAAAAGTCATATAACAACTCTGGTAAGTAATTTTATATCTATCAAAAAAATTCTTTAATTAAAGTGTTCGAAGGTGTATCACAAAAATTGCAAAAAGATATTCGAATATTTTGTGTCATTTTGACATCACCGAGTTTAAATCCAGTAAATGCATTCCTCAAAAAAAGACATGGTTAAAAAGATGTAATGGCTATGTTTTTGCTTCATCTGAAGATGATCCAACATTGCCATCAATAGAATCGTTTCCAAAAGATGAATATAAATATTCATATGGTAAGTAAAAAATGCACTAAGATGGGTATGGAAAAATCATAGAAATGAGTATGACTATGTTTTGAAAGCAGATGATGATGCATATCTTGTTATGGAAAATTTAAGGGCATTTCTTATAAATGAAAATCCAGATGATCATAGTTATTTTGGTTTTACAGTATATAACCCACCTGGAGATGATGCCAAATGGATATATACAAGGTGGAAGTGATATGTTTTTAGTAGAAAAACATTTAACACTTTAGTTGAAAAAGGATTAAATAATAAAAAATATTGTACTCAAAGGGATGATGTTCTTGATGATATGGAAATTGGGAGATGTCTAATAAGAATGGGTGTTATCCGACTTTTTTAAGTGATGATAGAAGTAGATTTGTATTTAATCCTGAACGAGTGTCATCGATTCTTGATAAAAAAAAGAAAACTATGAATTTTTATAAAGATTCTCATTGTTTCAACCTAAGAGGGGCATGGACTCTATCGCAGATTTTCCAATAGCATTTCATCGTATTAATTCAGATCTCATGTATTTCCTCGAATATTTATTTTACAATGCTGAAGTTATTGGTAAAAAATCACGTCTTTTTAGAATGGAAGGACAACGATGAAAATAACAAAAATGAAAAAATCGAAAAAAGAATGGAACTAATTAGAACATTTTCAAATACAATTATAAAAATTATAATTACAAGTAAAAGAATAATTATACATTCATAAATGTCACATTTTTATGTATATAAGCAGAATTTTTTATGTAAATGTATAGTTATATAATTTTAAATCTCATTATTATATTGTAACAGGAAATAAAAATTATTTTAGTTATTTTTTAAATTTAAAGAAAAATGAGTCAAACGAGTAAGCTTCTTATTGATGATATTACAAAATTTTCCCGTTCCTTTCACTGGATATAGGTGTACCATCAATGATATTACAAATAGTTTTTTTCATTATTTACCTATGTATTGTATATAATTATATTGGTTAATTTTTATAAAAAAAGAAACAATTTACAAGAAATGAATCCTACTTTTTGTAAAGTTGTCTTAATCTACGGAATTACTGATATATTAGCACATATTCTATTAATGTGTTTTATCTTGATGGTATTTTTTCCACCCATCACAGGTTATATGCAAGTATTTATGGAGCCATCATATAATTGGACTGTTTTTTATGCACTTATGTATTATTTTACTTATTGTCAATTTTTTTTATGTGCATATATTGCTTTTATAAGATTTATTTTGATATATTTTCCATTAAAAGGAACTGATGTAGGTTTGATTTTACAAATAATTATATACATTCTAATTAATATGTTTATTTGTTTTAAGATATTAAATAAGACATTTTGGCCCTTCGTTGTGTTACTTTTGATAACAAGTTATGCTCCAACATGGCACCTTTGGTTTTGTAAAACATACTTTGGACCTATTGATAAAAGATACACAAAAGGATATTTTATTTTTTCAATATCCTATAAAAAATTAGAATGGATGGATGTTTCAAATAGTAAGAATTCAATAATTTACTACTTTATTTTTTTGACAATATCATTTATTTTAAATTTGACGTCACTAATCAAATTAATTTTTAAAAACTTGCTGTCATCAGTAGGAAAAAAGAAAAGTGTAAAAGGAAATGTTAGTATGCTAATATATTCACTAATTGTAATGGTAGTTCAATTATTATTTATTTCTTTGAACTGTGTCTGGTATTTTACAGATCCAAATACACCTGATATGAGTATATACCATATTTGTCAGAAATTAAGAGTTTATGTTTATCATTTAATGTGTCTCTTACAACCATATGCTTTAATTTTATTATCAAAAAGTACAAGAAATATCTTAAAAAATATTATCATAAATAGTTTTAAAACTCGTCATCAGTCTGGTAGCACAAAGATTCAAATTAACCGTGTATGACATTTTAATTAATCTCAGAAGGGCTAGACTAAAGGTGAATTGTTCTATCATTTAAATAAAATTATCATAGGAATGCATATAACTTTTATTTTACAAAGATTAATTATATATTATTTCTGCTAGCATTTTTACCAACATAAATTTTTACTAATTTTTAAATAAAATCCTTATTTTAAAATTAATTGTTAATCAGCAAGAATTAAACAAATAATTTCTAATTATTATTTAAAAAATTTATATTTTTACTTGTAGATACATAAAAATAAATCATTGTATATAAATTACACTCATTTATAAAGTAATAAATCATTATAAAAAATTACTTGTTTTTCTGCAAAGTATAATTAAATGTCCAATAAATGTTATCCTTTATCGAAGGGTTATGTAAAAGCGAACTTTTATTTAAAGCAAAGATGAAAACATTAAAAAATCTACTAAGAAATTTTTAATTAGTGAAAAAAGATAATTTTTCTATAATAACAAATTATTCTTGAATCATCACCTTCTATTTTTTCAATAACATCATCATCTTGGTAAATGTTACCAGAATTTTCGGGATCTCCAATGATTCCATTAAGCCAATATGTTGTCATGACACCTTTCCCTTTTATAATAAACACTTCCTCTCTCTCTCATATCAAATCCTCCTAGTTGTGTCAACAATTTATAGTAAGATTCTGTTGTATGTATTCTTCCTGGTTTACCATTACTTTCCATCCTTGAAGCAGTGTTAATTGTATCACCAAATAAACAGTATCTTGGCATAGATTAAACCGACTACCCCTGCTACACAAGGTCCTGAATTACAACCAACTCTAACAGTTATCTTTTCATTAGGTAATGAGGCAATCTTAAATTTATTGCAAGCATTAATAAATCCTAAAGCTAATAATGCAATTTCTTTGGCATGCATCATACCATTTGGTATTGGGAGTCCCGAAACACATAAGTATCCATCACCGATAGTTTCAACTTTGTAGACATCCAATGATTCAATTATATTATCAAAAGTTGTAAAAAGGTCATTACGAAACCAATAACTTGTAGTGGAGAACATTTTGAAGACAATATTGTAAATTTAACAACATCAGCAAAGAATACTGTAACAGAATCAAAATTTTCAGGTTCAATAGCCTTTCCTAATTTTAGTTTTTCTGCTACTGAACTTGGTAACATTCTTTTTAATAACAAATCACTTTTCTTTTGTTCCTCGACTAATTCACTCGTTCTAGATTGAATTTCTTCATTTAAGTTCCAGCATAAGTTTCTAAAATTGAAAAAGCATGATCCATTAATTTTTCTTTTTCTTATCACTAATAGCTGTCATAACTTTTTTAATATCTTTTATATTTGGTCTATTTTGTGGTAATTCATTCCAACAATCTTTGATGAGAAGTAATAAAGCTGAATTTATCTCAATACCCTCGTATGGGACAAGTTTCGGTCTTTTGGGTGGTAATGAATTTCTTTTAACAAAATACACTGTTTGCATCAATAGAATCATCTTCCATTTCAATATTGAATGGAGTTGTTTTACAAATAATTTCACTACATATGATAGCAAAACTATAAATGTCACCTTCAGAACTTCCTAAAGAAGCATCATCTCTCAAATGTTCAGGAGCCATCCATAATTTTCTTTCATTACTAATTTTTTCTCTGATTCTCATACTTTTAAATCGAAATTACTAATTTTTACTTCCCATCTATCATTAACAAGACAATTTTTTGACGTTAAATTGTCCGTGAAATTTGATGAAGCCTTTGTGTATGAAATAAAGACCTTCAACGATATCTTTTATCAGACACATAAGAAAAAAAGAATCAAATAATGAGGTATCAGTTTGGAGGATATCCTAAAAAATAATTTTTTAGAAAATAAAATAAACATAAATAAATGAAGACATACAAAGATACTTCCACGTTTACAATATCTCCATACAGATAAAGGAAAACTTCCATCAACAGACATTCCATAAAACTTATTAATATTTGAATGATTTGATAAAAATATCTCCGATAACTCCTTTAAGTCTTCCTTATTTTCAAAATACATTACTGTATGTCTCTCAGCAACGACTAGATCAGTTTCATAATTTATATACATAAATCTATTACTATCCTCCTTGGTAGTAACATTTCTACTAGATCTAGAAGTTCTCCCAGAATGAAATGAATAACTTGATTGATTTATCTGAGAATCATTGTTTTCACGTTTTGTTAGTTTATTATTTGGTATCTTCCATTTTGCTAATTCTTCAAGTGCTTTCTACGATACCTGATTACTGCATAAACTGTTGATAAAATTGAGATAATTATTACAATTACAATTACCACAATAATAATAATAGCTAATTCTCGATATTCTTTAAAGAAATCTATTGGACAATTCTTTCCACTATATCCACATAATGGCCTATTCAACGGTACACTATTATCCCAATTTTCAAACATTGTGCTATTTGACCCCACATCACTCATTGTTTTATTAAAAGATAAAACACCATCAAATGAATAATTAACATGAATTACTTCTTCACCGAATCTATTAATTCTTTTTACTTGAAATATTGCTAAAACGATTACATTCGCTATCAAATATTACAGTTCCTACGACTCCTTCAATTGATCTATTACAACCAATTTTAAGAAGTGAAAAATTGTTAAATACTGCTTCTTCACCATACTTTTCAATAGATATATTCAAAAAATTTGCCCAAAAATAAACAGCATCATAAAGATAACTAGCATATAATGATAGTTGAGTTGTATTGTTTATAACGCAATCACTACAATAAAATGGCCAATCTTTAATTTTATTTAAAGTTTCTTTTATAAATTCTGATGATAATTTTCTATTAACACTTGAATCTATAATAAACATATGCTTAGCCATTTTAAATGCATCATCATTACGTTTATCATTTAAACCATATACATCTTTATAAAAGAGTTGTTGTTCGTTGTTTTCATCATAATTACCTGAGAGAAAACCTAATCTTCTAATTTCCAAATTAATATGAACCCATTCATTATTAGTAAAATTATTATCATACATGTATAATAAAAAATCTCTTTTCCATACGTCCATATCAAAACAGGATACAATAATTCTTGAAAATGGCATTGTTGAAACGAAAAAATCGTCAAAATCAGTTTTTCTTGGTGGTGTTGAGGTGATTAATGAACTTCTTAAATTCAAACTAGGATAGAAATTATCCATTATAGTTTGGAAATCAGTAAACATTCTATTACAACGTTTTTCACCTGTTGGAGCAGAAAGAAAAGCAATATCTGTCCAATTGTTTGATACAATAAAATCAAGTGCGGCATAAGATAAGGAATAAAATGTAGCTGTTGAAGAATAGACATTTGGATATTTTTTATGATTTAACATATTTGATGAACTAACTATACCCCAAATAAATAATTGGGTATTGTACAACTGTGTTGAAAATGACGCTCTCTTTACTGATTCTGTACACGATGGGCCAAATATAACATGAACTTTATCAATATATGATAAATTGTAACTTAATGCACTCGCATTACTTTCATTACAGTTTTCGAATTTATAATAAACTGTTATATTAGTGATATTTGAAAGTAATTGTTCATCTCGAATCCTTTAAAAGCCATAGCTCCCATTCCTGCTGATCTTGTAAAACCAACCTTATCATCATAATATCCACTTAAATTATTAAATAAAAATCCAATTCTTACTATTCTTTCATTAGTTCTTATTATAAAGTAGGGAACGAAAAAAATAAAGATAACGAAAAACGAGAATCTCATTATGATGTTGATAAATAGTTTTATGCATTTTTATAGAAACAGTATGAAACCAATGTCTATAAAAAAAAATATGGTTTCTATTTAAAAAATTTAACAATAAATATTTTTGCAAAAAAAAAACATATTTTCTTGTAAAAAATTTCCACGGCATCCCTATTATTACCTTTTATTTATAAATGAAAATTATAAACAGCATCTTTTAATGTTTACTCTAATTGCTTGATTAAAGTTTTTGCAAAATGCCTTTTTTTCTTCCTTAATGTAGTAGTCTTCTCACATGGGGATTTTCTGTATTTTAGTAAGAATTATTTAGGTAACAAGGAAGAATTTTTCGTGCATTTTTGAAATATTTTTATATTCCTATCTTTATCTTCTCTTATAATATCCATATAAGTAGCCAATTATAAAATGAAAAATGTTATAAAAATATTAATTTTTGATTTGTATAAGTATTACAAGGTAATTAGCATCTATTTTTAATTAGTATCTTTAAAGATCCGATGCTAAAGTTATACTTATTATTCGAATTATTCTTTAAAAATTATAAACTAAACAGAAATAAATTTTATAACTATTATTTAAATTATCTTTTAATATTATAAAAAGTTTTAATAATGAATGGAACAGAAGAATTAATGATTAATAAAATTAAGAGAATTATTCCATTTATGACAATTCATATACCAATACCACTATTGTATATTCATATTGCTATTTCAATTGTATCATATTTTTTTTATTTAGTATTATTGCTGAATTTAATAAGAAATAATAATGACATATTAGATTTAAATTCAACACTTAGGAAAGTTTTGATTATCCAAGGTATAGTAAACCTAATATATCATTTTCAAATTCTGACTTATTTTACCATAACTTATTATCCACCTTTATCATTTGTTGGTAAATTTTTTCATACTCCATCATACATTTTGACTATATATTATGCATTAATCTTCTACCTCAATTTTTGCCAATTTTTTATAAATGCCTATATTTCTTTCATTCGTTTTATGATTGTAAATCGTCCATTCACAGGAAATAATGTATGTTTATCATGTTTACAAAATCATTTTAATTTTTGTATTTAAAGCTTCTCAAAAGGACATTCATTTTTTGCTGTTTATTGTTAATTATAACCAGCGTCCTACCAACATGGTTTTTATGGTCTTCAAGAACGTACTTCAGAATAATGGAGAAAGAATATACGTCTCCATTTTCAATATTTATGATAGAGTATGAAAATAAAAGAGAATTAAAAAGTTTATGTGCAATTATACATAATTCAATCTTTTTTATACTTTCATTAGCTTTCAATTTACTTTCGATGGTCAAATTATTAAATTGTAGTCTTAAAATTTAAAATTACTATTATCAAAACCAAATATAAATACGTTGATATTTTCTTTATTACTGGTGATCTGCCAACTATTTTATATAACATTAAATTGTATTTTTTACTTCGCATCAAAATACAATAAGGATTTAAGTTTGTATTATTTATTCTATACCTTCAAGATCTGGATTGTTCATATTGATTGTTTAATGCAACCATTTATTTTGTCTATGCTTTCTAGTAATATCAGATTAAGTTTAGAAAGTTATATCAAGAATTGGTTTTGTACTCGGAAAATCATAATATATAAAAAACGTTTGTCTGATTTCAACGGATTGTAGCAGAAATTAGAAAAAAATATAAGTGAAAGTTGTTCATTTAGCAATTTAATTATAATATTTGTAATAAAAATCATCTATGTAATTTTTATTTATTTGATTTAATCACTTATTCATCATTGTATGTCAAAAGTCACTAAAGATATAACAGAAAACATTGGAAAAAACATTTTATAGTTGATATATTAAAGTACACAAATCTGTAAATAGTTTACTTTAAAAAAGGAAAGATAAAACTAATAAATTTAATTCTCTCAATGCGCTATATTTATTTATCTATTTGCGATAACAATTTTTTATTAAATAAAAAAAAATAACAACTTTTTACAATAATTCTTAAGTTCATCAACAACATAGTGTACAGTACGTATTATTTTATTTATGTTGTAAGACAACTTTTGGAGTAGCGTTATTTTCTTATTTTAAAATAAATAAAAAAACGTGCACCTCTACCTTTTGATTTTACTTCTTGAGATTCTAACATTAAAATGGATGTAGATGCAGCAAATGATATTCAGACTGCATTCTTTTTCCAGGTATGCCGGAAAATCATATTTTTTAATATTAGATTTTATTTTTAGATGTTTAATGATAATGACATTGAAAGAAGTGAGAATGATGAAACTGTTGAAATGGAGGTTAGAATAAAAGTTTTTTATTCAATAATTACATTCTTTTTTAGATACCCATAATTCTTGGAAAACCTCCTTCAGATTTGTATCGTGTACAATTTCCAAAAGCAAATTTACCTCTGAAGAAATGTGATGCTCGCCACAAAAGAGCTGTCGGAGATTTGGAGATCAATTTTGATCCAACAGATTTGTATGAATTTGTTGATATTAAAGATAGAGAACCATTTACTTATAAAGGTGTAAAAAATAAGGATCACAAAGTTATGAATCACGGAGTTTGTTGTTTTAAAGATAAAAATTATTTATTTTACCATTAGATGGAACATTTGAAATGAAAAGACTAATAAGAGGAGAAGATAATATAAATAATTCAGTCGTTGATAATATAGTTGAAGATGAAGCAAAGGAAATGAATACAGTAAGAGTTAAATTTGCCCGAGCTGAGACTGAAGCACAAAAGAGGAGAAAGGAAGAAAGTTCACTGTATAAACAGCAAATGGCTGATAAAGATCCATGGATACTTTTGAAAGTTAAGACAACAGACAAATCTTCAATTTTACCACAAGAAAGTGAATTTAAAGAGCTTAAAAATCAACCATTGAAGATAAAAGAAATTGTTTTAAATACAAGAACAGTTGAGTCTAATGCAGAGGAATTAGTAAAGAGTGGGAGGAATATTTTAAATTTACAGTTAGAAGATCTGAATTTCCAAGATCGTATTAAACTTCTATTCCTTAAAGCATCTGTCCTAAAACATTGTGAACTCAAAAAACTATCATCTTTTGAGAATGAAAATGTAAGTGAGGATGATTTTATTGAAATAATAAGAAATATGCAACACTATGTTGTGGAGTATGGACAATACGTGGAGAGTTTCTTCATTCTTTAGAATATATGAAGAAACCAAGACATGGAACGAAGCCATCACCAAGTTCAATATCAGCATTACTTAAACTTCGTTGTGATGTTCATAATTTTGGTTTGTGTATGTTACAAGCAAGGAGGCACCTTACACGTGGTATAATTAAAAATTTATTTGATATTTCTATTGAGGAGGCACAAGATATCATGTCAACATATGCTGTAAAAAGTAATAAAACATGGAAGTTGAAAGTTGAGGAGGATGAGGACTTTTTGAGTAATGAAAAGTATCAAAAAGTCCTTGAGGAGGAGGATGATTATCTTTGTGATTGGTTTGAGAATAAATTAGCTAAAGATAGACCAGAGGTCTTAGTAAATCTCCCAGTTGTTTATAAATAATAATATATTTGTATATATTTACTTTATTTATTTAGTTTACTGTTTTTTTTGTGAATAAATGTATCATTAGATACAATGTAGTTTTTTTAAAAGTCAAGTAGAAAAAATTTTGAAACATTATACTGCATAGTAGATAATGGCTATTGCGTTGCAAGTGGTCTGACAAATTAATTATAATTTGATCTATGTGTTGGCATAAAAATTAACAATAAATAGTAAAAAAATTAAGTATATTTGAAGTCTATTAAAATTTATTATTGATAGTGTTAGTTAAACGTAATTTTATGCTTCTTAGTAAAGAAAAAAAATTTTTAATTAATACTTAATATAAAAATTACCTCATTTTAATATTCATTGACTGAAGTTATGATAAATGTAAGGTTTTAAATTTCAAACTTATGAAGTAGGGAATTATGATATAACTTTAAAATTGTCTATTTGATTATCATTCTTTCTTATTTGTTTAAATGTTTTTATATCCTACTATTATATAGAGGAGAGTCGACCTCGAAAAAATAATTTTCGATTTTGAATAAAATTTTGATAAAAATATTTTTGTGCCATAATGGTAAATGCAAAAATGCAATATCAGTTCCATAAAAAATCCCGTTCTTGAGATACATCTTTAAATGTGTTGTAAAATCTTGACTTTTGGTACCCCTATTTCTCCCCTTTAAAATAAAGATAAAAACTTGAAAATACACAAATATACGTAATTTTATGTGCTCTTTACAATGAAATATTAAAACAATGACATTTCAAGTTTATTCTCAAGATTGGGCCACTTTTCCAAAATGCTATTTTTTCACCCCAAATTTTAGTGCTTCAAAATGGAATATCTCAATAATGAAAGCACAATTCAACAAAAAAAAACGCCTCCAGGGTTTTTAATTCCCTACATTTTAAGTATAATCACGAAAAATTTGGGCAAGATTAAATGATAGTAAATATGGAAAAAAAGTTTTTTAAAAAAAATTAATTTTTAAAAATTTTGCCTTTTTTGTCAAAAATAAATGCCAAAATGAAAGAATTTTACTACGGTCTCTTCAGCAAAAGTGTGTAGAATAAAAATGTCTATCCAACGGTATAAACAACGTGTTTGTAGGATTATTTGTTGCCAAGATATGATAATTCAAATTTTCATCAAATTTTTTTCAAAAAAAAATTGTTTTTCATTTATGTCTAAAAAAAAGTGCCAAGATGATAAGATATCAAAAAAAGAAAAATTTACGAACTAGATTTATTTGTTGCGAACATTTTAAGACCTTAACCATTAAGATGCGATATGCCGTTGTGGAGATATCCGTGTCCGCCCAAATTTACTCAAGAAAAATTTTTCTAAATATTTTATATTAAAGTAATAATAAGTATTTTAATAATAATTTAGATTAGTTTTTTTTATAAATTTTATAAAATAATGATAATTTTAAGATCCTAACCGTTGAAATAAGCATTGCCGTATGTTTATACATCACTGACAGCACAATTCACCCCTCTGAAATTTTTTTAAAAATATTTTGAAATAAAATAATTATAAATATTTTTTTTAACAAGTTTGATCTGTTTTTTTATAAATCTTTTAAAAAATATAATAATGCAAAGATATATTCAAATGATTATATGATTAAAAATGCATTGCACAAGCCTGATAAAACTCAAATAATGTTTTTTTTTGAAATGGAATAAATTGAAAATAATCTTGAGAATCCCTTCAGATGTGAAGCTTAATCTCACATCGTCCTCCAACTATTGAAAAATTTTAAAGTAGAAACAACTACCCTCATTATCATTCATAATTAATTAAACATATTATGAATGATATTCATTGACAATTGCAAAAATGTTGATATGATGAATAAATTTATTTTGACAAGTAAAAAAAATTAACACAAATCAACGTATAAAACTAAATTTTCAAATCTTTCATTTATTAATCGCATACAAAAATAAATTTAAGATTATACAAAAAAAGGTATTTTTCTGTTTTATCCCACTCTAAAACGAAGCACAAAAAACCGGACTATGGTAAAATAAATTATTGTACATAAGTTGATAAGTGAATCATTACCATTAAACTGTTAGTAAAAAAGTGATTTTTCGATAAAAAAATTATTAATGATAAAGTCTCTGAGAAAGTTAAAAGTCTTTGAGTCTGTGAATAATAGGAGATCCTCAATCTTAATAGAAGTACTAAAAGAAAGGATAAATGAAGCTACACTTATCATTTACGATATGCAGAAAGGGTATGAAAAATAGGTTATTCATAAATTGTATTAAAAATTTTAAAAATGAAAAATTCCAAAATTTAATTTTTATAGAAATTGTTTTAAATTTTAAAAATTAATTTTTTTAACGATAAATATTTTAAAATAGCTTTATTTACATTACTTTTTCATAAATAATCAAAAACTGCCATAAATAACCAGTAGAGTCAATATCTTTAGCGGGGATAAAACAGAGAAGTACCAAAAAAATCCTAAAAATTAGATTTTTATATTAAAAATTACATATCAAATTATATAACATAGAAAGGATAACTCAAAAAAAGTTTAAATAAATTCAAAAAGCATCATGATTAAGTAAGATTAAACGAAAATAACATTTAAAATTTGTTTTATACATCTAGCAGCTAAAAGTAAATCTTCTTTTAAATTTCTATCTAATAATTTTTTTTAATTTAGTAGCTATATACATACTTATTAAATTAAAAAAGGAATAAAAAAAGGGGGTAGATGCATTCTCTATGTTTACGTAATAGATCCTGGCTTTGCAGGCAAGCAGCTATGAGCGAAGCGAAATGCTACAAAGAAAATCATGGACTTTACATAAAAACACTAGCCCTACAAGTAAGCAGGTCACGAGCGAAGCGAGTGGGCTGCTTGTACTTTTATTTATGCTCGCCAACATATATGTGAAACGAAAAATGCTACGTTAGCATTTTTGATCCCCACAGAATTTCAGAAATTGATTATAAAAAATTACCTGTAAATTGACTTCAATATACGTTAAACTGAAAAATTTTTGTTATATAATGATTAATACAGTTTTAAGATAAAATAAAGTTAAATTTTATTAGAATTTGTACTGGCGCGTTTCTAGGCCAGGTTGAGTGTCCGATATATATTTCAGATACGTAAAATTTAAATTTTTATTAAACCAAACACAGTGCAATAAATCAAAATTAATCCTTATAAAATTATATCTTAAAATTGGGCCCAATTTATCACTAATTTTAACTTGTAGCCCTGTGAATTTAGCAGTGCACAAGTATTAACTTAAACCCCTAAAATAGGCAAATACGTTAAATTATGAAATACCTTATACAATTAAAACAGAAATGTAAAATAAAATAATTTTAAAATTTCTAAGCTTATATACTAAATCACTTGATTGGTAAAATATAATCCATTGTCTAAGCTACCTAATTTCGCGCGAAAGATTGAAGATCAGAAATAAAGAAATTACAAAAGTACAATTGAGATAATTTCTCAAAATTATCTTAGTGAAGGAGTTGTGATAAAAGGAATAAATAAATTCCAAATAGGAGAACAACAGTATGATAATACCATCAAAGCCATTCAATTTATAAAGTATAGATATTGTTTTGTTTAGTGATTGTTATTAATATTAAGTGTTAATTGTTATATACGTTAATTGTTAATTTTATGCTGTTAATTATGATTGTTGTTAATATGTTATTTGTAGGCGAGACTACACAAATAAAAATATTTTACTTCTGTATCAACGTGTATTGGACCTTATATTTTACTTGGGGAAAAGAAGGTCAATACTGGGGGTTGATGAAGACAGAAGAGATAGATTTGTGTGAGACTATTTTAAACGGAATCCTAGAGATCTTTGGAGTGAAAAAGGAGAATCTAGGTGAAGGTGTTTACGAGGAAGTAGAAAAGGTTCTAAAAGAAGATCTTTTAACGCGTAAACCGGAGGTTGTAGCCAAGAAGACCTTGAAACTGTTGAGAGAGAAGGATATACTCACTCAGGAACAGACAGAGGAGGCTTTAAAGACGCTTGAAGAAGAAGTTGAAAAACAAGTTAAGGTTAAAGAAGATTCGGGAGAAAAGATGGCTGAAGCGATTCAAAGAATGGCAACTTCGCCTAAGTTAATGACAGTTATGCAAAAGTTGGAACCCAGAGCTGGTAACCCAAGGTTGGTAAATCAATGGTTTGAGGAATTTGAGGATAGATGGACCCTCAGTTATACAGCCGAGGAAAGAAACCAACAGGAGAATGCAGAGTTAAAGCTGGTCCACTTACGTATCTTGTATGGTATGAAGGTTCGTACGTTTATGGATGGTAAAGCAAACGAACTTAAGGATACGTACGATAAGGCTAAGAATCTGATCTTGAAAAGATTTGGATCGGACAGTAGAGAGGATGACATTGACAAATTGGTAAACTTCAAGATAAGAACGGATGAATCAGGACAGCTCAATAAAGACGCCCAAAAGTACAGGGATCTCATAGAAAATGCTTATGGAGATGTGAGGAAGAAAGAACTTTTAAACCGTCTTTGAGGTATGTTAAGAGGAGATATGCAGACCATGTTTTTTACATATACGACAAATATTTAGGATTATGATGACATTGTAGCAAAATCGATCCAATATATAAACATCAAAGGATCAATGAGGGAAAAGAAATTTAAAAGTAACGATAAGGAAATATTACAGAAGAATGGAAGTTTTAAGGAGAATGAAACTTCTCTAGAAAAGAAGAAATGTTATTCATGTGGAGAGCTAGGTCACTTAAAAGCTCTATGTTCACAAAGAAAAATGAAAGAAGAAGTAAAAACCACGGAAAGTGCTAGCAAAATTACGGAAGATGCTAAGGATAGGAGAATAGAAGAATTGACAGCAATGGTCAACCGCCTATCAAAAATGGTAAATGAAGAAGAAAATACAACCAGAGTTTGTAGAAGGGTAGATGTAACTGTTGAAAAGAAAAATAAAGATGAGAAAAATAAATTTAAAGAATTTTACGTCATGGGATCAATATGGCATAAAAATAAAAAAAATGATGACATAACTGAGGTACCAGTTATATGTTTGGTGGATACTGGTTCAACAAGAACTATTATTACTGAATCAGTTTATCGTGTGGCAACTAAGAAAAATTCATGTAATTTGAAACCAGTTATTTTCAATTTAGCAGATGGTAGTGTATGGCTTTTGAAAGAAGTTGCAGAAATATTTTTGAAATTTGGAAGTGTAAAAGTAAATGTAGAAGTTGGTATATGTCGTGATGAAGACTTTAATTTTGGTAAAAATCAAACAAGATATTCGGTAATGTTAGGATCTGATGTATTGACAGCGGCTAATGCAAACTTAAATTATGGAACAAATGAAGTTATGTTTGAAAATATCTTGGTACCATCATTTATGGAAATAAGAAACCTAAAGAAAAAGGAAATTAGAAATGTCTTCAGAATAACAAGTGAAGGAAAGAATTTCAGAAAAGGAAACAAACCACCTAACAAAACTAGTTGGGGGGATGTACAAGAAAAAGCTTTCTTGAAGACAAAGAAAAATTTAAAAGGTTTATGTAATTTACACGTAGAAATTCGGAAAAATGGTCGTTGCAACCAACGTGGTGAAGTAATTTCAGTAGGAGACTCTGAAAAGGAAAAATTTAAGAAGCATAAGTCTTATGTAGCATGGAAAGGAGAATATGTTATGAAAAGAAGATTTCACGATAACAGTATTTATAAAGTTAGTAAAGGAGATGAAATACGATATTTGGTCCAAAACCATAACCATCTGAAGATTGAAGAAGGAGGAAGTAAAGCTTCAAAGAAGGGGGAAGTGAAGGAGTTGTGATAAAAGGAATAAATAAATTCCAAATAGGAGAACAACAGTATGATAATACCATCAAAGCCATTCAATTTATAAAGTATAGATATTGTTTTGTTTAGTGATTGTTATTAATATTAAGTGTTAATTGTTATATACGTTAATTGTTAATTTTATGCTGTTAATTATGATTGTTGTTAATATGTTATTTGTAGGCGAGACTACACAAATAAAAATATTTTACTTCTTACTCAAAAGCATCTACAGAAATACCTTAGATAATTATTTTAAAAAATTTCGAAATTTATACATACATTACAATTTTTAAAAGAAATGTATTATTTTGTCTTTCGTGAGTGCTATTTGACATATTTGTTTTTTTTGTTTAAAATATGACAAAAAAAAATTTTCTGTGTAAATGCCTTCATACCGGCTTGATTCAACAAAATTTAAACTTATAAGCAGATTCTACAAACTTATCATCATTTGAAACATCAATAAAAAGTTAGTAAAAAAATTGTGCTTTAATTTTAAAGTCTTTATCATGTCTTTTCATCATTAATTCTACCACTTTTTCATAAGTATTTTTTTCAAGTAATTCAAGATTACCCAAGTACAACTTTGATCGCATATCTAAATTAATTTCCGAAGCAGATAACCATTTACTTCTATCAAGAGAATTTAATTCATACGATCTTTTAATTCTTGTATTTTAATAGCAAATGCTATTTTAACATCATGCTTCTAAATCCCAGATGTGTGGTTTGACAACGCGGTAATCTTTTCTTGAAAATAATCATTCTCACTACTTTTGGGACAAACCACGTATAAATACTTTTAAACAGTTAATTATATCTTATAAAATAAATTTAATTATTTTCGTTAAATAATATTGAACCCCAGAATTTAAGACTTATCTACATTAAATATGCTACATCTTTGTAAAAATTGTTACATCTTACTACATTTTGCGCCATCTTAGTACATTTTTGTGACATCTTTTTTCAGACGGTAGACATTCGCTTGTCCATGGTTACTCATACTTTTTTCTTTTTTATAATGCCATTTCGCTTGATCATAGGTGACCACAAGCAAGCTGATTTCTATTGTCTCTTTTTTGATTTTATTAGGGTAGGGGTTACTGTAAAGTGCGTTCCCATGTGTGAACTGAATACAATGGAATAATCAAAAAATAACTTAGTAAAAAATAAAAAAGAATACTTTTTCGCTTGCTCATATTATGTATGTTTCTTAAAAAAAACCATTTTTTTACCCAACTGACAAGCGAAAGTCACTTTTTACAGTTCAATTCCACTTTATTTTAATAATATTATTTTACTGTTTAACATACCTAAATTATGTTGAAGAATAATTTATTTGATATGAACGATACATGTCGCAAAAATGTACTAAGATGGCGCCAAATGTCATAAGATGTAGCAAATTTAATGTAGTTGACTGTTAAATTCCATTTTCCAATAATATTTATAATATAAGTGACATAAAAAAATGTCTGTACAAATTTATAGATTTTTTATCGTTAATTTGAAAGTATATTTTTTAAAATGCAAAGATTTCTTGCAATAAAAAATTTATTGTATCTACTTTAGATATTTTATTAACAGAAATTAATGATGTTAAAAACAAAAAAATGTGACTAAATTTATATAATAATTTCAATCACGTTAGCAAATTTTATTTACTACTGGATTCTGTCTATTGTAGTCTTAAAACTTGAATACTGTATATTTTAAAGTAAATTACAGTATACTTAATGTCAAAGTGCAAATTTCTATAATATCTTGTTATTAAAAATTTATAAAATTGTGTTATTATAATTCGAATGTTTAAATGATAATTTTTTTAATGACATCGTTAAAAAATATATTAAACGATTATCAAAAATATACACTCTTTCTGTGTTTATATTTATTTTTATATAAAAGTTTTATAAATAAAAAAAATTATAAATAGTAAATAATAAATATAATATTATTTTATTTTAATCTTTTTTATTTGTCTATGAAAACAAATTGTGTGATCTGTAGTTTACTCAAAATTTTTTTATTTGAACAAATGCAGAATGAGCTTCAAAAGCAATATAAAAGTGATAAATTTTGTGAAATATTATCATAAAAAAATGAACAATTCAATATTTTCTGCTTTACTTCTTACTATCTTAATTGGAGTTTCAAGTTTTTCATACGCTCAATCTCACGGTGCCCCAGCTAATGATGAATTTAGTAAATCAATTAACGACAAAATATGGAAAGGATTCAACTATGAAAGTGACTCTAAAAGCGGCTTCAAAGACATGAAGGACAGAGTAGGTTATTTTAAAATATTAAAATATTTTTTAGATATTGAAAGAAAGTAATGAATTAAGAGCAGCTCATGGTGCTCAACCACTTACAGTTGATCCAGCTATTGAAAAAAAAGCACAAGCATATGCCGAACATCTTGCTAATAAAGTAGGACATATGGTACATGATCCAACGAATCAACAAAGTAAACAAGGAGAAAATCTTTCACAAACATCACCTAACCTCGCTCATATTTCAGCAAAAATTTGGTACGATGAAGTTAAAGATTATAACTTCAATAATCAAGGATTTGGACATAGTACTGGACATTTCACACAATTGGTTTGGAAAGGTTCTTCCAAAGTTGGTTGTGGTGTTGCTGCCTCATCGATCGGTGTTTTTACTGTTTGTAAATACTCACCACCAGGAAACGTTATGGGTGCATTTAAAGAAAATGTCTCTCCAAGAAAAGCATAAATTTCCAATTGCTATTTAAATTTTATTATATAAAATCTTATTTTGCAATATTTCTTTTCTCGAAATAAATATTGTACTTGAAATTAAAATATTTAAAAAATCATGTTAAGTTACAGAAAAATTCATAGCAACATTAGGGCTATATAAAATAATTTTTTAGTTGTAGAAGTCTGGTAGTCTGAGTTAAAATTAACGAGCCATATAAGTGTAAATATTAATTTCACGACTTTTTTCTAATTAAAAGTCTTAATAGGATATTTTGAAATATTTTCTGTTTTTTGTTTTTATTATTTAATAGAAGATTCAAACACAATTGTTTAAATTATTACACAAAAATATCTTTAAGTAATTTTCTACTACTTCTTAATTTAATAAATATATTATTTATTATAACATGCTTGCAAAATATTAAGAAGACACCAGAAAACGACTTTACATATATAATAAAAAAAATTGTCTTTTTCATAACTTCTCTCAAATTCAACCAATTTTTATGATTATATAGTTAAAAAATATGTTTTTCTAACTTAAGAGAGGAAATGGGTCTTAAGTGTTTTAGGTCATAATAGACCGAGTTATCTTTAAAAAACACTCTTTTCTAGGGCCTTTTTAGATAGTTTTATTACTTGATTAACTCGTCATAAAGTTAACGAAATATAGTGCTTTATATCTCATTCGAAAGGTAAAATTATAAAATCGTGCGGAAGGTTAGTGGTATTAGATTTGATTTATAATTGGCCGAGTAGCAGTCCAAGAAGTAGTGACTTTTTTTAAAGAAAATTTAAAAGTTAAATTGCTACAATTTAGTCACAACTTGATGAAAACAAATAAAGCAATATATTTTATATAGAACTAAGTCTAATTTAAAAAAAATGAGTGTCTAACAAAGTTTATAGTCTAACAATAAAAAAGCTATATTAATTTAAATGTCAACTTTTCCGCTTTTTTTCTACTTTTTTTGTAAAAATCAATTTTGTTCTAGACATAACTCTTTTCAAACTTGATTGTTTATTATGATCAAATAGTCATTTGACGTATTTTTCTCAAGTTAAGGGAAAAATTAGGGCACAAATCCTTTAGTCTACAATTAACCAAGTTATGTTTTAAAAATACCACTTTTCTATACACTTTTTTTTATAGTTTTCTCTTTCAAATAACTTTTGTAAAAGTAAATAAAATTTTATGTTTTATGATTTATTTAAAAGGTTAGAGTATGAAATGAGGTAGAAACCCAATATCAAAAGGATGAATAAAAGATGAATTGAGTTATGGACAAAAAAGTGATGATCGTTTTTTGGGTAAAAATTAAAATTTTCTTATGTCGTAACTTTATGAAAGTTGTTTAAAGTAATTAAAACTAAATTTAGTACATATTTCAACGATTGGCATAAAATATGAAAACTATAACAAAGTTTGTAGCTCAAAAATAAAATAAGTTATTTTAGGTAACTTTTTTGCTTTTTTATATACTTTTATATTGACTCGTAGATGTATGTATGCAACGAAAAATGCAACGTTAGCATTTTTGCTCCCTTTAATTATAGAATTAGACCCTGAAATTTTGCATGAAGGTAGATCCCAACATGGACTACCATAATTTAAAAAGAAATTTTCAAAAAAGTTTCTCCAAAGTAGAAATAATTAAGGCCAAAGTACCAAAAATGGTGATTTTTTTGAATTAATGGCCGGGCCGTAAATTAACAATTGATTTGACACACACGCATACAAATTTAGTATGTATGTGTGTCATTACTTTGTGTTGAATAATTATGTTACAAGAAAGATAAAAAAATCGTAGTTTTTTTGCATCGCCAGAAGGTTTTTCGTGACAATAATATTAAAAACAAGTTAGACTTTATAAAAAATTCTAACTTTTTGGATTTAAAATCTTCCGATATTAACTTCTAACGTTTTTAATGTATATTTTTAAAAATTAAAATCCACTTAAGTGAAGATTTTTGTAAATTATCTTTTTATTGTTGCAAATTTACAATTTTTACTGTTTTTTTCTTGCGTTTAATATAGATTTAAGTGATATAAAAATTAATTAATGTCATGATTGAAAAGATGTATCTAGAAACTGTTTTTTGGCTACTTACAATAAAAACATTTTTCATTGTAGAGTTTGTAGATAATTAATTTTTGTCACGAAAAATTACGAAAATAAATAATAATACCAAAAAATTCGTTTTTGTAAAAAACATACTTTTATATTGAGATTCGTTTTGCGCACTCAAAAGTATGAAAATAAATTTTGCGCACTCAAAAGGATGAAAATAAATTTTGATTTTTATATTATCACTTTACCTGGCAATATAAAAGTATCGCCGTCCGAGGCATTTAAATATTTGTTGAAGACTACAAAAATATATCACTGAATATTAAATAATAAGAGCTTTTCTCATTAAAATGATAAAAAATAAGGATATACCTAATAGTACATTTATAAACAAGTCTCTACAAAAGTAAGTATTTTAATTTCTAACCAATAAAGATCAAAATGTAAATAATTTAAAAGAAATGTTTGCTTCAACTATAGTTCAATCACAAACGATAAAGCATTCAAATGCCTCGGACGGCGATACTTTTATATTGCCAGGTAAAGTGATAATATAAAAATCAAAATTTATTTTCATCCTTTTGAGTGCGCAAAATGAATCTCAATATAAAAGTATGTTTTTTACAAAAACGAAGTTTTTGGTATTGTTATTTATTTTATTTATATATTTTTAAAATTAAGGTAAATATGTAGTTAATAGAGCAATTATATCAAATTGTTTGTGCCAAATTCAAAAATATGATAAAAATCCACTTGAATTGTTACTTGGAATTATTCAAATATTTATTTCTATTCACCTTTTCGAAATAAAAAGATTAATTTTGTTGGGTGGATTTTTTATTTAACTAAACTGTTTCAATAAATGTAAACATTATGAAATGATTCTCATACTTAGAAATATTTCATATATTATAATAACGTATTTTCGGTCGTCTTTTTTCTACAGAAATGTCTAATTTAATGAAACAATTTTTTATACACGTACTTTTTATTAAAAATTATGTATAAAAATGCTTTTATAAAAAATATGCTCTGCGGACCAGCTATGACCTGCCAAAGGCGGTCTAAGGCTAGTTGGTAAAATAATAAACTTATAACTTATGATAAAATGTCATTTGCTGACAAAATATATCGTATGTTGTCAGAACACCTGTCTGAGACCTTAACAGAATGAATATAGTACCATAAATTAAAATTAATTTTAAACAAAGTTATGATTTGTAAAATATTACCTTTTTTAATACTTTTAGAGACAAAGTGAATTATAAATATTATGTTTTCTAACATTTATGATGCTAAATGTCATTATTATAATTACTTAAACGTGTTAGTTAATCTAATATTACATATTTGTTTATATGTTGTCTAAAAAATTTTAATATTTTTATTATCTAAGTTTTTTGAAAGAATAATTTTTTAATATTTTTACATTATTTACTATAATTTCATACTTTTTTGCGCAATAATTACCTTATAAAAGCATTTATACTCACTTTTAAAAACTATCGATTAATAGAATTTATTTACTTGTGTCTTAAAACTAAGACATTAGAAATCATTACAAACTTTTATAAACAATTAAATACTTTAATAAATAATAAAATTTATTTTTACTACGTCTTACCAAGTATCACTGTAATGTTTTTTATTGTCAAAACTTCAGAATTCTTATTATTGTTCCATTAAATGATGACAACTTTACAAGGATTCCGTATTTTGAGCTTTTACTGTATTGTATATAGTATTTTAAAGAAATTAAATAAGAAGAAATTTCTATCATAAAGTTTTATGATTAATGTGATTTTAAAAAAATTAGTGGTTTAATGTATTTATATGATTATTTAATGGGTATATTAACTTTTATTCTATTGAAAAATATGAATTTTTTATATCTTTTTAAAATTGACGATATAAGAAAACAATTTTCTTTCTAAGTTTTAAAGGCATACATGAAAATGATCCTATATAGTCGAAAACATAGAAAATATAGTATTTGACAATGATAGACGCACTAAGATTGCAAAATGGGTTGAAACAGTGATATTTCGTCGCTTTGGTTTTGATGACTCAGGTAAAGAAATAAATTTATACAAAGATAATAATTAATACTTTATATAATGAAGAGCAAATTTAATAATTCTTTAAGATTATTTCAATTGCGATGAATTTCATTTTATTATGTTTTATATGAGTTCTCAATTTTTTTCTCAAAATTAAATTTAAAATTTGTTACATATTTTATTCATTCCTCAAATACAGTATATTTTTTGTTTAACATTGTTTTGATTTATTACACCAAATAATTTTTAACGATATGTATATTGATATTCAGAAATAAAAAACCTTTCATTAAAAAAATAAATGAATATCATATTTACGCTATGAGTCACAATGATACTTAAAAGGAATAATGCGATTAAAGTCATATGATTTTTTATTTTTTTTATAGACTTTTTACCACAATCAATTTTTATTATACTTCTTAACGACAATTTGCACTTTTTATTACTAACAGCAACGCCTTCTTAGTTGTTTTATAAACGTGCTATTTTAAAATATTTATTACCTAAAAGTCTCCATAGAAACATTGGCCTACCAACATATATAATTTTTCTAAATATTTTTCTACATTACCATGTCTTCTGAAAGTGTCGAGACTAAAGATTTGATTAATGATTGTGATTCATTATCAGATATTACTAAACTTTTAAGTAAGACAAATTCTAATGATTATGAAATTCATAAAAAATTTGACTACTTATCAAGTCATTTTGATATTAAAATATCTAATATTGAAGATATTCAAAATTCTGATATACTATGCAGTAAAACATGTGGTTCTGAGAAAGTTTGTATCAACGATATGAAGACAATTTTGAGCAATCAACCAAAGATAAATTTTGAAATTAGTAATTATATATCATTCCTTATTGAAGATGATACAGAGAAATTGTCTGATGATGATAAAGTATATCTTGCTAGTAAGTATTCATCATTTTTCCAATTTATTATTGATCAATTTCCAAATGTTAACGAATTAAATATTTCAAATGGTTTTGATAATATATCAAGTAGCTGTTTAATTTTACAAATCTATGAAAAATTAAAATCAACTAAAATAAAAAAGGCTGGATCAATTTATTTTGATCAACTTTTAAAGTATGCGGAGAAATACAATTTTTCAAATCATGGTATTTTCGATGGATTACCAAATTTACATGAAATATGTTTATGTATACGTTCAAATACAAACTATGATAACTTATCTAACATCAATGATTCAATAAAAGATTTTTTGGATTATATTGTCAAGATTAAAGACGTACGTTTAATTATAGATTTCGAGAGTGGTGATAATGATTCACTAGCAAACGCCTTAAAAATGTTAAATTATGGAAAAACTATAAATTTAAATATTCAAATGAATCATGATTTGGATTGGAATAAGTATTTAAAGGAAAGTAATTATAATTTTAGCGAGGAAATGATAAATATAAAAGATGAAACAAAATTCCTGATGGTTTCTATTAATGAAATAAACGATTTTAAGGTTTTAAAGATAATTTTAAATTCATTGGAAAATTTACAACATATTAAAATTTATGTAGAAACTTCACTACTAAAAGTAATATTGGACGAATATAAGTCATTGGATGATGCAAAATCATATTTAAAAGAATTCTTTAACTATAGAAGTTGTTTAAAACACTTGACAAGTGCAAGAATTTCTTTTGGAAGTTATGATACCTCACCAGAGAATTCAAGTAGTGAAAATATGAAACATTTATATAATTTTATGATGGATTGTATAATATCTATCTTACCATCATCAATAAGTAAATTACTTTACTTAATGCAAGCGGAACACATGACATTAGAATTTTTTGAAAAAATTGGCATTCTTTTTCCTTCCCTTACAACAATTTCATTTTTACTTTGCTACAATATACCTGAAAATGCTCTTTACAAAATTCCATCATTAAGAAATGTTGTTTTTAATGGTGAAAGAAAAGTTAATATTCCACCATGGGTTGAAACAGTTATGTTTTTGTATTTTGATATTGATTTTTACTATCCCGATGATATTGTATCAGATAACAAAAATAATGAACATTATTTTACCTTAATGGACAATAAGTTTAATATATCGTTAAGATGTTTAAAAGAAAATGATATTTATTATATTGCATTCCTGAAAAATTTTGAAAAATGGAAGGAGTTAGATAAGTTAATGAGCATTTGTTACTAATTAAAATATGTAATTTATTTTGGATTATAACTATCATAAAAGCGTTTTTAATGAAATTATTTTATAATTATGGATTACTAAATTTTATATAAAATTTTTTACATAATTATTAAAAATTGACGTTTATTTTATAAAATACATTCAACAATTTTTGACTATTTTTTCTCTTATAAAAAAAAGTTAATGTCTAAGCAATATTTTAAATTGTTGGATATATATGAGATTTAGAAAACACGTACACGATAGATAACAATAATAACTTTATTAATAATAAACGATTCTACAATATAACACCAACAGTCCAAAGCCGACTGTATAAGACGGAGTAAAAGTAAAGAATGAATAGTTAACAAAAATTGGTCCCTTTTATACCTTGGATTTTAGGCGACCTTCCAAATTCTCAGGATTATCCTTTTGAGAGAGCGGATCCTTTGTTACATTTCCATGAAAGTCCGCGTGAGAGTCAGAGATTCTTTCTTCTATACAAAACATAAATTTTTAAAAAATTTATTAATATATATTATAATTTTTTTTATATTGCGTTTTAGTGCTTTCACTACAAATCATTTTTCGTTTATATCTTGTTTAGATACATTTTATAAAAAATATTTTGAAGAAGTTTCCTTAATATCACATTAAATTTAATGGATAATACTTCTGATAAATACACGCTTTATGCTATAGTAAATATTTATTCTGATTTAAAGCAAACATTTTTCATTTATCATTAAAGTTATTTTTAGACAAAAACATTTATTTAGGTTACTCATCGTGTATGTAAAAATAATCAAATTTTTTTAATAATGGTTACAGAATTGTAAAATTTTTTATGATAAAAATAGGATATAAATGTTTATAATTCAATTATATTATTTAAAAGACCCAATAAATATTACGATTGAATGATTGATGAAATATCCTTGTTTAATGTTAACTGAAAATGTAGTTGAGAAGTTTTTAGTTCAGGTAATTGAGTTTCTTATATAATCTTTATTGTTTAGATGTTTGATCTTGTTTATTTCGAATAGTTTATTGGCTTGTTTATTAGTTTGCTTACAGAATCATTTTTTTGAATGAATACTATTTTTAGTAAAAGAAAGTAGCCTTAATTAATGTTTATAATAGATAAATAACCAAATCAAAGCAAGTGTTTTTGTTACTTAAATATACTTTTATAACAATATTCAATTTGGCGAACGGGAAAGTATAAAAGTAAATTCAGATTCTTATACTATCACTTTACATGTTATAAAAGTAGTCTGTTCCGAGGCATCTAAATTTAGTTTGATAACTAATAGAAATATATCATTAGATTTTAAATTATAAATTTAAGATACATCGTGTAAGGTTACACTATTAACAATAAAACCTTTTTTATTTTTAAAAATTAAAATGAAATGTAACTAACATAAAAATTAAGCAAAACAATTTTTCTAATTATGATTTATTTAAAAAGATAGATATTTAAATTTCATGAACGACGCTACTTTTATAACAGGTGAAGTGATGATATAAGAATCAAAATTTATTTTCGTACTTTTCTGTTCGCAGATTTTAATATCGTTATAAATGTATATTGAAGTAACAAAAACAATTGTTTTTGTTTCGGTTATTTCTAAGAATAATAAGATTTGTTAATTATTTAAAATGATGTAAATCTTTCAAGACATAGTAAATTTTTATAAAATTATACTTATCTAGAATTCATACTTTTTTCTACAACATGTTTTAAGATTTATTATTAGATATTGATTTTAAATAAAGTTATAAATGCTTTAAAGTAAACGTTTTTAACAATTATCAAAATAATAAGTTTAACCTTTTTGGAATATTAATAGTTGTAATAAAGACAAGTAGGAAATATTTAATCATACACACAAAAATTAAAATGGTCATTTTTTTGAACCATTTCGCATATTGACATTTTGTAATTGACACACCTTAAATTCATATGTTAAAAATAGCTAAAAATCAACATATGACACTTACCTTTTGACATTAGACAAATGTTGAACATTGATATATACCAAATTACAATAAATGACATTAAACACATGTTAATATGTCTTATTTTAAATTTTTGACAATATTTTTCTAAAATTCAAGAAAAATACTTTTTTTAAAAATAATTAATTATAAATTTAATATTTTATATAAAAAACATTGTTTTCAGGTGTATAAGCAAATTATATGTATTTTGTACTACTTTAAATAGGTAAAAAAAGATTAAAAAAGAAATTTCAATAAATATAATTTTAATCTTCTGCATCCGATGAGTTCCCACTTTGAATGTCATCATTTTCAATGTTTGCACTTTCATTTTCTTCAATAAAACTATTTAAAAAGAGTGAAACATCAAGTATGTCTTCATTCATCTTTTCTTCTATTATATTTTCTTGCGCCAATTCATACATGTCGTAATTAAATGTATTAATATTCGTAGATTCAGATAATGTTTTCGTTAAAAATTTAAGCTTGTTATGAAAAATGGTTCTTTTTATAACTGTATATGCTAGGCTTATTTTTTCTTTTGAATTTTTTAGAATATTTTTTACGTTGCTATTGGAGGCTAAACAAATAATAAAAAATTTGATTTAATTTTAGTTTACAGGCTTCCTCCTTCACTGAAAAAATTTTGTTACATCATAATTAGTATTGTTTTAAACAAAAAATAATGTATGTAATATTAAAAAAAACATAAAGGTTTTTGAATAAAAAGATGTATGTTAGTTAAAAAAAATAGGACGTGTAACTGTGATAAAAAACATACATTTTTTTTATCAGGGTTACATAATATGTTTGTACAACATAACATTATATATTTTTTTGAATATTTCAATGATAATTTTTGAAAAAAATATGTCATGATATTCATAATAAAAAATATATTTATAATACAAAATACAATGAATGATTTTCAGAATAACATTTAATTATTTTTAAATAGTTTAGAAAATATAAGTTTTAGAAATTTAATGGTAATAATAATGAAAAGCAATAATTATTTAACTATACAAGTATGATTTATTTAAAATATTATCTTATTATACCTTTTTATAATCAAAACGTTTAAAAGTTATTTTTTTTTGTTATGAACAGAGATAAATAATGCTTTGAAACTTCTGTAAGTTTGATTTTTTCAAATGATTTTGAAATATAATATAAAGTTATTTACAATAATTCAAATTATTAAAACATGTTAATAGAGATACAATAATATATTAATTAATGTTCTTTATAAAACTTCTTACAATTTTTATCAAAATTAAAGTTTATTAATGTGTTTTTATAATTTGAATTACTATAAATTGCTTTTTTATATTATCTTTCAAAATCATTTCGAAAAATTGTTGTTTTTTGTTTATATTGTTTTTTTGTTTAATGTTTTTTTTTTTAAAATTTAAGTTGAATAGAAATTTCTAAAGATCAAATATATCATTTGTTATTAACTACAATTTATATCATGCATTATCAACATTAAAAAACATTGTCAATTAATTTATTTAAAAGTACAACTCAAAAAGCAATTAGTTTATAAAGATTAGCTAGAAAAATGAAAATAAACATAAATTCAAGTAATTTTTTTCAGTAATATACCAAATAAATTAGGAAAAAAATAATAAAATATTACTCTTGTTATTATATTGTTTAACCCTTTCGCTGCCGGGATTTTTTCTCTTTGTATTACGCACTCCTCTGTGTGTAAAAGGGAAAGAGTACTTTCACATAGAATTAAAGGTTGACAAAAAATTGGTAATATCTTTCTTTAATAAAAATTAATATGTGACAATTAAAATAAGCTAAAAGTACAGTTTTTTAATGAAAAAAAGAGGTAATTTGATTTTTTATAATGGAAATTGATGGTAAATCTTGACGGGAATTGATAAAGCATAAAAAAATTCTTTTATTACATAAATAATTTTTTAATTTAATAATATTATTAAAATATTTAAAATTATCTACACTAAAATGGAATTTTTAACAATTAATGAAGAAGCAAATAATGAGCGGATTTGGACTGATAAGGAGAACTTTCTGAAGCTAAGTTTTACTGGTGAACCAGGACTAAAAAATAATTTAAATAATAATAGCATGGCAATAGACTATTTTTACATGTTCTTAGATAATGATATTTTAAGAACGATTGTAGATATGACTAATGCTACTGCTAGTATATTTAACACATTGACTGCCGTGTGCATTACTGGGTATGCACGTCTTTGAATTTCTAGTTTTTTGTACAAGTAGTATGATTTTCGATTTTTTTCTGTTAGTAATTGTTAATAAGAAAAGTTTTATCAATGTTAATAGTATTTTCATCTCTATTCCCATCTTTGTTGTTTTCCACCAGCACTTTTTAAGCTTAAATCCGGGTGGTATTGCAAATTTATCTTAAATCATACTATTTTTACGAATGAAAGAGATGATTCGGAATAAGGGCGAACATTGTTGAACAGTTATTTATTGCAGTTTTTTTGGAATAAAAGTTATTTCTAAATATGATAGCAATAAATAAACATATTTTGTAGATTGATCATTGGATTTCACTGAAATGTGAAACTGAATTTCACCGCAACCAACACCATAATTAAATTAAGTTCGACAATGGTCGCCCTTATTCCGAACCATCTCCTTCGTTTATTAGCAGAAAAGAATCGAAAACCACACTACTCGTACAGAAAATTAGAAATTCAAAAACGTGCATACCCTGTAATGCACACGGCAGTCAATATGTTAAAAATGATTTAGATAAAAATTTAGAATGGAATAGCTTGACTATTCCTGAATTTAAAAACTTTTTGGGGCTATTTTTGCATATGGGTAGTATTGTTCTTCCATCAATCCAAGATTATTGGAAGTCAGATGAACTCTATGATTTCCCTATATTTAGAAATACTATGTCTAAAAGTAGATTTCTATGCATATTTAAATTCCTAACATTTGGAGATAAGGGTTCATCTGATGATCGACTTGAAAAAGTTAGATTTTTATCTAACCATTTTAATAAAATCATGGAAGAACAATATTACCTTTCACGAGAATTATGTATTGACGAATCAATGATGGGTTTCAAAGGAAAATTGTTGTTTCGTCAATTCATAAAAAAATAAAAAACATAAATTTGGGGTAAAATTTTATATTTTGACCGAACCAAACGGTTTAATTTTAAAACATCGTATTTACGATGGAACTAAAATAGAATTTGATGGTTCTTCAAGGGCTACCGAGTCAATAGTTCTCGATCTTATGAAGAACTATTTAAGTAAAGGCCATTCTTTATATATGGACAATTTCTATAATAGTATAAAATTATCAGAACGTCTATTAAAGTTTGCCACTTATTCTACCGGTACCCTGAGGTCTAATAGAAAATTGAATCCTCGTGAGGTAGTAAGAATATAGTCTCTTATCGAATGTTCTCATTTGTACCTTACTCTTTGTACCTAAGGCTCTTCTATTTCTCATCTATTTTCTCTTATAGAATTATCTAGATCATGGGAAAAACATTATCCCAAAACTAACTCTTTGTTTTGTATTTCTAGAAGATTCTTTTTTATATATATATAGTACAGATCTGTCATTTTATTTCATTCATACTTTTTGTCATCTTTAGATATTTCATCATTTTAGTATATTATTAAGTTACCTAATTATTGTATAATTTTAGGGTTAAACTACTGTTCTGAAATCTGATATTTTTCTGGTGATAAGTTATCACAGATCTGTTTTAGTCAACTGTAAGCTTTAGTTAATTATCTTTATTGTATTATTTCCTTTTTATATTCTAGAAGGCCTTAGTTGAAATCCGTCACTTAATTGATGTCTGATACTTTAGTTAATTAAGTCTGTTAATTAAATAATTCTGTTTATTGTAATCTGATTTTATTTTGTGGTTTTTAAATAAAAGGTATCTTTTTGAGCGGTGCAACACTCCAACAAAAACTATCTTTATAATTTTTACTGGACCTGTGGATAGTGTTGCATGCAAAGAAGATACCAAACTAGAAATCCGAGAGGAACATCTGATATTGGAGCAAAGGATAATCTGACTGTTGAGGAACAATACAAGGCTATTGTCTCAAGCGCGGTAAAATCTGTTAAGTCTGTAAATCGTAAAAGTAGTACATCTGGTCGTGCATCTCTGTCTGTTAATTCTGGTACTACGTCTGTGAACACATCTGTAACCGCATCTGAAACCACATCTGATACTATATCTACGGATATTTCTGAATCTAGAACTGCTCCTTCTGAAAACAAATCTTACACATCTGAAAATCAATCTGATAAATCTAAATACATCTCTGAAAACTCTATAATCATCACTGAAGGTTCGACAGCCAAGAATCTAATAAACATGTCAGTGATCGGGAACGAAAACGGGAGCAATCAAAATCCAGACTTGGGAAGACTGGAAAACATGCTCAGACAATTAACTGAATCTATGAATACAATGAATATACAAATGACTGAAAGAATCACACAAATGGGACAAGAAATTAATGATCTAAGACAAGCAAACGGAGGTAATAATAATAATAATGCTCAGGGAAATACACAACCACCATCTGCCTCATTATTTGGTCAAAATTGGCAGTCACAAGTCAATATCCGTCCACCTCCAGAATCTGTTATACCAAAGTTTACCATCAAGGAAGATTTTACTTCATGGGAGAAAAAGTTTAAAACATACTGCTCTAGATACAACATACATGGTGAAGAATTGAGAGTTACTTTATTATTACTCATGGATAGTCAAGTCACTAATCACTTGGTAATTAATAAGATATTTGATGAAGAGTATGAAGCTATATCGGAATTCTTAACTGAACACTACACTTGTACCAAGGACGCCGACGCCGCTGCAGAAGATCTAGAAGTTCTTGTATCTAGGAGACTTAAGAAATTTGATGATTTGGATACAATTGCTCAGAAAATTCATGATCTTGTTGAAAAAGCATACCCAGAAGAAGGTCAAAGAAGCAAAAGAAATAGAAAGATTGAATGTCTTGGGAAGATACTACCTTCATCAATTGAGACCATTTACTGTTCTTCAGAGAAACCAACATACGATCGAGCTATATCAAAAGCAAAGATACTTTGGAGCAAAAGTTTCAATCAAGAAAATCATGGTAGAAATACTTCAAGGATTGGAAATCAAACTAGTTATAAAGTACATGGAAGTCATGATAATGGATCCAACTACAGCTCTGTCAAGTGCAATTATTGCAAGGAACCTGGTCACATCAAGTTTAATTGTCCTAAGAGAAGGAAACCCTTCACCCCACATAACAAGAATAGTCCACAATCTAATTTTATTAAATCTCTGGAAAGACCTGCTGAATCGCCAAGATTAAAAAGAATACCTGAAGTCATGAAAGAACCAGAAGAAGTTAAAATTCAAGAAAACTTAGACAAGATTAGAAAGGAAGATAATTTGCTTAGTACACTTGTTACAATAAATGGCGTAAGGACTGTAGCTATCGCTGATACCGGTGCAAATTGTGTTGTTCTTAGTCCAAAGTTAGCATCAAGGTTAAATCTTAAATCTGATAATTCAAGTAAGGTACAAACACTTCAAGGCATACACAATGTAAGAAAAGTTAACACAGACCTGAATATTAAAATTAGTGGAAAGAATATATTGGTAAAAGACAATATTTACATATCTGAAAAAGACTTCATGAACAATAGATATCAATGCATCATTGGGTACAATGTTTTAAGCAAGATTGAAGGTTCCATAGATTTAAAATCTGGTGAATTTACATTTAAAGAAGATGAAATCAATGTACCACAAGCCAATCTAACACTTGGTGGAGAAGACAAATCTGTTAATGTTCAAGAATTCATTGAAGAAATTAAGCAAAAGTATCCGTTATGTTATGCTCGTCATGAATATGACATTGGTCCAGGTCTAATTACTACAGGAGAATTCCAAACTTATGATAAAGAGCCTGATAGATTTCCAATATATCCAGTACCATTATCAGAAAAAGCAGACACCAATGAAATCATACAACGCTGGGTAGAATCAGGATTACTTGAACCAACAAATTCAAATCTCCTTCATCCAATAATGCTCTTGAATAAGAAAGATGAAAATGATGTTACAAGAAAAAGATTCATTGCTGATGTTAGAATGGGAAATTCTGTTACAATTCCAGTTAGATATAAGTCACCAACAATCCAGGAAATACTATCGACTATTGGAAACTTTGATTATGTATCCAAGATAGATCTGAAAAGCGCATTCTTCCAGATAAGCATACCAGAGAAGTCAAGACCATTATTTGCCATCAGAACTGACATAGGAAATTTTCAATTCACACGTTTAGTACAAGGAGGAATCAACTCTTCTGCTTTATTTCAAAAAGAAATGGATAAAATATTCATGGAACTCAAGCCGAACATTCAAATATATGTTGATGATATTCTGTTATTTTCTAAAGGATCTGTTGAAACACATAAGAAGCTCATTGAAAAGTTCTGCTCTATCTGTAATCATTGGCAATTGAAAATATCTTTAGAGAAGTCTACATTTTTTGCAACTGAAACAAAATTCTTAGGATATAAGATAAGTAAGCTCGGAGCACAACCATCTGAAGAAAATATTTCGAGCATCCTCCACAGATCTGTTCCTAAAACTAAGAAATCTGGTTTATCATTCTTACAAGCATTAAACTACTTCAGACATTGCATTCCTAATTATGCTGCTGATACTGCTATACTTTATGAAAAATTCAGTGGAAGAGACGCGAAGATTGAGTTGACAAAGGAAGAGCTTGAGAAGTACAATCACCTAAGAGAAACTTTGGCAAAAATTCCCACGTTATACCATCCTGATCCATCAAAGGAGTTTATCTTGACCACTGATGCTAGTAATGAAGCTATTGGAAGTGTCTTATCACAACTTGATGAAAATAACGTTGAAAGACCCATTGGATACCACTCTGCAAAGCTCAAGAAGACAAAAAGAGGAAGAGGCTCTACACATCTGGAATTATATGCAATCTCAAAATCACTTCGTTTCTTCAAATTTCTATTGACAGGAGCTAAACTATTAATCAGAACTGACCACAAGCCGTTAGAATCAATCATGAAAAGCAATTCAGATAAGAAGTTCGTTGATCTCATTGAGGACATAATGCAATATGACTGCAAGATATCATACATACCTGGTTCTGGAAATTCATTTGCTGATTTTTTGTCAAGATTAAATCATGATGATGCTCAAGTTAACAATTTAGAAGTTAAAAGAAAACGTGGAAGACCCAGAAAACATCCTGTTACTGTTAATGCTGATACTTCAAATCCAGTACAAGATCAAGATAAAGACAATTACAGACCTGAAGAAAAGAAAGACAATGATAAGATAAAGCCTACGATCCAACCTGCTGATCCAGTAATTGAAAAATTATCAGGAAGTGCCCAGTTACCATTCTTAGCTATACCTACAGAACTGAATATTCAAGAAGCTCAGAAGAATGATATACGTTGTCAAGAAGCTTTAAAAGAAGGTCAAATCGATGGATTAAAAGTATTTCAAGATAGTTCCGGACTCGTTAAAGTCTCGAAGAAGGGGGAGAATAATGAAGATGTAGAATTGATACTCATACCAGATTCTTGTGTAAAAGAAATTTTTAAACTTGCTCATGACTTTAACTCGCACTTTAGCTTTATGAAGACCAAAGAAATCTTGAATAGACAACTATACATACCATCTATTGCCAAGAAATTGAATACATATCTGAATAACTGTGAAATCTGCAAACGAAGAAATGTCACTACAGCTCTGAAACTACCTATGAAGACAATTCCTACTGCTTACCCTATGAGTGAACTATCTATGGATATCATGGGACCTATTCACTTGGCAGGATCTAAAGGTCAGAAATATGTTTTGAATGTTATTGATAACGGTAGCAGATACATTTTTCCTACAGCCCTGAAGACACAACAACATGAAGAAATAATTGATGTTTTGACTAATGAAATATTCTTAAAATACGGATTTCCGAATGTTATAAGATCTGACAATGCCACAAACTTTAAGAGCAATACTTTAGTTACATATCTGCAAAAGTTGAATATCAAGGTTGAAAATTCTACTCCATACTATAGTCAATCTAATTCTCCATGTGAAAGAAGTTTAAGAACAATTCAAGCAGGAATAAACAAGCTGATAAACATGACAGGAAAGGAATGGGACACGTACTTACCCTTCATTGCTTACTCGTACAATACCTCATATGTTGAATCTCTTGGATCTACACCATTTGAACTTATGTTCTTCAGAAAAGCCCCAACATGTCTTGATCTATTCTTGAGAACCTACACACCTGCAATTGTTGATACGGATCTGACTCAATATGAAATCATGGAAAAAGCTGCAGTAGCTCGTGAAATCGCAGCAGAAACATACTCTGAATACAGGACTGATAAAAACAAGAAAATGAAGCATTCTAAGATCAAGCTCTATCAACCAGGCGAAGAGATATTCCTTAAGAACAAAACCAGAAGACACAAATTCGCTGATAACTATATTGGACCATTTAAAGTCATTGAAGATATGGGAACCAAAGTCAAATACAAGTCAAATGCCGGTAGAACTCTTATTGCTAGCAAATGTAACATTCGATCTTAAGCAGGGAGAAGTAAGAATATAGTCTCTTATCGAATGTTCTCATTTGTACCTTACTCTTTGTACCTAAGGCTCTTCTATTTCTCATCTATTTTCTCTTATAGAATTATCTAGATCATGGGAAAAACATTATCCCAAAACTAACTCTTTGTTTTGTATTTCTAGAAGATTCTTTTTTATATATATATAGTACAGATCTGTCATTTTATTTCATTCATACTTTTTGTCATCTTTAGATATTTCATCATTTTAGTATATTATTAAGTTACCTAATTATTGTATAATTTTAGGGTTAAACTACTGTTCTGAAATCTGATATTTTTCTGGTGATAAGTTATCACAGATCTGTTTTAGTCAACTGTAAGCTTTAGTTAATTATCTTTATTGTATTATTTCCTTTTTATATTCTAGAAGGCCTTAGTTGAAATCCGTCACTTAATTGATGTCTGATACTTTAGTTAATTAAGTCTGTTAATTAAATAATTCTGTTTATTGTAATCTGATTTTATTTTGTGGTTTTTAAATAAAAGGTATCTTTTTGAGCGGTGCAACACTCCAACAAAAACTATCTTTATAATTTTTACTAGGTAGTGGATGCAAAATTGAAAGAAGGGGAAATAATAAGTCGCTATTCTTTCAATGTTGGAATAACTAAGTGATGTGATACTAAAGAAGTCACCGTTATTTCAACAGAATTCAATGGTGACATTTTAAATTTAAAAAACAGGTGGGGTAAAAGTATAAAAAAGCCTACATCAATTCATTCATATAATCAAAATATGGATGGAATTGATCGTATGGATCAAATGATTTCGTATTATACGAATCTAAGAAAAAGTCCTAGGTGGCATATGAAAGTGAATTTTCGAATAATCGAAATGATTATTCACAATTCTCATATTTTATATGCTACTCAGGCATCAAAAAAAATACCCCTAAGAGAATTTAGGGAAGAAATCATTAAAGATTTATTAAAAAAAGAAACTCCCCCACCCATAGAAATAAGGAAAAGATCCTTAGTTCATTGCCCCATAAAATTTGAAAAAATAGGAGGTAGTAACTATACCCAACGTAAAAGATGTATCTTATGTGCAAAATCAAATATTCGCAAGGATACATTTTATTACAGCGGAAATTGCTACAATAATTCTCCATTGTGCAAAAATGATTATTTTTCTAAATATCATTTAGAAAATCACTAATTTTTTAGGCTGTTCAAATAATAATGTCTCTTTTATTTTCTTAATTTTACCCGTAAAGGCGATTTTATTTTTCGAACAATCTAATATTTTAAATTTTTTAAAATCTAGTCCAAAAATTATTTTATGTGTATACACACAGAAAAAAAAAGGACACAGGTTTGCATAAAATGTAATAAATTTGTCCCACCAAATAAAATTCAAATTTTCTTTATTTGCGAATAATTTTATCACAATTATTTTGTACATGAAAAATTAAAACAATAATTAGTGAATTATTAAAATAAGTTTCTCTTTTTTTAGTATACTATTTTTATTTTGGAACATAAGTTGTTTTCTACAATACATTTTAAAGTACAAGGTTAGAATTTAATTCTATGTAAAATTACAAGCACTTTTATAAAAAAACATTTTTAACATATCACAGTACATTTTTTAAATATTTTTCAATCGTTTGAATTATTATAAATTGTATTTTATGCAATTTTCACATTTGATGCTCTAAATTGTTTTCATAATGTTTTTTGAAACCCAGAATTTAAGAGTTATCTACATCAAAAATGCTACATTTCTGTAAAATTTGCTACATCTTATGACATTTTGCGCCATCTTTTTTATCAATTTGCGCCATTTTTGTCGTTTTTGCTACATCTTTTTGACCAATTTGCGCCATCTTTTTTCAGACGGTAGACATTCGCTTGTCCATGGTTACTCATATTTTTTCCTTTTTTTAATGTCATTTCGCTTAATCATGGGTGACCACGGGCAAGTTGATTTCCATCGTCTCTTTTTTAATTTAATTAGGGTAGGGGTTGCTGTAAAGTGCGTTGCCGTGTGTGAACTGAATCCAATGGAATAATCAAAAAATAAGTTAGTAAAAAATAAAAAAGAATGCTTTTTCGCTTGCCCATATTATGTATGTTTCTTAAAAAAAACCATTTTTGTCACCCAATAGACAAGCAAAAGTCACTTTTTCCAATTCAATTCCACTTTATTTCAATAATATTATTTTACTCTTTAACATACCTAAATTATGTTGAAGAATATTTTATTTGGTATGAAAGATACATATCGCAAAAATGTACTAAGATGGTGTAAATTGCTAAAAAAGATGGCACAAAATGTACAAAGATAGCGCGAATTGGTCAAAAAGATGACGCAAAATGTTATAAGATGTAGCAAATTTTATAAATATGTAGCATATTTAATGTAGTTGACTGTCAAATTCCATTTTCCATGTCTTTTGAAGATCATCTTTAAAAATCAAACTTATGAAAAGTTATAAAATAATATAGATTTTTATTTACAGTAAAAAAATAACTTTTACATATTTTAATTTAAAATAAGAACGAATACTAAAATAATATTTTTAAATAATAATACTTTGTGTGAGTAAATAATTACTGCTTTTCTTTATTATTGTTGTGAAATTTTTAAACTTATTGTCGTTAATAGATTGTTTAGAATATTTGATCTTTATTAAAACATCGATAATTTTACACGAAATTGACTTTTAATAGCATATTTTATAAAATAAAAAAACAAGTTAGATCTAAATGGGCATAATGTCATAAAAAATATCAAAATTAAAAAAAGTCACATTAATTTAAAAAGTTATACATATATATCTTTGTAAAAAAACGGCAAAATGTATGCGACAACCCAATATTTTGCGTTGTTTAAAAATTTTTGCTAATGCTTGATAATTTTAAAATTTGAATAATATTCAATTTTTTTAAATGGCGGGACATTTTTTTTCATTATAAATAGATTTGTCAAAATTTGTCCTTTTTTTTCTGTGTGTATGTTCGTACAAAAAAAATTCCTTTTTGCTTGTCTATATTTTGTATGTTACAAAAAAAAGCTATTTTGCCTAACTAATGGGAAAGTTGTAACAAAAAAAATGCTGCTTCGCTTACCCATAGATAAGCGAATGTCCGCTTCCCCAAATCTATTAATAAAAAAATTTATAAAAAGAAAATTTAACATTTTTTTCTTTTTATGTCGACTAAAGAATTATCATTTTCTTATTTGTTTGATTTTTAGTGAATGTTCTGGGTTATTCATCAAAATATTGTATTATTAATGAAAACTTTTAGTTGTTGCGAAATTATTAAGTTATTTTTTAAATTCCAGTTCTTTTAAATGTAAATCTCAACCAAAGTACTACAGTCTTTTTGTAAAAATTGAAGTTTAAAAATTTAAAAAAATAGTTTTTACTAAAATTTTTTATTATTTTTTACATCTGACATATTTGTAACGGTCTATATTACAATAATTATTAAAAAATTCATAAAATTTCATTTTTGTCCATTTTTTCGTTAAAAATGTGTTAACTAAAACGGATTTATCCAATATTTGTATACAGTACAAACAAATTATTTTCTTCTCTTCTTCAAATTTAAAATATTTAATAGTCTTTTTAATTCCTGATATATAATATTAAGAAAAAATAGTGTAATTGTTGTGGAAGCTTATAATTTAGTAATATAATTAAAATAATAGTAAAATGTTATAATATTTGATTTTTTCTTAATTGAAATTTACATGTTTTTTAAGAATTTAGACAGTTGTCTATTAAAAGAGTTAAATGTTTGTGTATATTTAGCCTCTAAAAATGTTCCAAAACCAACCAAATGGGTCTTCATGTTTAACTTTACTAACATCTAAAAGTTTAATTTAATAATAATTACTATAATAAAACTATTTTAAGTTGAATTTTTTATATCGAGTATAAACACAAAAGTAATAAAAAATTCATAACTTTTATCTCAAGAATTGTATTACCTGGTCCACTATAGGGTGTTGTTGATGTTAGATTATCATAATAATCTTGATCTGTAAAATAAACAATTAAAAAATTTGAAATATTTTAAATTATTACGATATTTTTGAGCTACTTTAGGATCCAAATGTCTCTTATTTCTTATAATATTGTTCTAAAAAATTAGTTGTAGAATTTTTATTTTTTATGCTTACGTTTTGCGTTAAATTTTCATTATCATTTATTGCCATGCCATAGATGAAATTATCTCCATGAAACAATAACACATTTATGAAAATAATAATAATTGCAAAATATATAATATTATTAATCATTTTGAATGTGTTAGAGATTTCTAAAATTTAGTTTTTATACTTATTAATTATTTGTTTAAAGTATGTACCAGATCATTAACTCACTAAATTTTTAATAGAACATCATTATGACTATTTAATTTTTTCATGTTCAGTAAATAACATTTATAAACATTTTTACGATCGTATCATAGAAATTTAAATTATATTTTTATATTTACTCATAAATTGTATCGTATAACTTTTTGTAGTTGATTAAAAAACGTGCGTTGCAGTATTTTTTTATTTAAAAATCACTTTTGCAAATTTAATTTTTTTACAAATAATAATTTTGACACTGAATATCATTTTATTCAATTCCTTAAAAATTGTATAAACTACAACAGTTTTTAAAAGAAGATCAATTAGATAAAACGAGAAAAATGACTATCGTTAAGGTTATTTAAAATTGTTGCAAACAGTTTATACTAAAACACATATAAATAGTACACATCATAGAGAAATCATGCGGAAAATTAAAAATTTGCTTTAAATTAATTTTCCTTCTGAAGATTTGAGCTTTGTAATTCTGATATTTTTTTTAAAATTCATACATTCTTTGAACACTATGTATTTTTTAAATTATACCTACTTTTGAAAAATAAGGGGAAATAAAAATTTATGACAAAATTTTTTGGAAAAAAATGTCATAGCTTAAACTGATGGTATTTATATTATTCTACTTTCTATATTTTCTTCTGTAAAATTTCGAAACAGAAAATGAAATTATATTTTATGTTCTGAAATAACACGCTTTAAACATTAATTTTTTTCTATAGTAATAGATGTATATTTAAAAATATTGTGTTTAAATGACTTTTTGTTTAAAGAACTATAAAAAAAACTTTTATTATTGTAAAAAATCAAATTCGTAATCATATTTTTGAAATTTTTTATTGTGTGAATTGAATCAAACAATAGTTTAGAAGTTTAGCCAATATTTAATTACAGTTTTTTGATTGACTAAAATTTCTAAATTTGGATTACTGCACATTCAAGTTAGCTTAAAAAACAAGCTCTATTTGTTATGCTGCTTCTCAGCTCATGAAATTTTATCTTAATAAAAATGCTTATTATACTCAATTTTCTTAATGTAACACCTAGTACATTTAAATTAATGATTGATTTTATTCATGCATAAAAATGAACTATATGTTTATTTTTTAGCCAGAAAATTTATACAAAAATAAGATATTTTGTCAGAATTTATTATTTCTTATTCGTGTTTATGATAAAAAATACCACAACACTAATATCAATATTGATTTTTTGATGCAAAAACAACTGTTAATAGGTAAAGTCTTTTAAAAATAGCTTCTGACTTTTAAGAACTGATAAAATTTCTCGCTTTTGAGATTGTTTTAAGAATAAGAGATTATTTAAAACTTTTATTTACTAAATAAGAATACAAAGAACTAGATTAAATGTTAGTGATTAAAAATGGGTAAACTCATTCTCTCTACACTACGAAAAGGTTAATATTAGTTAACTAATATATGATAATGTTATGTTATTTGTTAGTACTTATAAATAAAAAAAATCATGCTATAACGATCAAAGTTAGATGTTTGATTATATGATGAAACAACCCTTTTTAATTTCATTTAAGAATTAAGATTCAAAAAAGTAAGTCATATACTAATGTAACTTACTTTAAATTTAAAAGATACTGCTTGCTTAACTGAGCTAACAGCTGCTCTTTTTACCTTAGTACCCACCTTCTCATTTAAGACTATATCTTTATGCCAAGAACTTTATCAATATTGACGGTAGAATCTAAACTAACAATAAGGTCTCAAGAGCTTTTAATTATATTTTCATGAGCAAGTTTTATTCGTCTGTCTTTTTAAAACCACACGCTGACCATTTTTTAAGGTCTGTAGATAAGTTGCGATAACTATAATCAGGGTCAGTAAGAATAAATATCTTAGAAAAAAAATGGAAATTCATTTTTATGGTTTAATTCAGATAATTTAACTAAACAGAAATGTAAAGCCGTAAGCTCAAGACATTCAGCAGGACTGTTATTCTCTACTTTTAAGGATTTCTCTATTTTCCTTTAGGATATTTTGTATAGCAGGCAAGTCCTCTTCTCGATTCACAGCTACCCTCTGTAGCGCAGACAATAGAGATATCATTTTCTTTAACATATTGCTCAACCGATAACTGAGAATCTAATTTGACATAAGATGGTACATTATCGACTATTGGTAAAGGTACAACTGAATTTGAAGATTTTAAAGAAGTTAAAAATGGTGAATCTACAATATTTATATTAACTTTATCTGTAGACAAGTCTGTGGGTAAAATCGTTTTAGAAAGATTGTCATCTTGTGTGACATCCAGATTACGTAGTTGAATTATACTATTTCTGAAATTGTCTACCTGCTTTTTATCATAGAATAATAATTTATACAAGTAATGACGATCCATTGTATTAGAGAAATTTCCAGTAAGCATGAAATCTGATAGTCATGTCAGAGTTTATTGAGAATTTTTGAGCCAGCATAGCTTTCTTTAAAAAAAATCTAGTGTAAATAACTTAATTATTTTAACCGTAGTAGTTTCAGACTCAATTTTGGCATTTGCCATCTTCTTCAACTGATTTAAAGATATTGTCACTAGGTAACTTAGCATTTCCATCTATTTGAATAGTTTTTTATAACAAAGAGTTCTTCTACTCATAGGAGTGCTAGTCATGATGCGGTATACTTTTTCATCTTTAGTCATATACGATGTCAACGGTTAAAGGAACATAGAATAAGACTTTTTTGACTAAATTTGACCAAAGATAACGTTCCAGGGATGCTATATTTTCGAATAAGCAAAGATTAAAAACTTTATTTTACAAAAAAAGGTACGAATAACTAAATTAAATGTTAGTAAAAAAATCGAATAGACTAATCCTCTTCCCATATAAGGAGGTTAATGTTGGTTTACTAAAAAGTGTGATATCATGTTGTTTGTTGGTATCGATAAAAGAAAATTCATAAAAAAGCAATCAATGTTTGATTGTATTATAAAACAGAGATATATCACGAAATAAAATTATATTTATGATCTCAGAGGCAATATCTTTAAATTTTTCCCACTTTAAAAAAGGTAAAAATTTTATTAGAATGAAACTGGGGTTATAACAATATAAAAAGAATGATAATTAATAATCCCAATGACAGGTGAACAAAGAATCAGGATAGGACTTGTTAAGCTAACAATCCGTTCAGGATTCATACATTCTTACTAAAAATTCCATACTATCTGTATTTATCGACTTTTTAAAAAATCGTGTTTTTTTCAACTAAATCAATGTAACTTTTTTTTTGTATAAAAAGACGTTAATATTTTTGTTTCATACTTTAAAAGTTTAATTTTTCTGTATTAGAATCTATAAAATCTTGATAATTATAGTACATCAACGTTATTTATAATTAAAACAAAGAACTACGTACTTTTATCAACAATCGTTGTTTTCAAAAGTTAAAACTTATTGAGAAAATAATTACAAATGTTTTATTAGTATTCTGATAGAGTAAACACTACTATATTGATCAAGTATAGTGCAATAAAATAGAATTATGAATAGTAAAAGTTATGATTCCAATAATTACTAGTTTCATATTTTTGTTGAAACATTAAAGTACAAACATTATGTTTTAACATTGTAAAACTTAGTAGCATTCTTAAATATTTTTACAAATTTCATAATACAAGTTTAATTATTTTAAGGAAAAACATTAACTTGATTAATTTAAGTTAAATATTTTAGAACTCTTTTTATATTAAGCTAAAAAGTTCATAATTATTTAATTTATATATGAACATTAAATGATTTTACAAAAATTATGAAAAGAACGAAATTGATAATCTGTAAAAAACAAAATTTAGCCAAATGACAGATGGATAAAAATAAATCACTTCATTTTAAGTTAATAAGCTTTATAAAAGTTTATTTTCTTAAAATTGACTAATTTTTATTTTTTAGTGTATATTGAAATTATTTGTATCGTTTTTCGTTGAACTAGAACTGTTTGAAGTTTGAATTTCTTTTAGATTAAAAATAAACTTTACTATTAAATTCATAATTTGAAAAAATCTAGACATTCTCTATAATATTTATTTCTGCTATCATTCTAGTACAGAGTTTCTAAGTAAGTAGTATACAATTTTATTTTGCATTTCTGGAAAAACTATTTTCTTAAAGCAAGAGCTATAAATCAGACAAAGCTATATTTTTAAAGATAATTTTACTAATCTTACATAAAAAATTTGAAACTAATCTAGATCTCAATCTTGAAACAAATACAAGCATCGATTATATTTGTTTAGTTGATCGTTGAAGATCTATAGTTACTTAACCTTTAAATTTTATTACACACCAAAGACCTATTATGTAAACAGCAAAAATAATTACACACTAACTTCCTACTTTCTGTTAAGGTTTAAACCAAAAGTAATTTATTAATAAATTCAAAGAATACAATCGCTGGTACAAGTTAATTAAAGAACGAAATAGCTAAAATAAAATTAATATTACAACTTATATACTCAAAATGTTATGATATATACATGTTAGAATTATCAAAAGATTTTATACAAAGGTTCTTTATAAATTTAAAAATTTTTAAAAGTATTATGGTAAAGGAAAGCTTGGATTACTTATCTATTTTTACTATAGAAAAAATATAACACATTGGAAAAAGCATATCCTAGAGTTTATTTATTTTTGAAATTTATATTTTCAATATTATGAAAAATTTTCTTGGTATATAAAGGCTATTAATTAACAAATTTAAATTTATTAGAATTTCGTAACTTTCTTGTAAAAATATTGATTTGTAAAATGAATAAAGATAATAAAAGAAAGAGAAGAGTTTATTTGCATTAAAGTTAACTGATATAAAGTAATAAAATTATGACATGTTTGACATAGAAAACACTTGACTAGATATTTTGTTGTTTTGATCAGCTTTTATATTGAATTTCTTTAATTTGGGCACAATATGTGTTGAGATTAGTTTTAATGTGTTTTTTTAGAATCGATGATGTAATTTCTTAATGAGGTTGATATGATGTGTTTGTGGATTACAGATGGAAAATATTAAATTGAAGATTAAAACATTAAAAGAAAGAATGTGTTGACCAAAAAATAAACTCTTAACTTCCACGCGTCGAGCATGAATTATTGAAGTATAAATAAATTATTTAAAATTTCTGTCAAAAAACTCAATTTAGAATCTTAAATAAAAGTAATAGACATTATACTACTATGTGAAACATTAAATTAACACCATGTCTCAGTCATTAAACTTAAACTTGCTTTTATAAACCGGCTGAGTATTAAACTAATTTTTTCATGTTAATCTCATTTTATTCGCTTGCAATTACATTTAATGTAACATGTATTAAAACTCAGCAATTTTTAGAATATAATATATACATCATTCCAAAAAATATGGATTAATAAATTGCATGATACATTGTTTGTATACATTTTCTTAAAAAAAACTTAGATATAAAAACTTATTTGGTACTCATTTTATTGTTTTCAGGAATGAAACAATTAACAGAACTTTATTTCTGAAACACCTTCCTGATTTGTAATGACACGAGCTTAAATATAATTTAAATTATTATCTATATTATTCTTTTTTCTAGTGTAATGACAACTCGGCCGACCTTCATTTATTTTTAACTTTACATAAGCGTAAGCCAATTAGTTATATTACTCTTATCTAGAGTTTTTAGGTAGACACACGTTTACTGGTTTTATTTAAATAATCTTTTTTCCAATCTAGGGTCTGTTCTGAAGGTGTTCCAGTCACTATTGGAAATTCACTAATAAAATAATTTATACTAAGAAAAACTATCATTTTTTCTTCTTTTTATGCCGACTTAAGAATCATTGTTTCCTTATTTGTTTAATTGGTTGTGGATTTTTTAGTTTTTGTGAAAATTCTGAAATATTTATTTAAATTTTGAATTTGCTGTGAAATTGTTTAACAGTGAATATCCTATCAAAATTCCGTTTAGAATTTTGTAAAAGATTTTATTATTAATATTTATTTTAGGATCTTTTTAATATTTTTATTTGTGTTAAGAGACGTTTCCGATCAATGATCTAATTTTTACCACTGATCGATGATTTAGAAATGATTGACAATCAGCTAAGTAGGGGTGGGTTATCAGTCATAAGTTATAACTTTAAGGATTACTAGAATGCTATATAATAATTGAAATTTTATTACATGCTCAATTATATTTTCAGTTATAGTTTTCATTCTTAATATAATCTTAGCCTTTTTTTGGTTTCTCTTGGTCTCAATCTCGATCTCGTCTTTTTCATCTATAGGAGGATCATGAATAATAGGGTAAGTAACAATTATCACATTAATATATTGTTGTTATTATATTATAGCTTTATCATATCATAAATAAATTTATAATTTATTCTTTAATGTGATTTCAAATAGTAGGCACCAACCGCGGGTATCCTATTATTAAGTTTGCTCTATTGAAAGTACTGTGATAATTTTGTGAAATTTAAATTTTAAGAACAAAGAAAAATGAATTTTTATTAAATTTTTTTTATTATTTTTTACATCTGACATATTTTAACAGTCCGTATTACAATTTAATTACAAAAATTAATAAAATTTCATTTTAATATCTTTTTTTGTCAAAATATGCCAATTAAAACAGATTTTTTCCGATTCTTGTAAACGGTATAAACAATTATTTCCACTTGTAGCTTTGAAATATTTTATGATCTTCTTGATTTCTTATATACAATACTATAGGGAAATAATTTAATTGTTGTTGAAGCTTATAATTTATCAATCCATTTAAAATAACAGTATAATGTTTGAATATTTGATTTTTTTCTAACTTAAAATTTACTTGTTTTTTTTAAATTTAGACATTTGCCTGTCAATAGATAATTATACAAATAAATTCTACAATGCAACCATAAAATCCAAACTTGGTCCTTTAGTTGTAATTCGTACTATTTCTAAAATTTTAATTTAATAATATTTAATATGACAAAACTATATTATGTTGAAGTTTTAATATCGTGTATAAATACAAAGTAATAGAAAATTTAGAAATTTTATCTTAAGGGATGTGTTACCTGGTCCACTAGGGCCTCTTGTTGTTGAGGTTTGATTTCTATCATATTCGTCCCCTGTAAAATAAAATATTTAAAAGATGTATAATATTTTGAATTATTACAATATTCTCTTCTAGCTTCACTAGCATCGAAATATCTTTTATTTCTTGTAATATTGTCCTGAAAAATTATGTTGAAACTATTATTTTTTTTATGCGTATATTTTGTATTACATTTTCATAATTATTTATTGCTTTGCTATAAATGAAGCTATTGCTATGAAACAATAAAACATCTAGGAAAATAATAGTAATTGTAAAATATATAATATTATTAATCATTTTGAGTGTGTTAGAGATTTCTAAAATTTAGTTTTTATACTTGTTATTTATTTGTTTAAAGTGTGTGCTAGGTCATCAACTCAATAAATTTCTAGTAGGACAGTTTCATGATTGTTGAATTTTTTTAGGTTTATCAAATAACATTAATAAACATTTTTATTATCATATCGTGCAAATGTTGATTATATTGTTATATTCACTCTTATATTATAAGAATAACTTTTTGTAGTAGGTTAAAAATCATGTTTTGCAACATTTTTTTATTCAAAAATCACTTGTACAAATTTAATTTTTTTTTATCATTTTTTAAATAATAATTTTTATACCGAATATCATATCATTTTGTTTGATTACTTTCAAACTTGTATATATATTTTAACGGTTTTTAAAAATAGCTAATTAAATAAAGCTAGAAAAATGGTTAACAATATTCTTATTTAAAAGGGTAACAAACAGTTTATATTAAAATGGATCTAAATAATACACATCACAAAAGTCATGCGTAATATTAAAAATTTATTTAAGATTGACCCTTCTTCTGATAAATTAAACTTTATATTATTGATATTTTTATAAAAAAATTACGCACCTTTCTAAAGACTATGTAGCTTCTTCGATTATATCTGGTTTTGAAAAACGCTAAAATAAGAAATTTCTGATCAAATTTTACGTAAAAAATTCTAATGGTCTAAATTCGTAATGGTCCGCATTAGAAATAGGAAAATATCAAAATATATATTATATATGCAAATATATATAATATATACAGGGTGTCTCAAAAGTAACTCCCCAGTTGCAAACGCTTATAACTTTTTTCCTACGTGAGATAAAAGTGTAAAATTTTGTGGGTTTGTAGATAAGCGACGTAATATTTTTTATTTTTTTTCCTATTAAAAAATTATGGTTCCATCAGAACTTATGGCCTCTTGAAAAAAAATCTTTTTTTTGTCTTATTTGTGCATGTAACTTTTTTAAATGAAAAGATATTAACATGATTCTTTTATAGATCGAAAGCCCAACTTCTTTTGTACTAGAATCACTAATACTATAAATGCTAAACTTCATTAACATTGCTTAATTTTTAATAGAAACAAAAAAATCATGATTTTTGCCAAAATTTCGTGCTTTTTTAAAAATTAAAGCTCATTGAGAAGATTATCAAGAATGTTGTATAATTATTCTGATAGAGCAAACGATTCTCTATCAAATGAATGTAGTATCATAAAAATAAAATAAGATTGAAGAAAGTTATGATTTACTAAAGATCGCCGATTTCGTACTTTTGGTAAAAAATTATGTTGCAAACACTATTTTTCTCAACATATTTGATACTTAATAGTATTATTATCATCAAAAAATATGTTATTTTACAAAATATTCCTTCTTTGTTCATATATGATCAAAAAAATTCTAATAATTTCGAACACTTAAATTTTGAAAAAAATCATTTTTTTAAATATTTATTACCATTTATCTACATTATCTACTATTTTACGTATTTATTATCCTATAAGAGCATTTTTAAGCATCTTTAAAAAATATTGTATGTTCAATCTTGTTCTCAAAGAATTTATGTTTGAAATATGAACAGTTAACAATAAAAAATAAAATAATATTTTAACTACTTTCAATAAAGAATCATTATCAATGTTAAAAAATTAAAAAAAGTAACATAATTTTTTTTAATTTCCAGAAAAATGAAAAAATTGAACTATTTTTGAATTGTCATAACTTACTTAAAACTTATTTATAATAGACAAGATTATTACCGTTGAATAGAGCATCGTTAACGCAATTAGAATAATGATACCACATTTGAGAGATTCTTCTCAATGAGCTTTAATTTTGAAAAAAGCACGAAATTTTGGCAAAAATTATGGTTTTTTTGTTTTTATTAAAAATTAAACAATATTAATGAAGTTTAACATTTATGGTATTAGTGATTCTAGTACAAAAGAAGTTGGGCTTTTGATCTATAAAAGAATCATGTTAATATCTTTTCATTCAAAAAAGTTACATGCACAAATAGGGCAAAAAAAAGATTTTTTTTCAAGAGGTTATAAGTCCTGATAGAACAATAATTTTTTAATAGGAAAAAAAATAAAAAATATTACTTCGCTTATCTACAAACCCACAAAATTTTACACTTTTATCTCACGTAGGAAAAAAGTTATAAGCGTTTGCAACTGGGGAGTTACTTTTGAGACACCCTGTACATATATCACTAAATAATCAATTTAAGAGAAGAAAAGAACGGATAATTAAAGATAAGTATTATGTGCAGATTTAAATATTATTTTATATAATATATAAATATGTACATATACTTAACAAAACATCTGGAAGAAAGAAAGGAACATCCTTCGATTGAACTAAGAAGAAGTTTTGTGGGAGAAGAGGAAGAAAAGCAGTATTTAAGAAGAGAATATTTCAAGAAATTCAGTTTGGATTAGTTTAGAGAAGAGTAAGATCAGAGGTGCTGAATAGCACTCCAAACTCTGGACAAGGAAATAAATATTCATTTATTATTGTTCGTTATTAGTTAATCGTAATAAAAAGTTATTATTTATTTCTTATGTGTTTATTGTTTGGTATTCTGATCAAGCATGCATGTTCCAACATGCCTCTTCATTAGGTAAGTATCTCGAACCAAGTGGTGGGAAACAGCTAGCATGTATCTGATGGGATACGTGTAGCAGGAGGCCTCGCTACACCTACAACAGCCACACCACCATAAGAGGACGTAAACAAACAGACTCTTTAAGGGACTTATGGTATTTGTATCATTTTATTTTCTGTATTTTCTTCAATAAACTTTCGAATTCTGAAAAGAAATCGCATTTCATATTTTAAAATAGTGTACTAGTAATTAAAATTTGTTAAGTGGTGTTATTCACTATTTAACACATATATATAGTCAAGTAATGGGGATTATAATTAGTTTAATTTTGTCATTGTTTTTGTTTGACCTGGTATAGTGCCATCTTCATTTTATAATAGGTAGCAATAATTGGGAAATTATTTTGTAATCCCAAAATATTTAAAAATTTATGTTCTAAAATATATTAACATCGTAAAAATTTTAGGGGTTTAAGTGAAAGTGATTGAGAAGCATTTTACCAGTCTCATATTTGTTGTTAAGGATAGAAAGACTGTTATTTTTGTGGAAGGTAATTTTTAATATTTTTATTGTATCTCTTATAACTTGAAGGTGAGTCACCAAATAAATAAAATTTAACTATATGACAATAATATTCAAATTTTATATAATAATATTTAAACATTTTATTTTAATAACTAAATATTATAATTCGGTTACATACTTCTAGTTTTATCATATTTTTATAATAATATACGTAAATTGTGAAATAGCATTTTACTGACTATTGTATTAAATAATTCAATGAACTTTTTACTTAATAATGTTCAATTTTTAATAATGTTATAGAAATTTCTAATAAAGTGAACTGAATGTGTAATCCTGGTGGATTTTTCGGGAGCCGTTAAGTCTCTGGACTTTTGCAATATAACACGAAACTTTTTAGAAGGTTTTTAAAGCAAAAGGGAAATAGAGTTACACATTATAAAAGTTATGAAATGATTAAAACGTAACTATGTTCTATAATATTCTTCACCTGTTTCTTATATAGTTCTCAAGGTTAAAGACGTGTTCCTTTTGATAGTTTCTTACATAAATTTGATATAGTCGTACATACATTTGATCTGAAACAGCGTTCCATGTTCACCGGTTAATTGACAAATTTTTTTTCGCTTCTCATTAATTATTTATATAATTTTGTATTAAAAATGTTTATACGCCTTAGTATATAATATTATCAAGAAATACAATGTGCTCTTTTTAAGAATTGACTAATTTTATGTATATCAAAAATATTTATGAAGATGTATTTGCAAGCATTTTTAATAAGACCGCTTTTTGAACAATCTTGGAATGAATATTATTAGAATTCTCTAAACTAGATGCAATTAAATGTTAAAATAAATCATGTGAATGTTACTGTTTTCGGATGATTATTTGAAATAGTTTTTGCGTTTCTAAACTTATCTCTATAATAAGAGATAATAAAATTAATTTTGTCTTCATCATAACTCTTACTAGACCTGACCGATTTTTTTGATTAAATAGTCCAAAAGATGTGCTTTTTTTAACTAGTTGGACAGAATATGTTTTAGTGTTTTGTCGCTAAAATTGGCTAAATTATTTTTAAAGAACCCTTTTTAACTCTTTTTTAGTATAGTTTTAAAAGCATAACTGTTTTTAAATTGACTAAAAGATATGTTTTATATATTATCTAAAAGATCTAATAACATAATAGAAGGAAACACAATATCAAAAACATTAATCATAATTTGGCCAAGTTATGGAGAAGAGAGTAGTGATAATCACTAAGAAAAAATTTCGGGCTACATGCATTGAAAAGTTAAATATAGCCAGATTGAGGCGTAATCACTTGGCTAGTATTAGTAATAATTACAGTCATTCCCTGTTTAAATGACATCTTCATAATGCTCTTCAAAAATTAGTTTTTATCATTTCGTTGAAATAACATCTGATAAATAAATCTTATAGATAACAATTATAAATTTGTTCTATTCATATTTTTCTCTATTTGATATTTATGAACATGTCATTCACATACAAATAAATTTTTTGACAGTTGGTAAAATGCTAGAGATAAACATTTATCTCTCTTCTAGAATATTTTTGTCGTTAGAAAAATAAAATATTTTTCAATAAATTTTTTAGATTATGAATTATCAGTTAAGCTGTAAATTCAAAAAAGAATTTTACCTCTAGATTATATTTTCCCTTATATTTTTCAAGTCAATTAGTATATAAAGAGCATTAACTTTAATTTTTTTCTTTAAATTTTTATTTTTAAAAATCTGTTATGACCGAAAATCATAAAAACCGCTTGGACTTCTGCAGAAAATTTGGTTAGAAACCTTAAAATTGGTGATTTTATAAATATTAGGAGATGTACTTCGGCGATATAAAACTTTATAAACCCTGGACTATTTATGTAGGCTTTAAAGATGTTATACATGAAGTTAGGCTTATAAGTAGTGATGAAAATATTGATAAAACTGATAAATTTTCTTTCTTTTGATCTTAATAGAACAAAAGCATCAGTGAGTATTGATGATTTATTCCAATTTTGTGGCGAAAGTGACTGTAGAATCTATAATTCAATGGACATTTATCGTAGACCTTTATCAGAAAATTGTATTTAATCTTATATTGAGGAAAGATTGGGTAAATATAGATATAATTTATTAATTAATAATTGTGAACACTTTGCTAAATGGGCTAGATATGATTTTCCTATTAGTAAACAAAAGAATGTTGCGTGCGCTGCATTGTTTTATCTTACTTTTTATTGCCATTAAGAAACCAGTTTCCGCACCAGCTTTAGGAATAATTGAATTCTGTTATTTTGGATCTTTTGACTTAACACTAAAACCTCACATTTACAGTTATCTAAATAATCTTTTTTCTAAAATTCTAACGAGAAAGGAATATCTAGAATTTGGTTTTCAAGAATAAAAAAGATCCAAAAGCATAGATGTTTTGAAATTAAGCTGTCTAGAATTTTAATTTATCTACAAAAGGAATATTCTTTATTTAAAACATTTTTAAAACGTCGAAGGTTTCAGAATAATTTATTAATAAAAAACAAAGATATTTAATGCTCTAGAATATCTGTACTTAAAATATTTAGAACTTAGTTCTAGATAATGCATATCTGGATATTTTAGACATTTTATTTTCTCTATCTATAGAAAATAAAAATAATAGTTTTGTCTTCATCATAACTATTTTTTAACTTATCTGATATTTATACTTAAATAGCCAAAGGATATAACTTCTTAAACTTGAAAAACTGGACCTCTTTTAGACTTTTTGGTCAAAAATGACCAAGGTATTTTAAAAAACAATTTTTTTTCTTTCTTTATGCATGGTATTGTTATTCGATTCTTTCACTTGATGTTAACGAAGTAAAAAGGCTTAAAAGTTATAACTCATTAGAATAGTTAAAAATATGAAATAGTAAGAAAAAAAAGTACAATAGTATTTTATTAAAAAAGACAATATTATGGGCCAAAGTAATTGTTGTTATTTCAAGAAAAAAATTGGAAATTGAAATAACTATGGGTTAATGGAGACTCAATGAAAATAAGTAAAATTGAATTTGTCATATAGATCTTTGTCTAACTTAGAAAAGAGGTTATAACGAAGTTTGTTGTTTGATAATGAAAAAAGTTTTATTAATTTAAGTTTCACTTTCTTTTAAACTTTATTTCATGGAAATCAATTTTTTTCTCTGCATAACTCTTTCCAATTTCAACTAATTTTTATAGTTAAATAGTCGATAGATATAAATTTATGAACTTAGTGTAGAAAACGGGTCTCAAAAGTTTTGGTCCTTAATTGGCTAAGTTATTTTTAAAAAACATTAATTGTTTGGTTATTTTTTTGTGTGATTTTGTGTCATAAATAGTTTTCCTCAAAGTTTAGAAAAGTTTTTGATTTACGACTTATTAGAAAGTTACAACTTTAGAATAAGGGGAAACTTTATTTTATAAAAATTGACCAAAAATTGGGCAAGTTATGGAGGTAAGAGCAGCGTCCAATTTTTTAACAAAAATATTCAAATAGAATGCGTTAAAAGATTAAACAAAGGCATTAGAAAAGTTGGTCTTCGTTCGTTTGTAAAAATTTGTAAAAAAAGCGCTGTAGGCCAGACGCAATCTGCTGAAGGTAGATCTAAGTCAGGTGATTTAACATAAAATCTGAGGGTTGTATTTAATCAAATCTTGATATTGGTTTCACAATTTAACAAGTCCAATGTTGTAGCAGATAACTTATTAATATATTAGGCACTCTCAAGAACCATACCAATTTATACTCCAAACTTAAGTATCCCAATGCTAAGATAAACCTTGTAGAAAATTAAAAACAAAATCTAAAATTAAATAATTGTCAATAATAGAAAGCAGAATTACAGTAAGAAAGAAACACTATAATAGGTTAAAAAAAGTGATTTTTAATCCAAGACCACTGATTATCATACCAACTAATTTTGAATGATTGTTTTCAACTTGTCAATTACTCATCGTTGAAAATCCTCTAGCGATCGACGAAAAAAAGGAAATAAATGTTTGATAAAATTTCTTACTCATATCTAAAAGACTTTTTAATATACTTCTGTATCTAAAAAAATGTACTTTTACGTATGTTACAGGGAGAAAAGGTATCTTTTCTTCCGTCTTATCAGAATCAAAGTAGAAAAAACATCATAAGATAAAGTAGAAATCAGGTTAAGATAACAAATTGATACTTTCTAACAGCATATAAAAGAGAAACGTTTATTTGGTGTTGTAATTTCAATGAAACATTTCTTTATATTTATTATACTATTTTGAGGAATGATCTATATTTGACTAATTAAATGCATCAAATAATGGTAATAAGTTTTATTAAAGAAAGAGAGTCCTCAAAATTAGTAAATCAGAGAAAAAAAATCTCCGAAGTTATAAATTTAAAGATTATGTTTTATGAAATTCTGATTTCACGATATGAAAAATCTAACAATTTAAGAATAATTATGAGAAAAATCTTAGAACAATCTATATCATATCAGGAAATAATTTCTTTGGAGTAAGTTTTTGTTGTTTTATATATATTTCTTTAATAATATATTTGTATTTAAGAGTTACAGTAAAATATAAACTGCTTTATTAGGTATTTCAAATGTTCAATTATTCTTTCCTTTTTTCTCTAAAAATCTTTCTGTTGAATTTCTGTTTAATGACTTTAAAAGTAAACTTCTAACTAGTGATAGACGTACGAGAATAAATTTTTTCTACTCTTTAGTTTTTGTTAACCATGCCCCATTTACAAGGATCTGTTCTTGACAACATTCTTTCCAAGTTTCAATCGAATACGTTTCAGACGGTGTAAAACGTTCACAAACATTTTCAATAGTCAAACTTCTACACATAGATTGTTCTGAAATTGCTTTCAATCTATGTAATTCATACTTATTTGCAATTTTAAACATTCCATTAGCCATATTTTGTATATTTGAAACTTCATCTTTGTAGATGTATTTTAACATCTCTCTTACAACTTCAACACTAAAATCTTTTATTTCAATAATATTTGTTTTTGATTTTTCTAATGTACTGTTAAAGATATTATAAAAAGCAGAAGATCGAGCAGCGAGGACTGCTTTGTGAAGTTTAATTTCAGTATCTTTTACTCCTATAATGCAATCAGTAAATAGCAATGAATCAAACATATCATCATAGTCCAATAATAATTTTGATTGGGGTATTGTAGGATTTATTGATGTCTCTGGATTATAATGGTTCTCAAATTTAAGGTCAATAATCTCTACCTCACATAATATCGTCAACTTATCATTTATCAATAAACCATTCGATTCAACTAGTAAAAATCTTTCTTAATAAATTCTGGAAACCCCAACTCTGCCCTTACCAAGATCAATAACATTCTTTACAATACATACGTTTTCCTCCTCTTTCTTGTCATTTAAAATTGAAAACCTAAACTTTACTTTTGCTTTGTCTGCCTTTTTTCAATATTAGATAAACTGATACATAATCCTTGGACTTTTCATTATCACCATTTGGATATATCCATAAACGCCACTCTGATCTACATTTCCATCCAATGATAAACGTCGGTGATGAAATTTTTTTACCTGTCTTTTTAAGACGAGGGGAAATTTTTGTAATGAATATTGATAATTGAATTTGCTAACTTTTGTTTAGATATTACATGAATTATTTGAAATGGTAAATATATTAAAATCAACGCCAAGCTCAATCTAGTGACAGATGACTTGCCAATGGATTTGATATTTCCAAAAGTCAACCCCATTTCTCCTCCAAACGTAAGTATCCCAAGGCTAAATTAAACCACGTAGAAAACTTGGAACAAAATCTAAAATTTATCAATTGCCAGTAATACAAAGCGGAAGTAGAATAGTATAAAACTACAATAAAAGGTTAAATTAAAAATTATGGTTAACCCAAGACCATTGACTTATATACCAACTAATTTTGAAAGACTGTTTTCAACTTGTGAAATACTTATTGAAGAAAATCTTTTAATGGTCGATTGAAAAAGGAAAAGAAATATTTGATACATATCTTACTCATGTCTAAAAGATTTTTTAATATAATTCCAAATCTAAGGTGATGCACTTTCATTTATGGTATAAAGAGAAAAAGTGTATTTTCTACTTTCAAATAAGAAACTTAGTAGAAAAAACATCCAAGATAAAAAAGAAGCCAATTTAAGATAAGAAATAGATACTTTCCAGTACCATAATAAATTATGTGAGAAAAGTATCACTTTGGTGCTACAAATTTCAATGAAGTTTTTCCCTATTAATTTAATTATTATATTATTTTATAAGAATATCTATATATGACCAATTGAAGGCAAGAAATAATGATAGTATAGTTTATTAAAAAAGAGAACTTTTCAAGAAATAATTTGAAGGATGAAGATTGCAATCATTTCAAATAAAAATATTTTAACATATAGTCAAATAATTTTCTTATTGAAACTAATCAAATGTTATAAGCTTCTCGCTAGATGAACATCAAGTTGCGGCAATTTATGATATAGACAATTTATTTGTTAAAAATATATCCAATTTATATTTGTTGTATCTTTAATATAATTACTCTATTTTATTGTATTTTAAGTTAAACACCAACTTAAATAAAAATTTTAACTATAAAAGTTACCACAATAATTAATAACAAAATACAACACTAAGAATAATACCAGTTAAATAATTTGATTGAAGTTGAGATTTAGATGCTTGATCAAACATTGCATCTCACAGTACACTTCTTAGTTCCTTTTATAGATGTATGTTTATGAATTCGATTTACTGAACCTAATATTGTTTATCTGTATGATTATTTCTCATGTTTCTTGTTTATTTCTTTGTTTAGAAAATTATCTAAAAAATTAATTCAAAAACAATCGAAATTTTTAATATCTATAAGAGTCCCCACCTATATAAATTCAATTCTTATATAATTTTTAAAATAATGGAAATTTACGATGTTTTATAATGATATTTAAACTTTTACATTCTTCTCCTCTTACGTTGAAGAATAAGAATTTATGATTTTGGGCATTTTTTATCTTATTCTTTAAAACCTCTAAGGTCTCGCTATCACTTTTATACAAAATTTTAGTTCTTTGGTCTTGCGTACTATACGCAAAGTGTAATTTTTACTGATTTTATGTTGCCTATGATGTTTAAGATAAAAAGTATCACCAACATTGAAAGTATCATACTTTCCATATTTATTATAATTTACTTTTTGCCAGTAAAACTTTTACAGTTTGTTTTTAGTAAAGTGACGCATGAAATAAGAAAATGATTTTAATTAACACAACACATTTAATAATCTACAACAGATAAATTAATTGAGTAACATATGATTATAACCAAGTATATCTAACTAAGGCTTTCCAAGGAAAAAGGTATAACAATTAAATATATTAGTAAATCTCACAGTTACCAGATCAGTGAGATTATAGCAAGAACAAAATAATTATCATAATTAAGGTAAATAACTCAACACTTGAAATGTAAAATTAATTTGTCTTCTTCGTTAACATAATTCTACTTCCAATATCTTTATATCAAATACCTTTTTAGACAAAATTATTTTAATTTCATCAAAAAAAATAGTTACAAATATGTTTATTTTTCTTAATGTACACTACTCAAAGACTAAATTTTTATGCTTAAGAACGATTGTTTCTTAAAACACTTTTATGATAAATGAAACTACAAAATCTTAGCGGCAAATAAAAAAAATTTACTAAAATCGGTTAAAAATGAACAATGTTATAAAAATTTTAAAAAGAATACTGTTTTTTGAAATATTATGTGCTTTGTATTTCTTTTGACTAGATATAGGTGTAGTTTTTGTTAATTTTTTAATAATTACGCTGTAAAAGTAACCTTTAAGCACGATAAGTTGTTTTTCACTATAAGAATAATGATCTATACACTAATAATTAGAATTTTCAACATATAATTGCACATTTAAATTCTACTGATTGTTTTTCCTTGAAATATATACAAAAACACCCATGAAGCTATTAATAAATTTTAATTTTTTTTTGTCTTAAAAACTAAAATTATGTTGTATAATTAATTCTGTCAAATAAGAAATCATTCTTTCTTTCTCAAGATTCTTTTATATAATTTTCTATTAAAACAATGTTTATGTAACGTAGTAGTATTATTCGAAAGAAATACAATGTGCCGCATTTATGATTCCTTAATTATAAGTACTCATAAATATTCATGGAAATATATTTATGAACTTTATTACAAAAAGTATTTGAGAAAAAACTTGAGAAATCTTTACAATAGAAAATTATTATCCGAATGTATTTAAGTATTAACAAAGAAAAGCAATGTATGGCTTTCGACTGGTTTAATAAAATATTAAAAACAAAATATACTTTAAAAATATTTTCCTATTTCGAATACGGCAAATAATACAATAATCAAATGATCAATTAACTTTTTATGGGAGAAATAATTTATGGACTAATGTTAGTGATAAAAAAATATATTCACTTTATAAATACGATTATTTTAAAGATATATTATTTTGTTTATTACTATAGAAATTTTTTATATTTTTAAAAAAACAACTACTTTACATCAAAAATTATTTTTTCTTACTTCCTATTTTTTATTAAAATTAGTTACACTTATAGCTATAAATTTGATTTATCATATAAAAAATAAAATAAAATAAGTAAATATTATAAAAAATTACTATGATCTTGAAAGCTGTTTTGATAAAAGGTATCTACATAATAAAAAAAATCTATTTAATACTTTAAAAATTTGATAAGAAATTATTTAAAAGTGAGTCTTGACGATAATAAAATTAGTAATATAAATTGATAAAATTTTTTACCAGATAAAAATTTGTCATTTTAAGATTTGTATGTAATTTAAAATGATAACATCAAAAAAATATCAATATTTTTTGTAATATCAAAAGAAAAAGTTTATGTAATATTGTGTAAACATAAATTAACATTGAATATAATTTAATGAAATTAAATGAATGTATTTATAATGCGTTTACTTAAAACTTTAAAATTATATATATCAAGATGTAATTAAATTTCTCCGTTAGTTTTATAAATAATTATAAATAGTGATATGAGTTTTGATGAAATAAATTGATAATTTCATTCGATAATAAAATTTTCATTTTTTCTCCTCTAATTTAGCATCTTGAATAATTGAAATTTTGATAAATTTTTTTTTTAATTGTAAATAAATTGTTTGTGTATCCATAAGTTTATTTTATCAACATAAATAAACAATCAACAATGATGATGGTGGTGGTGATGTCCAAAATGTGCTCTAAAAAATAATGAATTTTAGAAAAATAAAAATATTTAAAAATATTACCCATGGATATGGTGACGATGATGATGATGATGTGGATTGGTTAAAATAACAGATGGTAAAACACCTCCAGCAATAACACCTCGACGACATTCACATATTCCTCCTGTGGCACACCATCTACGACAGTGTCTGCATTGATAATATCCTACTCTACTTGAATGGCATGATCCCATCTCCTGGTTTATTACTAACAGTAATAGAATTATTAAAACAAATAAGTTTTGATGCGAATTTAAAATTTTTCAAGTTTATATACAGAGGTACCTGTCTCTTATCAAATAAAATCTTTAAAAATTTTACGTGAAAAAACCACGAGTGTCGCATAATCTAACGATAAGTGAATCATTGATAAATAAATAAAGGAAAAGGAAGTAAAAATTTAAACAATATTACGTCACTATTTATTTAACAATAAAAATTATGAATAATCATTATAACATATTAATCATTGCAGACGTTTATCTTTCTTAGCATCATCCTTATAATAAAAATATTTTTTTGGAAATGTCGGTGATTTCTTCATCCCATAAATATTATCAGAATCCTTTCTATTATATGCTCCCGCGCACACATTACAAAAACTTCTTTCATCATACATATTACGGCAATGTGTACACTGAATACTAGATTCCTTCATTTTTCTATATCAAAAATAAAAATAAATAACTTTTTTTTACTAAATGTAAAAAATATTGATAACAACCATATTTATAAGATAATTTTGGTAAAAAAATTTCATGACCTCGTCATGTCACCTGCATTTTTATTTTTAATTATATGTTAATTAAATATTTAACTTACTTGTATAGGGTGAGCGAAAAAAATAGTAATCATTTGTGTTTGTTTTAAATTGATAAGAGATTATATATTTTTCATTGATAATAAAGATTTTTATTTATAAAATAGGAAAAGACTAAAAAAAGGTGTTTAGTTAGGTGGATTGAATTCTCCGGAACGGAAGGCTTCTTTCATTTGATTTTGAACAGTAGCTAAATCAGCAACAGTTGAATTTTCATTCAAAGTTTTGAGTATTGTTAAGAATTTTTCATTATTAACAAGGTTACTAAGAGTTTCAAAAGCTTCACCAATAGATTTACGGTCATCATCAGTTAATTTAAGATATCCTTCAGCAAGTTTAACATTAGCTTGTACAATTTCACTTTCTGGGATTTCTGACAACTTTACACCTTTGTATTGTGTATATTTTTGTTTCATAAAATCAACATACTCTTTTACAAATGATTTAACACCATCACTAACTTTTTGTCCTTTAGCAATTAAGGTGTCATGGAGATTTTTAAATTTTTCTAATGTTTGTGGATCAATCTTTCTTATGGCTTCAATAGCAACATCTTTTGTAAATTTACTTCCCATCATTTTAGCTTTCATTCCAATATTAATGATAGCTTTCAAAATTTGCATTCGTTCCTTTGTATTTAACTAAATATAAATAATTAATTAAACATATTTTTTAAAGAGAAAAGTTACATTTTCATAAGTATCAATGATTTCTTTTGGAATAAAGGGACTGACACTTGAATTTTCTGTTTCAGCAACCATACCAAGAAATTCATCACTGAAATCTGGAATCATATTTGAGACAACATCGGGTGATACATCGGAGAATTTTGAAGCAACTTCATTTACAGTATCAACGACAACATCCTCAGCTTGGATCTTAGCAATAATCAAAATAAAGAAGAGAATAACAAATTTCATTGTTTATTTGTATGGTAGTTAAGGCGGACTATATTTTTATCAATAAAATGTCCCATTTTATATAGTCAAAAAAAGATTAAAGAGATTACCTTCTTTTGCTGATAATGATAAAAAAATTAAATATTTCTGGAGGATTAATAAGATAATCATAAAATCCCAAAGTTGTCCTCACCTCATTAAAATATTTCAAATGACACAAATGAGGTATTATTAATTATAAACTTATTATCATTGAACTTTAGTATCTTCAAATAATTTCAAGGATTAAATATTATTTAAAAAACTGATTAATATTTGTAAAGTTAAAAATTTTATAGTTATACTTTGATACTTCTACTACATCTTCATTAAAATTATTATTTATAATCATATAACTATACTGTGAATAGACTATATTTTATAAATGATAAGATTAAAAATAAAGTAAGGTTAATGGTGAAATATATCAAAAAAGAAATTATCGTGTTAATTAATTAAAACAATATCATTATATAATTACTAAATCAAAGGAAATACGTCTAATTTAATAATTAATTTAATCAATCATAAACAAATTTATAAAAAAAGTTTTTAATCTTTTATTTTTCCAAAGCAAAAGGTTATTTGGTTAATGAAAATGTCTGAAATAAATAAGAAATAGAAGTGTTATAATAACTACAAATTATACAATGTCTAGGATATTATTTTTTTTTAATAAAAAAAATTATGAATAAAAAGTTAATGATTAGAGGAAATTTAATATATATACTGTCTCTTTTTTTTGTACAAAATATATAGAAATTTATTCATATGTGCCAAGCTCCTGCTTCATTACCGTTTAATGTAATAGTACCCATTCCAACATTGGTAACAGGATAATTAAATGGATGTAAAGGGTTCATATGAATACCATTATGTGTAATTAAACCATTTGAATGTGGTCCTGATACACTAAAACTTATTAAATCACTATCATTAATATTTGTATTTCCTGTACATAAAGCTGTTGTATGTTGATTTAGGTGAGTTAATGAATCTGAAAGTGAAATTCTTTGATTTCCTAATGATGCATTATAATTAGCTTGGGATATTAAAGATATATCTGGCATCGTCGTGTAATTCATGGATGATGTTGTTGTTAAATATTCTGATGTTGGTGGATTACTATAAAGTAATGAAGTGTCAATCTTAAAATAAATATTAAAATATTAAAATAAATACTGAAAAAGTATAAACTTACGGAATTTGCATAACCATTTATTAAATTACTTTGTAGTAATAAATCATTATTCCCATTATTAGAAGCACCGTTATTATTATCATTATAATTATTTTCTAAGGAAATATTACTTTGGAGTGATGGTGTTTCTCCATTACTTGATACAAGAGAATCCGATGTTCCATCAGTTGAACCAGTAACAGATAAGGCGGTTGATGTTTGTATATTATTATGTAAATTATCACTCCTATTATATTGTCCTATATCACTTCCATTTCTAATATTATTATTATTTTCAATATGAGTAAAAATTGATGTTGTCGGATTTATTGAACAATTATCAAAATTGTTATTTGTATTGTGTAATGAGTTGGAACTTTGGATTAAATTTGTTGTAAAATCAAAATCTCCAGGTGAATTTGTTGTTGCTAGTGAATTAATTATAAGATGGTTATTTGTTTGTGGTGATAACATTGTATGGATATTATGGTGTGAATCAAAAATATCTAGTGGATTAGGATGAGGAAAACGACTATTTGAAGCATAATGTAAAATACCATTATTCATAGAATTATTATTTAAAAAACCATTAATAGGTTCATGGTGATGATTTACTGGTGATAATTCAATAATATTTGTACCAATATTTTCATCATTAAAATTATTTCCCATCATCTTACATTGTTGTTTTCTACTATCTCTATTTTCATTTCCTATATTTTCTCGTGGACTGCCATTTTCTTTAACTGTTATATCATTATTATTCTCTAAACTTCTATCACTAAAATTTTTCTTTGCTGCCGTTGCATAGGTAACATTTTTTAAATCATCCATATTTACTGTACTTTCGTTTTTACGCATATGCATCTCCTTATGGCACTTCAAACTATTCTTCCATTTAAATCTCATATTACATACTGTACAGACAAACGGTTTATTATCACTGTGAATTCTTTTATGATTCCATAATGTACTTCTTCTATTAAAACGTGATTTACATATATCACATTGAAATGGCTTCTCACCAGTATGTGAATTTTGATGTTCCTCCAATTCCATTTTAGATCCAAATTTAGATACACATAAATTACAGGGATATGGTCTTTTCCTATCTATAGAGTTTATTTTAATAATTCCATTTTTTATATTATTTATACTATTATTAGTGATAGGTAATTGAGAATGAACTGGAGATGTTGAGGAAGCAGATGTGGTGGTGTTATTGGCAGTAGGTGATGATGGATTGGAAAGAGATAATTTTATAGATTCATTAGGTGAACTACTATTATTAAAGACGGAAACTGATGGACTAGTGGTAGGAGGATCTTCAGTTTCAGTTTTTATTATGAGATCATTACTAAAGATTGTTGGTAATACAGTACTTGTGGCAAGCTGATGTTGGACTTCCATTTTCATTGGAGTCTAAAATAAATATACATATATTATTATTATTTTTTTTATAAATTAATAATAATGCTAATGTAGTGATACAAAGTAAATTTAACGTTTTATTTTAGTAATAAAATATTTATAAGGTATGAAATACTATTTAAAAGAGAAATTAGTAAACATTAATAAAAAAAATTATTTATAAAACAATATGACGGGAGCTTACCAATATATTATATTTTATAAAAGTAATTAATGATGTATATAGAATCTTCCTTAAATTTTCAATTTATTTTTACTAAATAGTTGAATTATTTTTTTCTCCGTTAAAAGTACATTATATTTTAATTATCGTACATTATTGTATGTTTAATTAATAGTTCTTTCAATACCAAAAAAATATTTGGTTTGATTTTAAGGTGATATTATAATAAGCAATAAGAAGTTAATAATTTTTAGATCAAGAAAAAGATCATGATAAAGCTATTATATTTATATGGAAGATTGTTAAGGAAAGATGGTGGTAGGAAAAAATTTGATTGATGTGATGTAGTATTGGGTAAAGACGAAAAAGAAATATGGATACAATTGGACGATTTAAATGATGGTTGGTATGAAAAATTTACAAACAAGATTCTTGGCAAGGTAATATTTTGTTGCGAGAATAAAATATATACCATGTTAATGTTTATTAAAAGGAGAAGAAAGAGTAAGTATCAAACACATATATTAATATATGGAGAGGTTATCAAAAAGTTCACTATTAAAGGGTTAATAGAAGCAACTCATTAATTATAGTTACATTCTCTTGAATCACTTTTTCTATTGAAAGTATAATTTTATACTTGTTTTATCTATATCGTTCCAAACCGTTTACACACATTTGCAAACATTTTTTTAATTATCATTTGTAGGAAAGACAAATGATAACCTCTGACAATGACAATCACCATATTTGTAAAGAGATAGATGGTGAACGGCAAAAAATTACCGAAAATATGTACTTTCATTTTTATCATTAAATGGTTTGTCGTGAACGAGTTTTTAAGAAAAATGTGTATCAGATAAATATGATGCGGGAAAGTATGTTTTAGTAAAACTTTTTCTTACTTAATTAATGGTGAATAAAGTTTTTGAAATATAATTTAAAGGTTACTACCAAACATTACCTATCTATATATTTTTTAACTATTATTATTTTTAAATTCAATTAATTATATTAAAAATTAAAACTATATTTAATTTACCTAGAGATTAAATAAAAAAATAATATAATAATAATGGTATTTTTTTAATAAAAAAATGAACTGTGGTTACAAAGTACAGTATCTAGGTATATTTGTATATAAGAGAAATAAAAATATTATTATAAAAATAAAATAAATAATGACTTTGATAAAAATTTATAGTTTGAATATCTTTAATGATAATTTCAAGGAAACAAAATAATCATTATCATCTAAGATGTTAGAGTTTTTGACTACACTTTCGTAACAGTTGCCATATCTCATCCGCTTTTCAATAGTTAAAAGCATCAAAAAGAATGAATCTCTATAATATTAAGAAAAGTATTTTGTGATGATGTCTGGTCACATCTACATACATAAATTCTCATTAACAGGGCACGTAGTATTTTGGATAAGCTTTTTGAAAAGGACAATTCACAATTGATAAATGAATAAGGTCTAACTACCTGTTGAGGTATTTATTTTTAGAGAAAGATAGAGAATGGAAGTAAAATGATTAGCCATATTGTCTTTTATCAAGTTGTTTGGGAGAGTAGATAAGGTAGGAAGATAAAATATATCGATACTTCTACTTTTTGATGGATTGTCCTACGTTCAAATGTGATATCAAGTATCAAAGGCATTTGGTAGTAAGGTAAATGAAATAATTTTATACTCAAAGTACAAATTTACTTATATCTTTATCTTTTTAAATATATATTAACTTTTTTTGCCACTATGATAACATCTTGGATAAAATCGAAAAAAAATGATAAAAACTTATCATTTTTTCCCATTAAAAAACTTTACAATAAATAAATTATCTAGAATTAATAAGTTATCATGATAGAAAATAGGTAGATTATTAACTATGTAAATTTTTGTGATTTAAAAGTATATAAAAGATAGAAAGAAAATGACAAAATCTTGATTTATCAAAATATTGAAACATAATGTTGATATCAGGGTAATTTAAACAAAATATCCTATCTCATTTTTATTATGATATAGAAAGACATTTTTTTAGATACAAGTTTAATTGAAACATATATCTTAATATTCTATTCTGTCTATATCTCACTTATCACTATCATTTGAAAAGGTTAATTTTTAAAAAATAGTCAATGACTGATAATTTGCAACATCTTTTATATTTCTATGAATATTTTTGTCAGTAAGAAAAATGAAGACAAGGAGATACATTTTTGTTACACTATAAATAAAATAATTTTTGTTAAATACACTCTTAAAACCTAGTAATTTATTGTTTTTATGTTTTTTGGAGAGAGAAGGTAAAAATGTTGCAAATTTTTTTATGACCATATTATATATACATTCTACGAAGTGATAACTTTTTTTTAGAAATAAATTTTATTATTATGTAGTTGTAAAAATAGGATTATAGAGTTAATTAATGGAGAAACAAAAGATATATAGCGTGTGGTTAGATGGAAAGATAAGTGTGATAAAATTCAAGATATAATATGTTAACAATAATATATTGGGCGTGGTTAGAAACATTCTAAATTGCATAACTTTTCTTCCTTCAAACTTTTAATAATGGATTAAAAAATTATACCAAAAATTAATTCTTTCATTTAATATTTTAAATAAAAATTAAATTATCGTTTAATTAAAAAAAGCTTAAAAATTAATTAAAAATTATAAAACGTGTATATTATTAAGATGTTTTTATTTATATGATTAAATTTATATCTTAATAATATATTAGGACTTTCTGAAAAGCTTCCGCCTTACCAGAAGAAGGAACAAATCTTTTTATAGTTGTGTCCGGTCAAAAGGAGTATGAATCCTGATTACGTGTTACTTCCTTTATATAACAATTTCCTGCTCTAAAAGTAATTAATAGCTAATATCTTAATAAAAATACCGTCTCATTCCTCAACCTTTGAACAGGCGTATCTTAATCTGGCGATAGAAAAATATTATCAGATAAATCTAAATTTGAGCTGTCAAGATAAGTAAAGTAATGAGTTAGCAGATAAATTTTGTACATTATTCTTTATTCTTCTGTTTAATATTGACATCCGACATTTTTATTAGACTCCTGTTAACAAAAAAGACATAAAGAGGTATAACGGTAGTAAATAAATTAGGCATTCCAGAACAGAAGAGGTATTGGATGACAGAAGGCGTTTTTAAGAGGATAAAAGTAAAATTAAAGAACGATAAGTAATGATAATGTCAGGAATGGAAAGTTTATAAAATTAATAATATCGCTTAAACTTTTGATCAATTGTTAGATCAAATACTGTTAACTCTTAATTATCTAATTAATTTAAATAATTAATTTTTTTGCCTTTTTATCTTTTTAATGGCTTGGTGATAATAAATTTTTAGTTGTCTATAAGAAAATAATAAACGTTATGGTAAATATAAAAACTAAAGTTCTTATTTACATTATTCAATGAATTAAAATGATTTTCAAACATTTTAATTTGAATAAAATATGATGTTGATATAACTTTTTTAATAATTTATTATGGTTCATTGAACTTTTGAAACTTTGCCACATATTCTATGTTTTATACGAAAAACAGGTTTATACACTTAAATGGTATTTGGGAATGGAACCAAGTTAAGATAAAAATGAAGCGCAAGTAGTCATATTTGTTTTTATTTTTAATATGTTGTATACTTATCTATCTATCTCTCTCTTTACGTGTATAAATTTATATTATATATAATCATTTAAGAATGAAAGCATATAAAAATTTGATATTTTCAAAGCTTTTTGCGCAATATTTTTAATCAGGGGTTTAAATTTTTCCGTAGATTTTAAATGTAAAAAAAGATGATCGCAATATGAGGGAGGGTGATTGAAATGCTGTAGGTCATTTAGGGTATCATAAATTAATTGCTTTTAGATTAGGAAATTAATTAATTATACTTTTAATCGTTGGAAATATCATGTACACAGTTTTTATTGGATCAAAAATTTTTAAGTAAAAATATTTTTTGTCCTCTAAATAATCTATAAACTTTCTAAATAACCAAAAATAAACTACGAATAAAAAAAGAGGAAGTAAAAAAAATTTAATTTTTTTTAAATATTTACTGTTATTGTTACCAACGTGATCATAGATTTATAATATTAAATAATATATATTTTTTATATTTACTTCATTAACAACAATTAATAAATTCTATTAGATTTTTATATCCGTTTTTTTGTTATTACAATAATTTTTTTAAAAAACAATAAAAATATATATTTTATATTTATACTACGACTTTTAAATATTAAAAATTATAGAAAAAAATAATTATTTCGTAAAATAAAATTATAATAACTAATTTCAATCAGAAAACATATCATAATAACTGTTATTATATAAAAGTAAAAAGTGGAAAATTATATAGAAACAGTTAGAAACACAAAAAGCCACATTAATGATTAATAATCATTTTTATTATTTATCACTATATCTATGATCTTCAATATCATTTATATATATATATATATATTGATAAAAGCAATATTTATGTATTGTGAATGTTTCATCTAAAGATACAAGTTATTGTGAAAATTAAAAAAATTTTTACAGCATCTTATAATATACATAATTTAAAGAATATTAAGAAATATTTTTGATTTACTGAATTGATAAAAATATTCTAAGATCGGATTAAGGGGAATATGAATAAAAATACAAAATCCAGTGTTTATAAATGAAGTGATTCATTTTTTGTCCTGTAAATACTAAAACTCTAATATCATAAACATCTTTTTTATTAGATGAATATAATAAATTATACCATTATATAATGATTAGTTAAAAGATTATAGTCTATTTGGGAATGAAAAGTTATTAACAATTCAAATAAAGTATTTTTTATCTTTTTATAAACAAACTTTTGTGCCATCGCAGTGATAGTGAAGAAATTAGAGATAAATATTATAACGATGATCATCATTTTAATGATAACTTTTTTAGCCTGGATAGATAACAAATTTTATTAGACAATTGAAGAAGCAATTAATTATATAATAGGGAAAGTTATTATTTAAATTTTGAAAAGTTGAATTCAGAAATGTAGAAAATTAAGGATATATATACACTTATTATGACATTTTTTTCACATGATTATGATTAATTTTGCACTTTTGTAATTATAATTAAATCTATTTTTTACTTTTGTTCTAATACCTAATTGAATATCTATTTTTGAATTGTATTAAAAAATTTATATAATTATAAAGTATGGCACATGGATACAGGTAATATAGTTTTAATTACATTAGAAATACAAGCACTTTATATTTTATAGTCTACATTTTGATTTTAAAAAAAGTCTATTTTAAGTTGAGGTATTTTTTTTCTATGTAGTTTATTCTCTATAATGTTATATAGTTTTAAAGTTATGGTAAAAAAATTTATTTGTAGGAATGATAATATTTATCAAATTAATTTTGAAAATTATTAAACTATATGTTTTAAATTTACATGTTAGAAATTCTAATTTTTTTGGAAAGTGCTATGATAATTTAATTAATCTAAATATAATTTATAGGTACTCAGAATGCACTTTCAAAAAGGTTAAAAATAAATGATAAGATCCCTTTTATTTCTTCTTTTTGGTATCTTTATAAATGATAAAGTAATAAATGGCTATAAAAATAACATCAAACTTGATGTGACATAAGTATAAAGATATTTTTAAAAAAATATTTCCATTTGTGAGTCATCACAATTTAATTCACCTTTTAAAAATACTTGTTTTATACTACTTAAACTTTATCAAACAAAATCCATTTTTCTTCATGACTAATGTAAAATGAAGTCTTTTTTGAATGATAAAAGTATACCTAGAAAAAGTAAGATAACACACCTCATGTATCATTTATAATTTCATCTATCATATGTTAGATAGAAAAAAAAGTTTTATTATGTAGACATATCTATGAAATATATCTTAAATTTTGTCTAATTAAAGAAACTAGTCATCAGGGACACTCGTTCAATGAAGCTATATCATATTATGTTTATAATCTTATATAGCAGGTAAAAATAAAATTTTTCCATAAGTTATTTTTACATTTCTCCTTTAAATTTAATGTTTCTACTTCTTTATGATATTTTGAATATCAAATAAAATGACAAACTATACTATCATTAAATTAATCTTTTCTATATTATTAATAGTTAATGTATATTATATAAAAAATATTGAGTGTCAGATAAATCCTATTGTCATCACAAATGACTTCTCCTGCCAAAGATTTCATGAATCATTTTGTTGTACAGATCGAGTAAAAAAAAGTTGTCCTGAGAAGTGTGCCACTGTCGCCTGTCCCTATAATGTCAAGAAAGAGGACCTCTCTCAACTAACAAATGGACATTTAAATAATTATAATAAATTAATTGGATCTCAAAATATTAATCAAGTTCAAAAAAGTAAGCAATAAATTATTATTACTTTTATACTTTTTAAAATATCATTTTTATTTACTTTCTCTTATAAAACTTGATATATTATAGATTTTAATAAGAGGATTGACAATTTATTTATCGTTGATGGGACAGCAGAAGTTTTTAATAAAGATAAAAATATTCCAGTATTTGAGAAAAATGTCAATTCAATTAATGAAAAAGGTTTCCCAACTCTAATCCCTATTACACCTCATGGAAAGAATATCCAAAAAGTATTAACAACGACGAAACCACCAACAACAAAAATTTTTACACTTTTTCCTACCTTACCTAGTATTTTTACTCCATTTACCTTACCAAATATCCTTCCAACGACAACTAAATCACCATTAATAAAAAAGAATAAAGATAAACCAAAAAATGGTAATAGTAATAATAAAAAATTGAATAAAAAAAGGAAAAATAAAAATAAAGTTATAAAACCACCAAGTGAATTACTCCATATAGATGAGAGTGATGTAGATTACGAAGTTATTCCTGAGACAATTCATCTACCAGAATCATTTAATATCTCAACAAGTGATAGTAGTAGGACAACAATCTCAGTAATACACACCACTACTACTGATAACCCAACTATACCTTCAACTCCACCTGAAATGATAAAATTAACTAGAGGTATAGACTGCGGTCTGGCACCTAATTGGAGACCATGCATTTCAATGTCTGAAGCTAATTTACGTCTCTCAACCTGTTGTAAAAATAAAAATATGCCAGTTGGATGTCAGGAGTTATGTCGGTATGATGTTACAGAGGAAGAAGTTAAACGAGCACTTAATACCGGAAAATGTTCTCTATTAAATGTAGCACCATTTTTGGAGTGTGCAGCGGATAGAAAAGATAATATTAATTGTTGTAAATCAAAAAATATTGCTGGTAAAAGTGGACCACAATGTGAGGTGTTTTGTTCAGCCAATAAACCAGGACCAAATCCTTATGGGATTTTAGGGATACAACATATTGTTTGTGGGCAAACTATGTATGATTTATTACAATGCCATCTTAGTGGTTTGGATTAAGAAAAACTAAAGTTTTTTTGTTGTTGTCTTTTTAATAATTGTATTTATGTCATTAAATTTAGAAAGTGGAAATATATTTTTAGTGTATATATAATTAAAATTAGTATATGATCACAGAATTGTATAGTTTAGTCTTGTCTTATTTACAATTATTTATTAATGTTTAAAAATGTTTTAACATTGATAAGGAATAAATCATTCATAGTATATATTGACTATATAAAGTAGTTTATTATATTTTTTCTATACATATTCGTAAGATGTCTTCATTTGATGGAAAAGTTGTAATAATAACAGGTAAATATTGATTCTATAACATACGAATTCATTTAATTTCCAGGTGGTAGTATTGGAATTGGGAAAGCAATAGCATTTGAGTATGCTAAAAAGAATGCAAAAATTGTAGTGGTAGCCAGGAATTTGGATGCACTTACCAATACACGTAATCAATTTATTTCTAGTGGTATAAATGAAGAAAATATTCTAATAATTTCTGTTGATGTCTCTGATGAGGATGCTGCAAAAATTATTGTTAAAAAAACAATAGAAAAATATGGAAAACTAGATATTTTAATAAATAATGCTGGTGTTAATGGAAAACCAGGGATATCAGATTTTTATTCAATGGAATTGTATGATTATATCAATAATATTAATGTTCGTGGTGTTATTAGATTAACTGAAGAAGCTATACCATATTTGGTTAAAGCGAAAGGAAATATTGTCAATATTAGTAGTATTGGTTCAATAGTACCTGTAAATAATTACTTGACACGCATAATTATTGTTTATTTATTTTTTTCAGTTGCGTACATCATTATATTATAGTATGTCAAAAGCATCAATTGACATTTATACTCAAGGATTAGCAGGAAGGCTTTCACATAAGGGTGTACGAGTAAATTCAATTAATCCTGGTTTTGTTGAAACATCCATTTTTACAAAAGGTCCTGCTCAACAAGGAAGTAATATTAGTGCTGATGAGATGATAGAAAAAATGAAACCGATGGTCACAGATAAGGTACCACTTAAACGTTTTGCTAAACCAGAAGAAGTTGCAAAATTTGTATTGTTCATTTCAAGTGATGATGCATCTTATTGTACCGGAGGTAATTATCTCATTGACGGTGGTATAAAAATTTTTCCTTCGTCACTTAAGAATTTAAACTTTAAACTATAAATTTATATTGCCATATTCTTAAAGTATAATATTATTAAATGTCTTATTAATTTATTTAAAGTGTTTTATAATGGTTTTTTCATTGGTAGTAATTATAATATATATTTTCATTGAAATGATTTTTTTATCAAAATGTCAATTTAAATCATTGAATGATAAAATTATCTTTGAAATAAACGAAAGTTCACATGACAGCAAACATTTTAAGTACTATTGAAGTTATGTTTTCAATTAAATATTTTGAATCATGAAATATAGTGGCTACAAATGCTGTTAATGTTTTTTTAACAAAAGTACAATCACCTAAACATACATAAACTCTAATTTTTCGCACAAAATCTTACAAGAGTTTATATATAGTTTACTATCAAATATTTATATGCAAATATTATTGAGGTACTACTATAATAATATTTTTTTAAATTATAATGTATTCAATTGTTATTATTAAATATTTTAAAAGTGGAAGTTTATATTTCGTCAGAATAAATTTAGTTAATAGAAATATGATAAGAATAAAATATTCATAATACTTGTGAGTATTAATGGCTTAAATGTATCTGAGGAAGAGATACTTAGATATTTTTAAAAACTTTTTATGATTGTATTTGCATTATGACGTATGCCTGAAGAAGATGTTGATAATTTCATACTTTTTAAATCCAAAAACAGTCATATAACGGGATATTTTTCTATAAGTAATAAAATGTATCCCTTGAAACAATTTAATATTATTAAATTTCTAAAAAAAGTTATAACATAATAATTATTGATATTGAAAAGTGGGTAAAAAGAAAAAATGTTTTCACAACTACAAAGTATAATAAAAGAAAAAATATTATTTCTAAATTTCAAAGGTAACAAACAATTACATTACCTGCTTCACGTGATTTGCACTTTTATTATTATTAATTAATCAACCTGTTAAGTAAAACAATTCAATGATAACCATACTTTTTATGTAAATAAATAAAGATTATTATTATTTTCTTAATAGCTTCCTATAAAAAAATAACTACTATAAAGTTGTCGTTACTTCTTATTTTTACATCTCAACAAAAAATATTTTTACTAAGGTGTATTTAGTAAAAATTACAAAGTCTTATTTTTTTTAACTAAATTTACAAATTATTCTAATGATATAACTATTTACGATTTATTATTTTAAAACAAAAATTAAACTATCGTTCCAAACAAGTTTAAGATTTTTTGTTAATTATTTTTAGTAGAAGGTTATTAATGTTTCTAAAATAATAAATAAATTGACACGTATAAAAATACTTTTAACTATATTATTTTTACTATAAAAAGATGATCATTACTTCACTTTTCTATTATTGCTTCCAATAACAATATTTCATATTTTTAACATTTTTTCCCATAATATTTTCTTAATTATAGAAAACAAAGATGTCAATTAATTTAAGGCAACAATTTGCAACTGATAAAGTTATTACCCATAAGTTTATGGAACTTGATATTGGTGATAATGTTCAAGTTGAATATATATGGATTGATGGGACTGGAGAAAACTTAAGATGCAAAACTAGAACACTTGATTTTGAACCTAAAACTGTTGATCGTTTGTTTCACCTCCTAAATTTCTTATCATTATAAACTTTTCAGAATTACCTATATGGAATTTTGATGGTTCCTCAACAGGACAAGCAAAAGGAACTGATTCTGAAATAATCTTAAAACCAGTTGCTCTTTTTAAAGACCCATTTAGATTGGGGAAAAATAAATTAGTTTTATGTGAGACATATAATAGTAAAATGCAACCAACTCCCACAAATCATCGTGTTAAATGCCATACGACTATGAAAGAAGCAGCATCTGAAAAACCATGGTTTGGTATGGAACAAGAATACACATTAATGGATGTTGATCATCATCCCTTTGGATGGCCTAAAAATGGATTTCCAGGACCACAAGGTCCCTACTATTGTGGTGTTGGAAGTAACAAAGTTTATGGTCGTGATATTGTTGAATCACATTATCGTGCATGCCTTTATGCTGGAATAAAAATCTCTGGAACAAATGCTGAAGTAATGCCAGGCCAATGGGAATTCCAAGTTGGTCCTTGTGAAGGAATTTCAATGGGTGATGAATTATGGATTGCACGTTTCATCCTCCATAGGATAGCTGAGGAATTTGGTGTTATCGCATCATTTGATCCCAAACCAATTCATGGTGACTGGAATGGTGCTGGATGTCATACAAACTTTTCAACAGAAAAAATGCGTCAACAGGGTGGTTATCAAGAGATAATAAAAGCTATTGAAAAATTGGGTGCAGCACATCATGAACATATAGCTTATTATGACCCTAGAGGTGGTATTGATAATGAGAGACGATTGACAGGGAAACATGAAACAGCATCAATTACTAAATTTAGTTATGGTGTTGCATCTAGAGCTGACTCTATAAGAATTCCAAGACAAACAGAGGTTGATAAATGTGGTTATTTCGAGGATAGAAGGCCATCATCTAATTGTGATCCTTATGCTGTTACTGAAGCTATCGTTAGAACATGTTGTCTTAATAAGAGACTTTCAAAAGTTTATGCTCCTAAACAAGCTCAAAATATTAGAATGTTGGTTAAAGAAGAAGCTCAAAAAATTAGTGAAGATTAATCTGGAAAAAATATAACTTTTTTGTAAACTTTTAAATTTAAATTTTATCAAAATATTTTTGATACTTACATCATTTTTATTTTATCACTTTTTTTTTCTTTAAATTAACATATTTTCCCTTTAACAGAAATAAGAATTTATCAGAAAATAAAATAACAACTTTTTAAATGTCACATTTGTAAATTGTCCTAACATGACTATAACTTTTTAAACACCTTACTGGAGATACTTCATCAAGAGTTTAATTTTGGCTTTACAGCCCAATATTATAAAATTACATGATTAAAATATTTCTTTAACAACAACAATAAATAATGCCATAAGAAAATTTTCATACATGTTCCGTACAATTTTACTTGTAATTGATAACCCAACATTCTATTTTTCAAAATTTGAAAATTTTTTAACTGCCTTTGGTTTGATTATTATATCAGTTACGACATTGTCACTCGCTTACAAACTTCCTCTAAAAGAAGATAAATACAAAATTTATTATAAAAATGTAAATTTATATTATTTGAAAATAATTTTGTTACTTTATCTTTTTATAGGTTGATGAAGTATTAAAATTTTTTCCAAACATTTCTCATTTATTAACATTATATGATCCTAGAATATCTTTAAATAACACTATGATTGCTATTTTTACTGTTGGTGAAATAAATTTATATATAAAAATTTTCATAATGACACTGTAGTATGCAATACCGTTAGAAAAAAAAAACTAATACAATATAAAAAAGAGAGAGGAAATAATAAAATCATCAAAGCAATATATTATTTAAGATCCTCAATAATTTTACCTATTTTTTGCACATTAATTATAAAAAATTGTTTAAATATTTATTTAATATTTTAAAAAAAATCAATTGAACCAACTATTTTCCTGCTACTTTTATATCATTAATATACCAAACATATTGAGTAATGAATCCTATTGTTATTCTGACGGAAGGAAAGTTAGTTATAATCAGATTAAGAAATAATGATAGTGTAATAATGAATTTTTATCAATATTTTATTAATAATGTTTATTTATCCAACTTGATAAATGTTATAATTTTTTAAATTTCTTATCCATTCTCTTTTTACATTTTATAAACAACGACAAAAATTTTTAATTGGTATGTTTTTATGCTAGTGAATAATATATATTGAAACACTACATATCTATCTCTTTTAAGAAATACCTTATGAAAAGAAGTCTCAAATATTAATCTTTTTAAATTTTTATCAAATTTAATCCTTGTATAAATAAATGATACACTTTTAATAATTTTATGTAATTTCTACAAATATAAAATTAAACTTATTTGAAATTTTAGGAACATTTCATGATGGTTAATAATTTAATATATTTTTATATAATTGTACAGTTATATTTTGCTATTAATTGTTATACTAAAAAACAAGTAAATTTAGGATTTTTATTTGTTAGAAATTCACAACCCCTCTTGGCAACTACTGGATATCTCCAATCAGCTGGAGTGGTAACATCAGCTTTAAATCAAATAAAAAATGAAAAGTTATTACCTGATTACAATTATACAGTTCATACATTTTACGATGACTGCCTTGTCCCTAGGGCAAGTTCTGGAGCATATGAACTAATTGATAAGTATAACGTTGATGTTATCTTTGGTAGTACTTGTAACATAGCTGCAATAAGATCAGGTATAATGGCAAAATTCTATAGCGTACCAACATTCGTTTGGGGTGCAGTATCAACATCAGATATTTCTGATCATGAGAGATTACCAAATGTTTTTTCTACTTATGCTATATTTTTATCATTAGGATTAGCTACTATTGATGTATTAGAACATTTCAATTGGACTACTGTGTCATTTATCTATAACACTAATTATTTTCAAAGATGTCAAAAAATGTACACTGATTTCGAGAAAGCATTGACTTACATTGATTCCCGTGTTCAAATTGTACATTCTTTCAAAACATCCTTCGATCCATCATACGAAGAATTTGGACTATTTTTAAAGGAAATAAGTGATAAAACAAGAATTATATTATCATGTTTTGATGATGATATGTATAAGAGAAAATTTTTAATAAGTATGTTTGATAATGGTCTTAATAATGATGAATGGGTTCATATAAATATGGAGTATAGAAATTTTGGTTTTAATACTAACGTTAAAGATCCATCAGGAGAATATTATCTATTCTATAAAGATGTTCATAACAGCACACCAGATGGAAGGAGTGATGATGCTTTTCAGATGGCTAAAAAAATGTTCAGTATAGATTTAACGAGAAGACAGACAACATCACTAGTCGATGATAAAGACGTCTTAGAAAACATTAAAAAATGGCCATTTTATTGTAGTGATTGTGATGTGTCCAATTTAACAACATTATCAAGATATGCTTGGTATTTGAATGATGCTATCTATTTTTGGGCATCATTACTTAATAAAACTCTACCATTATATGGTGATGAAGCATTTACTAATTATAGTTTATTACGTAAACATTGTCCTGGAAAGTATTATGGCAAGACTGGTGAAATGACTTATGGTGTAAATTGTATTAGGACGGCTTATTTACATCTACGTGGTCTGGATGACTCAGAATCATCGTCAGTATACATTATTTATAATTTTTCAAGTATTACAGATTATAAAAAACAAATGGAAGTTGATGATCTTGCAAACACAATGTTTGCTAATTGGGGAAATAAAATTCCATTAAATGTTCCAATTTGTGGTTATAAAGGAAATTCATGTCCTATTGATATTTTCAAAGATCACCTAATGGAAGTAATTATTGTTGGTGTAGTAATTATAGTATTTCTGATATTTTTAGCAATTCTTATTATATGTATTCTATTAAAAATTAATCGTAAAAAGAATGAAGAGTTGACGCAATGGATAATACCATACGTCAAACTAGAGAAGCCCCTGCCTTCTGAAACTGAAATTAATAAGAGTTTAAACTCATTTGTCTCGTCTGTTCCTTCACAAACTAGCAACAATATATTGACTACAAAACAAGAAACTGGTAAATTTATGTTTGTTTATCTTGATGGAGAAGCCATAGCAGGAGAGAAGCATTCATTAATTTTTGAACCATCGAAAGAACAGAAAATTGAATTAAGTAAACTTATATTATGGGAGCATGAAAATATTAATAAATTTTATGGAATGTCATTAGACGCTAAACTACCTCTCTCTTTGTGGAAGTATTGTAAGAGAGGAAGCCTTTTTGTAGGTTTTAATTTATTAATTTTTTGATTACATTCTTTTTATAGGATATCCTTCAATCAGACAACTCAATTTTTGATGCATTTTTCTTAGTTTCCTTAATAAAAGATCTTGTTGAGGGTTTACATTTTATTCACAATAGTTTTTTACATTATCATGGAAGGTTAACTTCAAAAAACTGTCTTATAAGTGATCAATGGCAGTTGAAAATTAGTGATTTTAATTTATTTAGTTATCGAAGTTGTCAGAAAATGAAAACTAAAGATAAATTGTGGACAGCGCCAGAAATATTAAGAAATGATAATTTAACTGGATCAAAGGAGGGTGATATTTATAGTTTTGCTATAATATGTTCAGAGATTCTCACAAAAAAATTTCCATTTGATTATAATAATAGAAAAGAGAGTGTTGAAGAGATAATATATCTTGTTAAAAGAGGTGGACATAATCTTTTAAGACCTGATATTGAAATACCACCAAATATAGAAATAAATATGACTTATGTAACAATTATCAAAGATAGTTGGAGTGAAGTAATTGAAAAAAGACCAACGATTAAACAAATTAAAAATATAATAGAAACATTAAAAGAAAGTGGTGCAAAAAACTTAATGGATCATGTTTTTAGTATCCTTGAAGATTATGCCTCAACATTACGTCTAGAGATAGAAGAAAGATCAAAAGAATTAAAGGAGGAACAAAAGAAAAGTGACTTGTTACTTGAAAGAATGTTACCACAAGCTGTAGCAAGAAAATTGAAACTTGGTAAAATTGTCGAACCAGAAAATTTTGATTCAGTAACAATTTTCTTTGCTGATATTGTTAAATTTACTGATCTATCCTTGAAATGTTCACCAATACAAATAATAACTTTAGTTAATGATTTGTATAGTTTATTTGATGGTGTTATTGAAAATTTAAATGTTTATAAAGTCGAGACAATTGGTGATGGATATTTATGTGTATCGGGACTTCCAATCAGAAATGGTACAAAACATGTTGAGGATATAGCAAATTTAGCCTTAAATTTCATGGATATATGTGAAAAATTTACTTTACCACATTTACCAGGATATAAGATATTACTACGTATAGGTTGCAATACAGGGTCATGTGTTGCTGGTGTGGTTGGTTTATCAATGCCTAGATATTGCGTATTTGGAGATACAGTTAATACAGCATCAAGAATGGAAAGTAACGGTAAGCCAAGTAGAATACATATAAGTCAAAGCACATATAATCTTTTGAATGAGACTCATAAATATAATCTAGAGTGTAGAGGTGAAATTATTATTAAAGGAAAAGGTGTTATGACAACATATTGGCTTAATGGAATCATTGGAGATTGGAGATATCCTGGTAACTCTCATTAATACGATGATACAGTTGAAAAAATGCAAGTTGATGGTTCAAAAAATAATTTCTTATCGTAGAAAAATTATATTTCTTCATTATGTATAAATTTCAAGTAGAATCTTAATGTTCTATCTATGCTTTTAACTATAAATTTAACTTTTATATAACCCTACAATAGAGAATAACGTTTCTAAGAAATTTAATTGCATTTAACATAGAAGAAGTAATTTATTTATAATGTTATAATGATTAATTTCTATATAAATAAATGTAATTTTATATACAATGACTTATTTTTATATATTTACAAATAAAAATGTACATTTACAATACAAATTTTTTAAATTTTGAATCATTTAAATACATGAAGTCATTAAAAAGATAACGTTTTTACTGTTAGAATTAAAAAATATATTGTAATTGCCAACATAATTATCACTATAGTAATATTACTTTAATTTTTTAAATGATTAGTTACATTTTCACTAGCTTCAACGAATTGACGCATCAATTTCACCTTTGAAAACTATTAAAAAATCGGTATAACAATAATTAATTTGAATATTAATGATAGAAATTATAATGATAAATATATAAATTTGATTATAAAAATATTATAAAAAGAGTTGATCTTTATCTTTAATTATTACTTTTTCTCTTAAAAAATGGCAAAAAATAGTTCTACTTACCATGATAAAACAGAAGGTAAATTTAAAATAATAAACTTTTTAAAAATATTTTATCTTTAGATAATAATGGATCATGGAGGAAGGCCAACGCTGCAAAAGCAAGGGCAGCAAAAGAGAAGAAAAAAATGGAGAGAAGAAAGAAAATAGAACGTCTTTTAAAAATTGTTCAGGATAGAAAAAATACTAATAAACATGAAGATGATTAATTTATAATAATTGCCTTTTTAATAATTTAAACTAAAACTCTCATTCATTTATTTTAAAATAAAAATATTATATATTATATGCAAATTTTCTATTGTTAGTATATAGGATAAATACGTTGGAACTTTTTTTTTCTTATCAATTTTTACATATTATGGTGATTCTCGGTACGGAGAAAAATAAATTATGTTCCAGATCTTATATCCAAGATAATGAGCTATAAATCTACTAATAAACGTTTAAAATACATAAGAAAATTTTAATAACATCCTCTATAATTACTTCTTACTAAGAGTGATTGTTTTACCAAGAGTAAAAGATAATTGTTTGATGTTTTTGATGAAAATGCCTTGATGACAATTAACATTAAGGTCTATATAAATAGCGGCGTATATGGTGTATAAATCATTTCGGTGTGATCACCAGTTTAACAATTTTATTAACACTTTTTCCAATTATTAATCTTTTATTATTTTAGTGTATATCAAATAAAATTTTTATTACTCAAGGATTATTCCGGATTTTTCAATGCAAAACACTATCAATTTTTATATTGCTAAAATAAATATCAATTAATTAAAGTAGTTATTTATAAATGTTCTGAATCCAACATTTTTTATTTATGAATCTTATACGAAAACACTGAATCAAAAATTTTTAATCTATAAATCCTCAGAATCCGTCGTTTTTAACGTGTAATCCTTTGAATTCCTAACATTTCATCCATAAAACCCATATGGGATTCTTGATTCCGACATAACAAATTTTCCAAATTTCTGAAACCTACTTTCATATCCATGAATCCTATATGAAACCTCTGAATCCACAACGAAAATTTTAAAACTCTCAGAATCCCATATTCCCTTACTCAAATTTCCTGAATCGTCAATTTTTTATCCATAAAATCTATATAAAATCCTCAATTTTAGCATAGAAATTTTCCAAACTTCTAAGTCCTATTTTTCATTCATGAATTTCCTACAAAACCCTTGAATCCCCTATACTAACGTATGAAAATCCTGAATCCATCATAATTACTTATGAAACTCTTAAGAACCGGCGTGAGGGTATTCTACGCTAAAAGGCAGCTGTATGATTTGTCTTAATGATAGCGCGGTCATTGGTTATATCAGTTTAAACAATTGAAAATATCTTTATGATTGGCAAACAAAATCCTAGGAAAATTATTTACACATTTTATTAAAGTTATTTTAAAAAGAATACAATTATTAAATTAATTATAAATTATTTAAAATAGTTCTTTGTTTCTTCTTATTTTTTTAAGATATACTAAAAACAGAGAAAAAAATAAATTATATTAAGTCATCTGAATGGTTACTTTCTGTTTCTTCAGAAGCTAGAGATGGTAATATTGTCTCTAAACCTCCTATTTTATCAATGACATAAATTAATCAACTATCTGAATAGAATATTGAAATAAAACCTCTTATAATTTCACTAGATCTATTTTTCCATCTCTTCAGTACTTCTGATGAAATTTGCTAAATTTGGTCAAGAGAATTCTGTATCTAGTATTTTGTTGCAGTAACAAATCTAATATTTAATTCTTTTGCACTATATCCACGTGCTTAATTTCTCTTTACATAATTATTATAATCACGGATAATAGAAGAACAACATTTGAAGTACTGACAACTTCAGTTCTTTGTGTGTCAATAAACATTTAGTTTTTTCTCAATTTTTCATACAAATCATTCTTAACTGGTGCTGCATATGGTATAACAACATAGGCGATAAAATCAACAGTTATTTTAGGTAGTGAATTTCTATAAACCCCATCTACATATCTGGAATTTCTTACAGATTCATATCTTTCCTCCTTACTCATTACTATTAACTTTATGTGTGTCTTCACCATTACAAACTCTAACAATTAAGTTAAACATTTGAGAAAGCATTCTTACCCAGTGCTTGGGAGATGGCTCCGTCTACTGGTTACTGGGTTGAATCAAAGTTCTGAAGGATAACTGGAAAGAATTTAGAGAAGTTATAAAAGTCTCTAATGTAGATAAAATTATTATAATTTTAGTATTGGTCTTATTAATCTTATTTTAAAGGTCGATAAGACCAATAAAGATTTCAATACATCGATCATAGTGCCAAACTTTCAATTTAAAATTAGAAGCCTTAATTTACAGATATATTAAAAAATTTTATAATCGCTAAAATTTCCACTTTAATTGGTACTTCTCATGGGTAATTAACTTTATACATCTATGAAAACATTTGTAGCAAAAGATACAATCCATTTTTTAAATATTTAATTTAAAAATCAAGAAAGCAATTTTTAAATAATGAATTTTTATTCATATATAAAGCATAAACGACTTTCTTCAAAAAATTTTTTATCAAAATGTTTATTGAAAAAATAATATCTTTTGAAAGTTGCATTTGTATACTATTAAATTTGATTACATTTACGCTATTTAAATATAGAGATATAATTAATTATAAAAATTATTTTTTATTTTGAAAATGGACAGAATAATAAACAAAATATCATCACTTTAAGCTGGAGTTATGGCAAATTTGATCCATTTATCATCACTCAATAGAGACGACTAATCAGGAGTTTGTTTTTGGTTTAAAATCCAATAATTCAAAATTACCTGGTAATAATACTTCTTCTAACAATAAATAATGCCATAAAAAAATTATCATACATGTTCCGTTACAACTTTTTCTGTAATTGATAAACAAACATTCTATTTTACAAAATTTGAAAATTTTTAAACTGTCTTTGGTTTATTGAACTCGCTACGGCATTGTCTCTCCCTAACGTATTTCCTCTCAAAGAAGATGAAAAAAAAATTATTATAAAAATGTAGGTTTATTTTACTAAAAGATAATATTGTTACTTTAATTTATTTTATTGATGAAGTTTTAGAATTTTATCCAAATATTTAATACATAGCTATATCATACGATCCTAAGATGTTTTTAAAAAATTCTTAAATTCTCATGTATATTATCTTTTACTATAAACATAGTTTATAACAATTTATAAATTGATTTTTTGGTACGCAATACTGTTAGAAAAAAAAACTGAGACAATATAAAAAAGGGAGAGAAATGACAAAATCATCAAAACAATATATTATTTAAGAATCTCAAGAATTTTACTTGTTTTTTGCTGATTAATACTAACTATTTCTATATATTCATTATTTTCAGAAAAATCAACTGAAACGATATATTTTCTTGCTACTTTCTTGCTGTTGATATACCAAACATATTCAGTTATAAATTCAATTGTTATTATGATTAAAGGAACGTTAATTAAGATCAAGTTAGGAAATAATGATAGTGGAAAAAAGACTTTATCAATGTTCTATTAATAGAGTTTATCCGTCTCGATTAAAGTTGTAATTTTTTAATTTCTTATTCATGAGATTTTTACATTTTATAATCCATTAGAAATATTAATTAGAATATTTTTTATGTTGATGAGTAATATATATAATGAAACACTATATATCTATCTCTTCCAAGAAATAACCTATGGAAAGGGATCTTTGATATTAAATTTTTCAAATTTTTATAAAATTTAATCTCTGTATAAATAAATGTATATACTTTTGATAATTTTATTTTTATAAATATAAAATTATACTTACTTAAAAGTTTAAGAATATATATGAGGCTTAAAAATTTAATATATATTTTTATTACTATACAACTATATTTTGTTATTAATGGTTATACCAAAAAACAAGTTAACTTAGGATTTTTATTTGTTAGAAATTCGCCACTTCTTTTGGCATCCTCTGGATATCTCCAATCTGCTGGGGTCGTAACATTAGCTTTAGATCAAATAAAAAATGAAAAGCTATTGCCTGATTACAATTATACATTTCACACTTTCTACGATGATTGCCTTGTCCCCAGAGCAAGTTCCGGAGTGTATGAATTAATTCACAAGCATAACGTCGATGTTATTTTTGGAAGTACCTGTAACTTAGCGGCAATAAGAGCGACTTTAATGGCAAAATTCTATAGCGTACCAACATTCGTTTGGGGTGCAGTATCAACATCAGAAATTGCTGATAATGAGAGATTACCAAATGTTTTTTCTACCTATGCTATATTTTTATCATTAGGATTAGCTACTATTGATGTATTAGAACATTTCAATTGGACTACTGTGTCATTTATCTATAACACTAATTATTTTCAAAGATGTCAAAAAATGTACACTGATTTTGAGAAAGCATTGAATAACACTGGTTCTCGTGTTCAAGTTGTACAATCTTTTAAAACATCTTTCGATCCAACATATAAAGAATTTGGTGAATTTTTAAAGGGAATAAGTGATAAAACAAGAGTTATATTATCATGTTTTGACGATGATTTGTATAAGAGAAAATTTTTAATAAGTATGTTTGATAATGGTCTTAATAATGACGAATGGGTCCATATAAATATGGAATATAAAAACTTTGGTTTTTATACTAACGTAAAAAATCCTTCAGGAGAATATTATCTTTTCTATAAAGATATTTATAACAGCACACCAGATGGAAGGAGTGACGATGCTTTTCAGATGGCTAAAAAAATGTTCAGTATAGATTTAACGAGAAGACAGATAACGTCACTAATTGATGATAAAGAGATCTTAGGAAACATTAAAAAATGGCCATTTTATTGTAGTGATTGTGATGTGTCCAATTTAACAACATTATCAAGATATGCTTGGTATTTGAATGATGCTATTTATTTTTGGGCATCATTACTTAATAAAACTCTACCATTATATGGTGATGAGGCATTTACTAATTATAGTTTATTACGTAAACATTGTCCTGGAAAGTATTTTGGCAAGACTGGTGAAATGACTTATGGTGTAAATTGTATTAGGACAGCTTATTTACAATTACGCGGTTTGAACGAATTAGAATCTTCGACATTATATTTGACGTATAATTTTTCAAGTACAACAGATTATAAAAAACAAATAGAAGTTGATGATTTTACAAAAACTATGTTTGCTAATTGGGGAAATAAAATTCCATTAAACGTTCCAATTTGTGGATATAAAGGAAATTCATGTCCTATTGATATTTTCAAAGATCACCTAAAGGAAGTAATTATAGTTGGTATAATAATTATAATACTTCTAATATTTCTTGCAATTCTTATCATATATTTTTTATTAAAAACTAATCGTAAAAAAAATGAAGAATTGACACGCTGGATAGTACCATATATTAAGCTAGAGAAACCTATACATGCTAAAAATGAAATTGAAAAGAGTTTAAATTCATTTGCTTCATCTGCACCTTCACAGCATAGTAACAATATATTAAATACTAAACGAGAAACTGGTAAATTTATGTTTGTTTATCTTGATGGAGAAGCCATAGCAGGAGAGAAGCATTCATTAATTTTTGAACCATCGAAAGAACAGAAAATTGAATTAAGTAAACTTATATTATGGGAGCATGAAAATATTAATAAATTTTATGGAATGTCATTAGACGCTAAACTACCTCTCTCTTTGTGGAAGTATTGTAAGAGAGGAAGCCTTTTTGTAGGTTTTAATTTATTAATTTTTTGATTACATTCTTTTTATAGGATATCCTTCAATCAGACAACTCAATTTTTGATGCATTTTTCTTAGTTTCTTTAATAAAAGATCTTGTTGAGGGTTTACATTTTATTCACAATAGTTTTTTACATTATCATGGAAGGTTAACTTCAAAAAACTGTCTTATAAGTGATAGATGGCAGTTGAAAATTAGTGATTTTAACTTATTTAGTTATCGAAGTTGTCAGAAAATGAAAACTAAAGATAAATTGTGGACAGCGCCAGAAATATTGAGGAATGATAATTTAACTGGATCAAAGGAGGGTGATATTTATAGTTTTGCTATAATATGTTCGGAGATTCTCACAAAAAAATTTCCATATGACTATAATAACAGAAAAGAGAGTGTCGAAGAGATCATATATCTTGTTAAAAGAGGTGGACATAATCATTTAAGACCTGATATTGAAATACCACCAAATATGGATATTAATATGACTTATGTAACAATTATCAAAGATAGTTGGAGTGAGGAAATTGAAAAAAGACCAACGATTAAACAAATCAAACACATAATAGGAACATTAAAAGAGACTGGTGCAAAAAATTTAATGGATCATGTTTTTGGTATCCTAGAAGATTATGCTTCAACACTACGTCTTGAGATAGAGGAAAGATCAAAGGAGTTGATGGAGGAACAAAAAAGAAGTGACTTATTACTTGAAAGAATGTTACCACAAGCTGTAGCTAGAAAATTGAAACTTGGTAAAATTGTCGAACCAGAAAATTTTGATTCAGTAACAATTTTCTTTGCTGATATTGTTAAATTTACTGATCTATCCTTGAAATGTTCACCAATACAAATAATAACTTTAGTTAATGATTTGTATAGTTTATTTGATGGTGTTATTGAAAATTTAAATGTTTATAAAGTCGAGACAATTGGTGATGGATATTTATGTGTATCGGGACTTCCAATCAGAAATGGTACAAAGCATGTCGAGGAGATAGCAGATCTAGCCTTAAATTTCATGGATATATGTGAAAAATTTACTTTACCGCATTTACCAGGATATAAAATATCACTACGTATAGGTTGTAATACAGGATCGTGTGTCGCTGGTGTAGTTGGTTTATCAATGCCTAGATATTGTCTATTTGGAGATACAGTTAATACTGCATCAAGAATGGAAAGTAACGGTAAGCCAGGTAGAATACATATAAGTCAAAGCACATATAATCTTATGGATGAGACTCATAAATATAATCTAGAGTCTAGAGGTGAAGTTATTATTAAAGGGAAAGGTGTTATGACAACTTATTGGCTAAATGGATATTACCGTGAATAATCAGTGCATGAAACATGGAAAAATTTTTTATCTTTCTAAAGTATTAGGTTGTTGAATACGAAATGCCCGTTTTTTGATACTCATTGTTTGGTGTACTTTTTCTCAAATGATTGGTTGTGTTTTGGTATAATAGAACAAACCGCAAGATTCTCCTGAATCTTCTCTATACATTGTTATTTATACCGTAGCTCTGAGCTCTATTTATCAGTAACTTGTTTCAGAAATAAACTAAGGTGTTTAAACGTGATAATGGTGTTATTATGCTCTTTGATTTCAAACGTGGTATTAATGCTGCAAAAATAAGTCAAGAAATTAACACTAGAAGAACAGGAAATGATAATTTTGACCCATTTAGTGTTTTAAATTAGAATAACTTTTTAAACATTAGAGTTTCGATGCTCAAATTTTTTGACATTATTTAAAAAAATGATTTTATCTAACACCAGAATTTAACATTATTTTAAATAGTCTTAAGTGACCATTTTAAGACTTTATATGATAGTCATCTTAAAACATTTTTTAACTTAACGGAACTAATATTTTTAGCTTCTTAAAAAACAAGTTTCAAGTAATATATAATAAATGTGTTTTGAATAGTGGATTTAGTATCGATAAACAGTATTTAATATATTGTCTATCGGTATTAATGACAAAAAAGTCTTTTTCATAAACTATTACATTGGTTAAAAGTTTAGTCAGAATAAAAATCATTTAAACAAATTTTTATATGTTATTTTATTAATATAAAATCTTATTTAGTAGAAAAAAAGCTGATTTTAAAGCTAGAATTGTGAGGGATCAAAATGATCCCTATTCGTCTTTCTAAGTAAATTTTTTTTTGTTCTTTCAATGTTAAACTACAATAATAAAATTACTAATGATAAAAAATATCAATTTTCTATTTGATAAATAAATTGATGTCACATATTATAATAAAGTTTATTAATAATCATTATCAATGTGAAGGATTATGTACTTCGAAATACTTAAGCATAAGAACTATCTCATGAATTTTACACCTTTAAGAAAATAAAGAATGCAAAAGTTATATTTGCTATTATTAATACTTTATTTTATTTATGGTTCAAAGAGTCAAGTTATTCCCTTTAAAGTATCTGGAAGATATCAATTATTAGGCCAAGTCATTAATTTTACAACTAGTCCTGATGATAATGATGGACAATCGGCATGGATATTTTTATCACTTAATATTCCAGGATTAGCTATAGGAACTTTTAATGGATACCTTTCAAAGATAACTGCTACGTTAAATGATATTTTAACATTGAGACCCGATGTTTCAGGGTCATTAGGAGCGTATTATAATACAACTGCTGGTGATTTTGATATAATCCAATTATGTAATGTAAGTTTAATTTTAAATAAAAATTTTTTATGCATTACAGACCTTCAAAAAATCGACGATAGAAAGAGAAGTATTAACAGGAATGTTACATATTTTCATAGATTGTTATGATTCAAATACTGACAAAATTGATTGGTCAGGATCACCAAATTTCACGGCACCATTAGTACCAGTGGAACCTGTGAATTGTACAAGTGACAAAAGTTGTACTGAAGGGTATTGTGGTATGTTCCAAAGAAAGGCGTACATATCTTCAGAACATACAATCAGTACGAAGGAAGAATATTATTGTCCAAATGACTTGATAAATTTCCTATTTTTCGAACTTAATAATAATTTGTTTTCTGCACCATATACAATGTCACTTTCAAATGCTTCATTTGCTTGTATTAACAAATCCGAAGCAACAAATGAAAATTTGAAAGTTTATCCAATGTTTTATTGGTATCTTAGTTGTTATGATAAATTAGCATTTGGTAAACCGGAATTTAAACCATTTCCCACATTTGATTCAGAAAATAATAATCCTACAGGATATCCATATGCAGTTGTTGGAAGTGGTAATTCAAAAATGAATTATTTTATATTTAATAAAAAACTTATTTTTGCTATAATTTTAAATATTGTCATTAAAAAAGTTTACTATGATGTTTAGAATAATAAATTTATTATCAATTTATTAAGTTTAAGTAGGTGTAGATTAACAATTTAAGAACGTATTTATAAGAAGGATTATATCAGTTTTTTTTATGATATAATTTTATATAAAATTGAAGTAGTGATTATTATTTTAAAATGTTTAAGGCATTATTCATAACTTTCTTATTATTACTATGTAATAAAACATATGGAGAAGATTATAAACCATTTACTCGATCTGGAAGAATCGAACTTTTAGGTGTCGTAACATCATATAATCATACTGTTTATCCTCAAAATGGTACATGGATATTTATGTCTATAATTATTCCAGAATTAGTGAAAGGAAATATTAATGCTCATTCAGATGATGTTGATGAAATTTTTAATTTAATAGCTATTACAAGACAAGATATTGCTGCACATTTTAATGAATACTTTTATGAAACATATCAATCATTTCGTATTTCTCTCATGTGTATTTCGGTAAATATATAAATTTTAAGTTTTTAATATTAATATTTTAAGGGATCATATTTTAATGATAATCCTCAAATTCGAAGGCTTAACACAACAACAGGAGAGATGTCATTATACATACAATGTTATAAAAATAACACAAAATTAGTTGGTTTACCAGTATTGACAAATTCTACAGCTTCATTAAAATCAAAAACTCCTGTAAATTGTCATATCAATAAATCTAATTGTACGGAAGGGTATTGTGTGATGTTTGAAAGAAAAGTTTTTCTAGGAGAAACAAATTTAGTTTCTGTTATTCAAGATTTTTATTGTCCAAATGATTTTTATAACTTTCTTAATTTTGAATCTGCTAATAATATTTTTGTTGTAAGTTATACGACTACAGTATTAAGTGCAGCACAAATTTGTATGCAATTATCTAGTAACGGTATTGTTAATATTCATGGAAAACTTTCTTTTTTCTGGTGGGTTTCATGTTATCATCCGAGTCTGAATGTTGAAAGGAAATTTTCACCATTACCAGCATTTCCTGAAACAAATTCTACGAACTTATACCCTAATATAATAAATGCAAGTATCGGAAAAGCAAAAGTTCTATGTAGCCATATTTTCATAGAAGCTTTTATAATAATTTTCGTAATTTTATATTATATTAATTAAATATTCTTTTATTATACTAGTAGAAATTTGTATAACAAATATACTTTTATAAAATTTATCTTTTTTCAGATCAAATATCAAGAAAGTTTACACAATTTATTAAAATACATTATCTTTAAAAATTAAGAACTAATTTAGTAAATATTTACAGTGTAATAATATAAAATAAAAAATTGATAACTTTAAATTTTCACCTTCAAGAAATTTGAACAAAAGGTAATTACTTAAATATAGAATAAATATAACAACGGATAATTTTAGTTTCAATTATGATATTAAACAAGCGATTTACGTTAATAGATCACAATTTTTCCTTTATATATTATACTTCTTTTAAAAAATTTCTATAAAAATTTTGATCTTTGATTGTTTACGAGTAGGTATGAACAAATAATTGCGAGTTGTCAATAAAATAAACAATTTCTTGTATTATTTTTAATATTTAGTTTCATTTTATTTTATGCTGATTATAGAAGTATTAATAATTTTGAAATGACTACTCAAGTTGATCACACTCTTACATTATCTAATGGCATTAAAATGCCAATTCTTGGTCTTGGAACATGGCAGGTAAGTAATTCGAAAAATCCTTTTCATTTTTTTAGTCTTCATCTGATGAAGGTAAAAATGCTATCAAATGTGCCTTGGATAATGGTTACAGATTAATTGACACAGCTAAATTCTATGAAAATGAAACTGAAATCGGAGAAGTTCTTAAAGAATATTTTGAATCAGGAAAATTAAAAAGAGAGGATGTTTTTATAACAACCAAATTATGGTGTACACATAATCGAAAAGAAGATGTTGAATCTGAATTGAGAAATTCTCTGAAAAGATTACAACTTGATTATATTGATCTCTACCTTATTCATGTGCCATTATGTTATGATCATGAATTTACAAAGATAGACGAGACTGTTAAGATGGAAGACACATGGAAAGGAATGGAGGACGTTTATGAGAAAGGACTAGCAAAATCAATAGGAGTTTCAAACTTCTCAAATGAAGAGATTTCAAGAATTATGGAGATCGCCAAAGTTCCAATACACAACTCTCAAGTTGAGTTACATATTTACTGGCCTCAAACTGAACATCAAAAAGTCTGTAAACAGTACAACATATCCCTAACTGCATACTCACCAATTGGTTCTCCAGGACGATTTAATTTCAAGTTAGGTAAATTTGAGGAAAGTAAAGTAGCATTGGAGGATGAAGTTGCTTTGAAATTATCTAAAAAGTACAATAAAACAACAGCTCAAATATTGTTACGACATATAATACAAAAAAATATTTGTGTTATTCCAAAATCATCCAATCCTAAAAGAATTATTGAAAATTTAAAGATATTTGATTTTTCTTTGACTGATAAGGAAATGGAAGAACTAGACAATATACAATATAGAAAGAAACTTTTCCTTCTTGATGATATGAAACAAATTTTATAAAATAACACGATAAGATGATTAAAAATCGTTTATTATAAAATAAATGGATACTCTAAAAATGTTTAAATACATAATACCGCGTTATAGATAGATTCGTAGTTAAAAAAAGTTTTTTTATGGTTAAAAAATACATGGTTGATTCCAATTTGCCTTTTGTGTTCCAACCTGAATTGGTTCTGTCCTCATTTTATTGAATTTTTTTAAATTTGACCGATTTTTTACAATTACACTAGTTTTTTTATACAATATATAACATTTCCTTAATCCTAAAGTCCAAAAAAGGAGAAAAACTATTGCCCCGGAACACTGAATTAAAACATTCATGTATTTACTCATACCTTTTGTAAAAATTTCTCTATTTACATTATTGAAGGGATCTCGGATCTCTAAAACATATATTTTATGAATTGTAGAATAACATATATATTGACAAATTCTTAAAACAATTATGATCATTAACAAAGACTGAAATATAAAAAGAAACATTTATATAAAAAATTGACAAATCATACCTGACATATTATGTACGCTACATTAGTATATTTATAATTTTTGAATTTTTTATAATAACCAATATAAAAAATAATAATAAAAAGGCATGTGATTATTAATCCTATCCCTCCAATTAATAGTGAATTCTCTTCAAGTCTAAATAAGCACTAAAAGTAGATAATATATAAAACATTAGAATAATATTGTTAGAAATCTTACAAAATACACACCAAGTTGGCATATTAAATTCACCAAGCAAATACAAAGTACTGTATTTGTTTGTTTATCACAATTTTTAACTTTATTCTCTAATGGATAACTTTTTTTAGCTTTGTGGTTTCCATTGTCTTCAATGAATATTGTAACATTTTTAAGCACCATATTATAGTGACAAAATACTATAATACCAAACTTAAATATGTTTGAAATGAAAATAACTTTTTTTTGTCATCAAAAAAGTCAAAAAAAATCACGTAAAGTGGTATTTATTGGAAAAAATAAGCTGTTTATGAGTATAGTACTTAAAAGAGATAATATAATTTATATAGAAAAAATATTAGTTGATGTATGTTTTAGTGTTAAATGAATGTGTATCAAAGTGATAATGTTCTTACTATGATAATAATATTACAAACAAAATTGTAATAACAATTTTATTGTTATGATATCCCAATAAATTTAGTTATGCTTTAGTTACTATTTGTTATGGTTAATGGTTAAAAATAGTTTATATGTATTGTTAATATATCAACGGAAGTATTCTATTTCCTGATTTAAAATGACGTATGTTAATAAAATTTTTTACAGGTTAGAGTTGATTGACGTATAAAATTTTGAGGATTAAAAGATTTATTAAAATGTATTTGTGTTAAAATTTATTTTTTATTAAATTTTTTTCAATTTTAATATAATTAAATTATTGGTGTATGATTGGTCTAATGCATTAGAGTTAATATTTTTATCGATGAATGAAGGTAATGTTTTTATCAATTGTAAATACTAAAGATTAAAAGGTAAAAAATCAGTTTTCATTATATTTTTTAAGATTTCCTAATGATTAAATTGATAAGTTGTCTTCTTTTATTTGACAATAAAATAATTTTTTCATTAAATTTATTTACTTAAAATGATGAAATCATTTATTAAAATAACTATCTTTATACAATGTCTTATTATTATTGTTAGATCACAACAAGAAACCGAAAATACAAACAATTTTTCATACGTAAATGGTGAATTAGAAGTATTTAATGGTGTGGATGGTAATTGTACTGACAGTAAATATATTTTTATAACGTTTTTGTTTAACAAATTAACTTATGGACAGTTCAATGGGTGTTTGGATACTGGAATAAAAATTATTAATAATGCTATTACCTCCAGACTTGATATTTTAAATGTTTTTAGTTATATTTATGATAAAAATAAACAATTTTTTGATATTGAAAAAATCTGTTTAGTAAGTTGTTTTTACAATATTTTTAAAACATTTTTTTATAAATTTAGTATGAAAAAAATATTAAACTTACAAAGTTATCACTAACAGGAAAAATGACGATGTACCTGTTTTGTTCAGTGAATAAAATTACAGACACATCAATTCAACCATGCATCAAATCTCCGTCCCATTCAATGGAGACAGTCAAATGTGGGAGCGATGATAGTAATATATCATGTAGAGAAGGATCATGTGGAATGTATCAAAGAATTATTTTTGATCGGAAGAAAAATGTGACATTTTCGGCAGAAAAAATTATGTGTACTCATCAAATAATTAGTTTCCTTTGTATAGAAAGGCAAAAGTATCGTTCTTATGTAACTTTTGATCAAAGTATTATAAATGCATCCTCTAAATGTGCTAATTATGAAAATCTTATTTATTTAGTTATAGATAGATATTATTCGTTCTATTGGTTGATTCAATGTTACAATCATTCAGTAAATAATTTTGTTTTTCCAAACCCACCTGATCTTGGTAACACAAATGATTTAGATGGAATAACAAATTCTGGACAATCGTTGCTTCAAAAGTTTTATTTAGATTTTTTTATAAAATTACCTCAAACATTAATTCTATTCACATTCCTAGGTTTTATTATTGTATTATTTGATCAATTATAATTTTATTTCATAAAAAGCAAACATTTAAACATCATCCTCCAGATTGATTCTATTCACATAAATTGTATAAAATTTTTACTTCAAAGAGTTAGCACTTTGTACTAATAGCATTTACAAATTTTAAAAATCATTCAAATAAAATGCTAATTATTCTTATTTCATTGATTATACTTTTAACAATGCCATTAATTGATTCTAACTGTTCTACATTTCAAAATTATTATTTTCTCGGTAATCTAACAAAAACAAATGAATCTGAAATTGAATGTAAAGATAAGAAAGAAGATTGTGTCTACATATCAATTGATTTTCCGGCTTTAGCAATTGGTAGTCTTCAGTCATGCTCCAGTAAAGTATCAGAGATATTAACAAAAATATTTGAGGAACGTTTAGATATTCTTGAGTTACTTTATAGAATAAAGAATAACAAAACTAATTTATATGAAGTTGATTATTTCTGTAAAAATTATAATGCTAAAGTATGGGAAGAAAATTCTATGTCAGGAAAAATAAAACTTTACACTGATTGTTATGAACAAAATACTATTTTTAATGAGACAAATATTATAAAATTCAAACCACCAATATCTTCAGCAGTACCTGTATTATGTTATAATGATGAAGAGAATTATAAAACATGTACAGAAGGTTTTTGTTCAAATTTTCAAATATCGTATTTAGCTGAACCCGGAAATTATCAACAAAAAGCATCAATGATAACTTGTCCAAATTCAATATTTAATTTTTTAGAAGATCTCAACTGTGATGAGTTGTTACATGATTCACTTAAAAATGATCTTCGCATTATTGGGGAACATTGTGTATCAATGGATCGTTTTGAAAAAGTTGTAATAAACGGATCACGCTCATATTATTATTATATTAATTGTTACAATCCTTTAATTGTTGGTAATCAAACACAACCAAAAATACCTGTAATAAATAATACAAATGTTGATTCATCACCACAAGGTGATGGTAATAATAATATGGCTAAAAATAACTCTAATCAATCTTCATTATTATTATATTTGGTATTCTTTAAAACAATCAAAGATTATATGGAAAATGTATTTACTATGCATACTAAATATGAACGGTGAATTTTAGATGGTTTTATTAATGGAATTTACAATATATGTTATTTTCAAGAAAATATGTTAATTAAGTATATTATTTTACTTTATTATTATCATTATTTTTATAAAATATATTATTTAAGTATATTATTTTACTTTATCACTATCATTATTTTTGTAAAATAAAAGTTTATTTAAATATTTAAATTCCATTTTTTTATTAAAGAGTTTATCTAAAGATTCATTAATATACTTTTTCTTAATTTCGACAAAGATTACAACAGAAAGGTAACTAAAATTAATTAGGAATTATGTTAATAACACTTTATATAATTGATTTTAAAAAGTGTTAAATTTAGATTATTTGTGGCTAAAATTAGTTTATTTCATTAAGCACTAATTCTATAAGCTGATAGTTTACTTTAATTTGCTTTCAATCATTAATATAAATAATTTTATTTTTTTAAATATTATTTAAAAACAACAATCAGGAAGTGAAATAACTATTTATAAGTCTATTGAATTTTAAATGAAAAATAAATTCAAACATAATAATTAAAAAATCGTTACTAATTTTAGAAATATGACTCATAAACTCAATTATAAACAAATTGACATTGTACAATGTAATCCAAAGTTATTTTATTTAACAAATTTTATAGTTTAATTGTTGTTATATGAATTAAACCATAAATACATTGTAAACTCTTGTCATGAAATAAGCGAAAAATAACAGTTCTTTTTTAGATATACTTATAGTTTAATGTGTTGAAAACACAAAATTGTAAAGTAAAAGAGGGAAAATATTTTATACATAGATCACCATTCTATTTGTTAAGAACAAGGAAGGGAAATTAAAAAATTAATATTAATTTAATAAGTTTTAAGTAATTACATAAATAATGTAATTTTACTTTTATAATCTATCAAATTCCAACAAATTTAACCTAGGTACTAAAAAGCTACTTTTAATTTATATTTTCTAATGTCAAAGTCACAAAAAAGGATAGAAAAAAGAATTGTAATAAGCTTAGGTAATTGAATTTTTATGTGGCAGACATAATAATTTCTAAAAAAGTAAAAGTTTATAAGTATATAAATAAATTTATTCTAAACCAAGATACTTTACGTGGGAGACACAATTGATACAATTTCTAGAAAATTTTTATATATTATTTATACCACTAATTTTTTATAACTATTTTTTATTTTGGCGATTATATAAATAAAAAATTTCTTAAAAAAATCTGTATTTCCATTATATTATTATTCGATGGTTCCAGTCACTGTCACGAGTATAGGTAATTTTTGATTCCTTATAAATATTTTTATTTTATAGTTGTACGAATATTCCTTGGACTTTTGGCAATATGTGATTTTTTTTCCTTAATTTTTTACATAGTATTGTTAATATTTATGATCAAACGCCGTTTGAAGAATGACAAAATTGTGACAAAACAATTTCATACACTTTGTATTTTTAATGGAATACTTGATATAATATTTATAGTGGAAGAATATTTTTCAAATCGTTTTCCATTAATAGGATTTTTTCAAAATTTTTATTTAGGAGATTATACAAAATCTAAAATTTCAGGACTTTTATACATTTTTACAGTATTCTATATATTATATGTATCACTTTCTGGGATAACTCTAACATTTAACAGATATTATGCTATTGTTTATCCTTTAAAATATGATAAATTTTGGAGTGGTGGTCGCTTAATTTTCTTAACAATATGGCCAGCTTTACTTTTATCACCACTTTTTATAATATTCTATGGTATAAAAGTAAATTTTGTAATTGAATCTGAAAGTGGTAGAATGGCCCTCATTGTAATAGATCCAAAATTTACTATAATAATATGGCGAATGACATTAACTATTCATTTAGTTGCAATTGTAATAAATGGATTCCTCAATGTTATGGTAATACGGGGAATAAAAAATCATCTAAAGAATAGTATTCACTCATATTTTTTTGCTAAATTTAACTCAACAATGGCTAAATATGCATTTTTTTATTTTGCAACACTTACCTTTGTTGTGATTCTAGAAGTTTTAATTTTTGTCTTTTTCTCAAATCAATTAATTAGTTTAGGATTTCACTCATTAACTATATATACTCTTGCTCAATCATTAATTGCCTTCTACTCACCTTATGCTTTAATATTAACGAACAAAGAAATTAGGAAGAAATTTTTCAAAGATCTCAATCTGAAGAAATTTTTCAAACATTTCAATTTGAAGAAATTTTATGGAAAAAAATGTTAATTTTTATACTTATTTTTAATATATTAAATGTTATTAACATATTAAAGTAAATAAAAATAACATATAAACAACAACTTTTTTTATAAACAACACACCTTCTACATTAGATATACACTTAAGTGACAAATTAGCATAAAATATCATGAATATTTTATGAAAATCATGTGCATAATTATTTAATAAAATAAAATTTAACGTTAATTCAATAAAAAAATGATAAAGTATTTATATCAAAATTAGACGCAATTAGCTTCATACAATTGAACTTTTAAAATTTTATATTTAACAACACTGTTATAAAGTTTAGACCAAACAGCAGGAGTCATTTTTTTCTTGAACCTACAAAAGATACCTTCGATTTTGGCAGGAGTAAACATAGTGAGAGCCATATATGTTCCTTGATTGTAAATATATTGTTTTTCATCTCCTTTTCCTTTCATTTTTATCATTTCACCTTGTAATTGCATACAAAATGGGGAAAGATTTGTAGAAATGTGTGTTGTAAATACATCCAAAAAGCCAGAAATTCCTCCACTATAATATACGGGTAAACCTAACCCAAATCCAGCTATTTTTGATGTTTGACTAAGTGTTAAGTTATTCATAAGATAATCAGTTAGAGAACTACCAATAGTACTTATATTTTTTTCCTCGTATATCAAATCTAGTGCCAATTCAAAAAGCTAAACATAATAATTGTATAAAAAAACTTAACTTTCACTTACTCCAACCACTTGATTATCCTCAAAAAATTCAGAAACATAATTTTTCCATCTTGTAACACCTCTACTCATCAAAGCAGAGCCATCTTGACAACTACCTTGTGTCAAAAGTACAAATAAAATAATACACAATAATTTATTCATGTTTCAATAAACATAAACACACAAAATGATATTTAAAAATGAATATCATTATATAAATTTTTGCAATAAAAAAAAGTTATACAGATTGAAACATTTTTATAAATACTAATCTCTTTTAATTTTAAATATTATTTATGTAAATGATGGAAATGTTTTAAATCTATACAAAACACTTGTTAAAATTATTAATTAATATTTATAAATTTATACCTAGAAAGATTTTTTATAAAAACCATACAAAATCTTTTATCATTAAAAATCTACTGTATATTTCAATTTTTAATAATCTCCAATACATGTCAAGCCACAATTTAAAATAACTAAATGTATTGTCAACTTTCCTTAATTTTTCTACATACACACTACTTGTACAGAATCTAGCCATTTCTATAAAGCTATCAGCCCTATTTGAGACACCCAATTTATATTCAATACTCCTAAGTAAATCATTAGTCTTGAGGATAAGTAACATTTCACGGGGCATATTTGCAAGAACCTCATTTATCCTTGAAGCAAGTTGTGTTGCGTATGATTTGATATGTTCAACCTCCTTTTCATCCTTCTTTTTATTCTTGATACCTTGCTGAATTGACTCCCAACTTCTCATTGTAATGATACAAGCAAACAAATCATATAATTCACCAACACCCATTTCCGTTGAAATTCTTTTAACCTCCTTTAAATCAGGTTTCATTAAAGATAACCATAATTCAGAATACATAACACGAAAGTTGTCTTTTAAGGTTGAGTACAAACCATGGTCTAATAACACTAGCTGAACTTTGCCTGTTTTTTTGTCTTTTGAAACTAGTAGATTTCCTGGATGGGGATCTGCATGAATATAACCCTTAGAAAATATCATTTCACTGAATAACCTTCCTATTTTTGAACAAATATCATGAACATTAATATTTTCTCTCTTTAAATAATCAATATCATTTATCTGTTTCCCCTCACAAAATTCCATAGTTAAAATTTGCTTAGTACAGTAATTATACTTAATTTCGGGGACCTTCAAAAATGTTAAATGACTAAACATCCTCCTAACAGCATCAGCATTTTTTGCTTCATGTAAAAAATCCAACTCCTTCGGAAGATTTTGTTTTGTCTCCTCAACTAACCACATTAAATTGAAATCAGGAAATAAATTTTTAGCAGCAACTGCAAAAAATTCCATCGTCTTTAAATCAATGTTACTCCTTAACAAAACTTTTGGATGTTGTACTTTTACGGCAACTTTTTCATTTGTGTCTTTAAGAGTTGCTATATGTACCTGACCAAGTGATGCTGATCCTATTGGCTCATGATCAAATGAACTAAACACCTCATCCATAGGTTTTTTTAAATTTTTCTCAACCAACCTTTTGACATCATCAAATTCCGTCTTTGGAGCAGCTGAGAACAGTTCACCCAATGTAGAGGTATATTCTTGTGGGATTAAATACTCCATAACAGCAATTAACTGCCCCATCTTGATAAATGTTCCCCCATTTAATTGACACAATTTTAAAATTTTTTCCGCTGATCTTTTATGTGTCTCTTTGATACTTTTATTATAATCATCAGTACCCTTCTCTAATCCTCGTAAACTAAGTTTATAATCAACAAAAACCCTAGAAGCCTACTATTAAGTTTAATTATTTCAAAATAGGTGTTACTTACAACAATCCCTGCTCTTGCGAATCTAATTAAACCGATATTTGAAAGCTCGTATTCATTTTGATGGAGAGTATATGCAAAAGTTCCACCACCGATGATTGTTGTTGTTGATAGAATTGCTGTGGCTAGTTTTTTGGTTGTTACCCGGAGCATTTCTTTTTCTGATTTGTCCTGTTGAAGTACGAAGTAACACCCTACCAATGTAAACAAAATAATTTATCTTAAACAGATGGGTTAATGTACACTAGCTCTATCTAAAAATAAGTGAAACTAGAGTACATTTTATGTGATAATGTTTAGTTTTCGAACTTCTGTCCCATAGTCATAAGACTTCTTTTAGAGGTAGTTGTTCTTACCATTAACTTTCAAATCATCGAAACTGAAAGTACATGAGACTATAAATTCATAATCAGAAAATAAGTATTTGAAATGAAAAAACTTGATGTATTTGAGGTTCAAATTTTAAAGCCTTGCTTATAATATTATTGCCCTTCAACATATTTAAAGCGAAGGAAAAATGTGTCAAATTGTTAAAAAAACTTTATTCTCAAGATAATAAAAAATATCACTAGAATATAAGATCTAAAATAAATTTAAGTAAAGTAAGAAGTCCAATAAAGATAAGGAATGGCTCAATACTTCCAAAACACTTCAAAAGATAACTTTTTGACCATATATCTTCTTTAATAAATCTCGTATGTGTTGTTGGGTAGGTAGCACGATGATCAACCTCAAGAAGAGCTTTTCTAGCACCCTTAAATTGATGATTACCCTCTAATCTATAAGCATAAGCAACATTTGGTCCGAATATCAAAGCCTTAAATAATGGAAAATCAGAGAAAAGGTACTTGAATGGTTTTGGTTTGCACCCAATAATATCAGCTAACTCATCCATGAATGCTGGTCCATCAACTTGAATTGTATGCCTTTGACTCTCAACATACCTTGCAGCCATCTCCTTTTTCTTAAAAATAACATCCTGCATCATTTCTTTTTCAGTTGGAAGTTTAACTTTTCCTGTCAAGGCTTCAAAGAAAATACGTGCTTGGAGTTCAGAGATTGGCATAATTGATCCATATGGTTGTATTAAACCAATGATAGCAAGAGTATTTTTGTATGCCAGTGATGGTGGGTACATATACTTATACAAGTTAACATTGTTATTTTCAACTGGTATTAACCGACCATCTTCAATTAAATTGAAATTAAATGAATATCCAGTTGAAAAGATGACAGTATCAACATCCTCAACTATAGATTCATCCTCAAAAATGACATTCCTTTCAGTGAATGATTTAATATTTTTCTTAATCACAACTGTACCATTTGCTAGGCGATTTGCAAGTTCATCATTAACTGTAGGGTGTGCTGATAAAACACTATGTTCCGGTTGTAAACCATATGTTACATGATCCATTTTTTCGTTCATTCTCTTTTGCAGGAGTAAATTAACAGCCCAGATTGGAAAGATTGGTCTCATTATCATGTCTATCCTTCTTGAGAAGGCAAATTCTATTGGAACACCATAGGTATATAATCTATTGAAAATCCATGCTCCTCTCCTTGTGACAAGGTAAACTTCTTTAGCAATTCTACTTAACTCAACAGCTATATCACCACCGGAGTTTCCGATACCAACAACAACTACAGTTTTATCTTCATACCCTTTATGATCTTTGTAACTATGTGAATGAATTATTTTTCCTTGGAATTTATCTTGTCCTGGCCATGGTTCTGGAAAGTGTGGATGAGCATGATGCCCGTTACACATTAATACCCCATCAAAAGTACGTTCCTTCTTATTATTCTTATCATCAGTGTAAGATACAATCCATTTGCCATCATCATCAAATGTTGGGGATCTTTTTACTCCTATTACACGGTGATTAAAATGAACGTATTGGAGAAGATTGTATTCATTAGCATAATCACGGATGTACTGAAGCAACTTTCTGTTGTGCATAAAATTTGGTGCTTCTGGTGATGGAGGAAAATCAGAGTATGCTGTTGTTTCTTTAGATGAATTGATAACAGTGCTTTTCATTACTGAAGATTCATCACACTCCTCTGGTTTGAATCTCCATAAACCACCAATGTCATTTGATGCCTCAAAACAAACAGGTGTAACATCATTTAACAATGCAAATCTATTATAAAAAATGTATTATAATGCTTTTTTATAAAAACCTAAACAAACCTTATTGATGGGAGACCAGATGCTCCAGCTCCAATTATCAATACTTCCTTCTTCCCCGACACCATAATGATAACAAATAAACCAAACTAATGTATCGAAAAAGGAAAAAAGTTACTTTTATAAAAATATTTTTACAAATATGTTTATCTAATCGAAATTCAAAGAGAGAGAAACAGACTGTTAATTAAAAGTTTATTTCATTCAGCCGCAAACTACACTAAAGTTTGAATATTCGCGCTGTAAGAGATAGATCAACAAACATCACATAATAAAAGAGTAATTAATATAAAGATAAAAAAAATTGATAATAATATTTAAAAGTTTGCATAATTAACCTGCTTGCATTGCAGGTGTCATTATCTGTGCTTCAAGATTATTTGTTGCCGCAAAACCAGTTCCACCCAATTTTAATTCAATAACATCACCCTCCTTCAATTTTTTGTTATTTATTGGATCAATCATGTCTTTTTTAATAACTTTATCATAACACTCTTTTGTAATAACATTTTTGGAAGTTTTTAAATATACACATTTTGTGGTGTTTGTTAATAAATCATGGGTTATTGGACACATGTAACGGATTTTTTTTCCTGCTATATGTTGTTCCTTCCCTTTTTGGTCTTCTGGGATCTCTGTGAAAATAACATCGAGGAGACTTTTAAATTTTAGGGGTTTATTTGTTACAGGACACATAACTTTGGTAGTTGGTTTCTCAACTATTGTTTTTTTCAGCAGATGGTGCGAGTTCTGGTATCCAAAACGATGGATGTTTTTTATCTTTCTCTCCTTCGTTGTCTTTTTTGTCTATTTTTTCTTTTTTCTTCCTAAATTCTGCCTCTGCCTCGTCATCTGAATCAACTGAAATGTGTTTACGTTTCTTTGATGTACTAGAGGTACTAGGGCCTTCTCCAACATCTCCAGCCCCTTTAGAATGACATTTCTCGAAAAGTTCAATTTTCCTTTCTAATTCTTTGTTTGTTTCATTCTCATTCTTAGATTGTTCAAGGTCTTTAATATACTTTTCCCACTCCTTCATTTTCCTTTTATTTTCCTTAATTTGTTGCTCAAAATACAAAGCAATAGCTTCTTTATCAAAAATATATCCATCTGGTGATATAACAGGATTTCTATTAAATTACATTAAGATAGTGGATTACATGAAAATTTAGAAAAACAACAACTTACTTACACGGTTGCAACGTCAACGCACAACAATCAAAACTATTAACACTATCAGCACCCAATCTTGCCTTAATCAATCCATACTTACTTTCCTTCTTATCTCTTTGTCTTTCTGCATAGGTATAGACTGATGAAGCTGTGGAATTTTTTCCATGACGAGTCATTGTTGCATTGATGCAGTGTATATGTATTAAACTCTTTTTTGTGTTGTTTAATCGAGTTGCGGCTGCATTTGTATGTAAACATAGTGGAATATCATAATAGTGTTTATGAAGAAATAGTATTTGTCTTATATTTTGTAATTAAAGGGTAAAAAAAGGTTTTATTTTTAATCAAATTACAATGGCTAATGTTCCACCTGCATTGAAAAGTATTTCCCCATATATTAAGTTATCTAAAGAATATGTTACAAGGGATCCTGTCATTTATTATTGGTGTATGTTTACATTTTTTTACTTTTTTCTTATAATCTTTTGTGATTAGGTATTTTATATAGCGTGCAACAGGGGTTGAAATCTCCAAAATCTCCGGATGGCGATAAATACTTAGGACGTTTATTGTCAACACTTGAAAAGGTACCCATTTATTATCTCTTATCCATTTTAAAATACATTCTTCCTACAGATGAAGGCGGATTTCAGCACAACAGAATCCATAATACATTCAGTCGCTGGTCAGGTACACATAGAAGAAAATGCATATAAACTATTCGAGTACGCCGACCAACTCGATAAGAAAGGTATATTCGATACGAAGACTATTAAATTATTCTACACAAGTGGTTTGCTTTTTGACATCCTAACACAATTTGGGGAGTTAGATGATAATATTTCATCAGCAAGGAAATATGCTAAATGGAAAGCAACATATATAAATAATTGTCTAAAGACAGGTGAAACACCAGTACCAGGACCACCGAGTGGATCAAATGAAGAGATGGATGAACTTGAGAGAGAATTACGAGGTCTAACACAAGGTAGTGGTGGTAGTACAGCTGATAATTTAAATCATGACCCTAATAATTTTAATAATAAACCATTACCATCCGCTCCTACATCAGCACCGGATTTGGCTAATATACCTTTGAATAATGGTTCTCTTAATCCACCATCCTTAAATTCATATCCAAGTGCACCCGTAAAACAACAATACTCATCAGAAAATGATCTTCTCGATTTTACAAATGCTAAGAAATTCGCCAAGTACGCTATAAGTGCAATGGACTATGAAGATAGAAATTCTGCAATCGATAATTTACAGAAAGCATTGTCAATCTTAAAACACTAAACTTTAATGTGTTTGTTTTGATGACATTTTCTATTAATTGTCATATTTACATTATTTCATAAGACATTTACATATATTATTTTTTAAAAAAATTAAATTAAACCTATTTATATTAATTTTATATTAATATTCATCTTAAGATTGGTATTAGGTACCCAACATATTTTATTACTTTGTTTGTTGGTGTACAAAACTACGTTTTTAAATATACATATAATAGAGTAATTACTGGCACCCCAGTAACTGGTTACCCACTCATATATGTTTTTTCATTGATTATTTTTTTTTATTTATATTTTTTAACAAATAGACAACAAAACGAAAATGATGATTCATATCATATGATAAAACTTTTAATTTTTGTATGATTCATAATCAAAAGTATCTATTAGACATTTTATCTATAAATATTATCGACTTTTTAAACATTTTTAGTTTAGAGGGATGACACATTGGTTCCATAGGAATCCTTTAAAAGCTACTCTACATGTTAAGTTTGAGTTGAAAAAAGTTCTCTCAAATGATGGAGCATCAAAGATTTGCAGGTGATTAATCATTTTTTTTATCTAAATAAACGTCATATGTAATTTATTTAACAATTTTTAGTGAATTACGTCTTCGTCGTGATCAGCTTTTCGAGAAATTTGCTAATGCTTCAAATGACTACCAATTGGTAGAGGAGGATTTTAAAAGATATATGGAATTTCTTTATGGTTTCATTTATGAAATCGGACAATCCAATGATGGTAAATTAAAAGACAGCAAATTAAGACATCTAATTAAATACACGTGGGGACATACTATGTTAGGTGTTGATGCATAGTAAGTAAAAATTATTTTTAACATTTATTTTTGTTTTTTTAAGTTGTGTATCTGATGCATGGTATGAAGTTTTAAGTGTCATATTTAATATGGCTTTGTTTTACTCTAAACATGCTGCATACCTATCAGCAAAGGATGATGTCAACGATGTGGAGGCTAAGAAAATTCATACGTGCTTAAGGAAAGCTGCAGGACTCTTTCAATTTTGTCAGGATAACTCAGAAAAAGTTATAGGAACAACAGGTTGTGATATTCAAGGATGTGATTTGGATAGTGACGTTATTGAGGTATATAAACAACAATGTATTGGTGAGGCACAGGAGGTTGTTGTTGGGAGAGCCATAGAGATGAAACATAATTCTGAGATTATATCTTCACTTTGTTATAGTACAGCAAATATATTTAAAAAATGTGGTAAGTTAAATATATTTTTTTTCAATAAATATTATTATTGTTTTGATCAGATACAATTCTTGAGAAAATGCCAAAACAAACATTTGATCGATGGAGATATTATTTCAAAATAAAAACGGAAATATATACCATTTATGCATATGCATACCTTGGAGAATTGCTCTTATCACAAGATAAATGTGGTGATGCTATTAAAGCATGTAAAGAAGGGATTATTCATTATGATAAGGCTGCTGATATATGTGACAAATATCCATCAGCTCAGGGTGTTGGTGTTGCAGCTAAAATCAAAAATCACCTATTCTTCAGGAAAATGATTCCGATTCTCCAAAGACATCTTGAGAAAGCTGAAAGAGAAAATACAATGATATATAATCAAGCTATCCCAAGTGCAGCTCCACCATTAGTAACGAAGACAGAATTTGGCCTTGCTAAACCTGAACCTTTTACAATGCCTTATGACTCTGAATTATGGAGTGAAAATATTTACAAAGCATTTGATATAACAAAAGCAGGAACTCCTGATTTTTCGAAAATAAGAAAGAGTACTAAACAAGTTACTCCTGTTAAGGAGGCACAATTATATCAAACTGAGAAAGATCAAAGTAATAGATCAGGTTGTGTTATATCATAAAAAGTTTTGGAGCATTTAAAAAACAAGAACTTAAAATTTTACTTATATTTCTATTAAAAGTACTAACGAGGATGTCATCGACTTTTTGTTCAAATTAACTTGAAAACGCCAACAAATCGTTTCTTACTTTCTGTTCTTGAAAATTAATTTCTTGAAAAGTATATTTTTTTCAAGAACATATTAGAAGTTAACCAATATTTTAATATTAAATATCATATAAATTTATAAAACTATAAATTTTGAAATTCTTCACCAGTATAACATGAAAAGAGGATAATTATTCTGTGAATGTCATCAAAATTATATATCAAAGTTATTTTTCTATAAGTATAACTAATTTAAATACTAATGGAGATATGATTCATGATATTTATGATATGTATTATTAATCTATTGTTGTTTGTATTATTCATGAATACCAATAAAATATTTTTACTTCATTTTGATAGTAAGTATCTATAAGGGATTTAATTAATAATTAAAAAAGAAACCACTTTTATTTAAAGCCAGATAGTCTTGATTTTTAAATGTTCAAAACAACAAAATTTATTTATGTTACCAGTACTGATGTTATTCAATTTTTCCAAGAAAATTAATATAACAAAAATCCAAAATTGTAGACGAAACTGTTAAAAAGTCATGAACAGGTGTTAATATGCGATTAAGAAAACATACATTCATGACGTTTCATACTAATTTTTTTAATCATACATCATTGAAACTTATTACAGCTTCCTTTTAATTCATCATTTTTTTATGATCTATGATGATGAAATCTTATTCTGCATTTCTGCAAAAAAATAATGGAATTTTTATATGAATGAAAAGGAAGTTAGAGAACTTTAAAATCTCAATAAATAAAGGATAATAAAATTTTATTAAACTTTATTAATCCAAATTTTTTGTTTATAAATAGAACATTTAATTTAATGTTTAATTTTTTATGACAAATCTTAAATGTCTACTTATTAATATTTTTAATGCCTCTTCCGTTCTTATGTGAGATATTAAGAAAAATAATCATTTAATATTACTTAAAAATTCTTATAATATATGATTTTGATAAAATAGGAATCTATATGATATAATAGCAAAATTAGTTTCTATAAAAGTTTCATTAATTAGCTGTTATTGGAAAAATTACATCTCTAAACTATTGTTATACTTTCTATTTAAAATTTTTTTATTAGCTAAACTAAAAATCTTTGCAATTCTGAAGATAGTTTATGTATCATTGTAACTAAAATATTATACTATAATTTTTTTTTTTAAAATTTTAGAGATTAAATAAATATTTTATGGTATAATATTTTTATTAATAATTTTTAAATAAATCTAAAATGCCATACTTAACTATCATTATTCTTTTCGTATATACTATAATATTTCTAATTGGTGTCCTTGGTAATTCTATGGTACTATCAATAATATATTTTGAGAAAAAGGCAAAAAAATCAACAAATATCTTTATAATGAACTTAGCTATTGCTGATTTATTGTTTATTATTGTTTGTCTACCAGATTCAGCATCAAGTTTATTTGATATAAATTTGTTACCAGAAAGTTTTTGTAGATTCCAAATGTTTTTTAAATATATGAGTATTTTTGCATCGGCATATACTTTAGTATTATTAGCATTCGATCGGTTAGTTGCTGTTGTATATCCACTTAGAGCTATTTATATAAGGACATTCAAAAATACAATAATTTCATGTTGTATCGTATGGATAATAAGTTTTTTAATTTATTTTGTTACATTTTTTATATCACAAAATAATGATGCAAAAAATAGACTTTCTGAAAATAAAACAATCCAAGCCTGCTTTGATATCAGTAAAATGTCTGATTTCGCTGAGACAAAACTAAATATTCAACAATTATTTATAACATTTAATATAACATCTTATATCATACCATTGTTAGCAATTATCATAATGTATGCAATTATTTTAAATTTTCTCCACAAGATAAAATCTAAGGAATTGAAGACAGCTGTTAATAAACAATGGAGGAGAAGAATAACAAAAACAATCTGGTTGGTAATAGCAACTTTCGCTATATGTTGGTTTCCACAGAATTCAAGAATTTTTTATATAGCAATAACTTATCCTAATAATCATTCAATTAAAGAACATTTATCGAAGACAAATTATATGATTGTGACTGTTATTTTCCAAATAATGGCATACGCAAATTATTGTATAAATCCAATATTGTATTGTTTAATGTTAAAGAGATACCGCTGGTATGTAGTTAATTTTTGGGTGTACGTTAGAAATCTTTGCCTCTCCGAACAAAATAGAATTCCAATAGATAGTAAATACCTTCCACATAAACCATCATTTGATGCATCTTTCCATAACTCAACAAAAAGTATCAATCCTGCAAATGTTTAACTCATTGAAGTATATAATTTCGAAGAAAAAATTAAACTTACAATGTATTTGTTTTTTTTGTTATTGGAAATGAATAAAGATGACTGGTATTTAAATTTCCTAACTTTTATATAAGTATTAGTAATTATATGATAAAAAATCCTAAATGCTATATTTGCTTTTACTTTTTAGAAATTATAAAAATAAATTGATTATCATTTTTTAATCGTTTTATTACTACTAAATTGAAGTATAAATAACTATATAGTTATTATCAATAATTTTAAACAAATTTTTTACACTCTAAACAACGAGATGATTTAGAAATAATTAAATTAGCTGATAATTGGAATCAAGGTTATTAAATTAAAACGTCTTCTTATATAGATGAAACTTTATAAAAGTATATAATAATATAATTTTAAAAAATCAACGACAAATTATCAATCATTTTCAAAAGTATATTTAAGATTCTTATCCTTACTTTGAATAAAAATCAATTTCAGATTTCACTTAACATTTGCTATTATAGATTTCTTTCAACTTTCTTTATTGATCCCGATCAGACTATACAACAATTCATCGACAAGATTTTTATACATGTGATTATTTCTCACAAGAATCTATATTATCTTTTGTAAATATCAAAGGACATATCAAGGAAAGATAAATATTTTGATTTAAGTTGAAAATTTATTTTCATAACTAAAATTTCATTTTATTCCAATGGTTACAACAACTAACAAAAGTTGGTTTCCAGAATGGGTGAATCCCTTCAATATCTTGGTTTTTGCTCTTTGGCAATCTCAAAATTTCATGAGCGTCCAAATGATTTTTCCCATCTTCAGTAATTATGTATCCAAATGGAGATGTGAAGGAGTTGGAGATTTTGGAAAAAATTGTACTATTTATAATTCTGGATGCAAAATTGAGTATGAAAATAACTATTTTAACTCAGCTGCAGTTAGTTTTGGTTGGATATGTAGTGATACTTCTTATCTAATGGCATTCTCTTCACAATTACAATTTTTTGGCGTTCTAATTGGAACATCCGTCTTCGGCATTGTCAGTGATGCCTTTGGAAGGAGAAATACTGCAATGTTTAATCTTGGGACAGGTTGTTTATTTATTTTAGCATCAAGTTTTATTAAAAATCCTTATTTTTTTGTTGGTTCTCGATTTTTAATCGGTATTGCTAATGGTGGTACAATAACAAGCTCCATAACCTATTGCATGGAAGTCCTACCCTCCGACAAAAGAATATTTGTCAAGCTTCTTTTCAATTGGGGATTGTCTCGTTTTATGCTTACAACGATATGCTGTTTTTTTAATGATTACAATTCAGCCTTATTTGTATGTGGTTTATTGATAGTACCAGCTGTGATGTTATTAATATTTTATTTTCCTGAATCACCAACATGGTATCACTACAAAAATAGAGAAGAAAAAATGATAGAAAGCGAAAAGAGGATTGCTAAATTATCACATTTAGAGTATGTCCCAATTCAACATGAATCAATAACTAAGAAAGATTCATTCTATGAGTTATTGAAAAATAAAGAAATTTTTAAAAGGCTTTCTGTATTTTGGTTTATGTGGTTTGTTACAGCTTTTTCTAGTTATGGAATAGATTTACACAGTAACGAGATATCTGGAAATCTTTTTGTTAATCAGTATTTTTTTGCATTTACAATATTCTTTTCAAAATTGCTTGTTCCAACAATTGATAATAAATTTAAGTGGTTCACAAGGAGACTTTTTCACCAAAGGTTCACAGGCAGTTATAGTAATGTGTTTTGGTATTTTGGTTTTTTTGGAGGCGATTAAATATAATGTAATTTTAAAAAATTATACGTATTAATACTTTAATTTTTTAGGGATTGGCTATATTAATATTAAATGTTACTGGTATTGTTTTTATTGAATTCAGTTGGGATGCTTGCTACGTTTGTACAATTGAAAGCATGCCAACAAATGTTAGAAGTAGCGTTCTTGGAAGTTGCTCACTAATGGCTAGAGTTGGATCAATTATTTCACCCATGTTGTCATATGTTAATGTCTTTTGGTCACCGATGATATACCTTATAGTTGCCGTACTCGGAAGTCTGAATCTGTTGATTTCATTTTTGTTTTTAAAGGAGACAAAAAACATTCCTCTTGATAGGGTTCATCTTACAGATAAAAATAATGATATGGGAGTTGCTTCTATTGAACTTTTAAGTAAAGAAGTAAAAAACGTGAATGACAATGTTTAAATTATTTTCAATTTTATTTTCAAAATAATTAACAAAAACATTAGTTTTTTTACTTCATTACACCTCCATGCCTGTATTGAAATTTTGCCAAATAAATAAGTAATAAATCTTAATTATAAACTTCTAAATTATGTCAAAGTAGTTCAATAAAAGATCATGTTATTGATCAAACAGGAAATATTATAGAATATATCTTAAATGTGACAATTGTTTTTAAATATTAGTCTATTATTTTGTAATCCTCAAAAAACGTTCTTTGTCCTGTGAACCATAACATTAAACTATCTCTGAACATAACTAATATATTTACATTCTTCAATATCTTTATAATATTATCACTTTATTTATTACAAAAGTACATGATACAATAATTTACAACATAACAACGATAAGTTATCAAATACCTCCCAAATTATTTTAAAGATTCTTATCTGTACGTTGATTGTAAAATTCACTTCTACCTTAATTATACATTTATTTTTTAAACATTTTTTTACTGATTCTAATTAAATTTCCCTACTCTCCCATTAATTACCTTCTTAAAAAAGATTGATTATTTTTCACATAAGAATTGATATTTATCTTTAATACATATCAACAGGCGAACCAAGTAAACATAAATATTTCAAATTAAGAAGAAAAATATTTTTATTAATAAAATCTTATTTTGATGGCTACACAAACTAACAGAAGATGTTTTCCAGAATGGATAAATCCTTTTAATATCTTAGTTTTTGTTCTTTGGCAATCTCAGAGTTTTATGAGTGTACAAATGATTTTTCCAATATTCAGTAATTATGTATCCAAATGGAGATGTGATGGAGTAGGAGATTTTAGTAAAAATTGTACTATTTACAATTCTGGATGCAAAATCGAGTATGAAAATAACCACTTCAATTCTGCTGCAATCGCTTTTGGTTGGATATGTAGTGACATTTCTTATCTAATGGCATTCTCCTCCCAATTACAATTCTTTGCTCTTCTACTTGGAACAATTTTTTTTGGCATTCTAAGTGATGCTTTCGGAAGAAGAAAAATCGCAGTAGTCAATGTTAGCTTGGGTTGTCTAACAATATTAATATCAAGTCTAATAAAAAACCCTTATTTTTTTGTTGGTTCACGATTCATACTGGGCTTTGCTGTTGGAGGGGTATCAACTAGTGGTATAACATATTGCATGGAAGTCTTACCCTCCGACAAAAGATTACTCGTCAAGCTCCTCTTTAATTGGGGACTATCTCGTCTCCTGATAACGACGATATGTTATTTTTTTAATGATTACAATTCAGCGTTATTTGTACATGGTTTACTATTAATACCAGCTGTAATGTTGTTGATTTTTTACTTTCCTGAATCACCAACGTGGTGTCACTACAAAAATGAGGAAGAAAAAATGATAGAAAGTGAGAAAAGGATCGCTAAATATTCACATTTAAAGTATATACCAGTTCAACATGAAAAAATAAGTAAAAAGGAGTCGTTTATTGAGTTGTTGAAACAAAAGGAAACTTTCAAAAGACTTTCTGTTCTTTGGTTCATGTGGTTTGTAGTATCGTTATGTAGTTATGGAATAGATTTGAGTAGTAACGATATATCTGGAGATCTCTTCATAAATCAGTATTTTTTTGCCTTTACAATATTTATTTCAAAAATACTTATTCCAAGTATTGATAATAAATTTAAATGGTTTACAAGAAGACTTTTTCATCAAGGATCGCAAGCAATCGTGGTAATGTGTTTTGGTATTTTAGTATTTTTAGTATCAATAAAATATCATGTAATTTTTAAAATTATGCTCATTAATTATTAAATGATTTCAGGGATTAGCTATATTAATATTAAATGTTACTGGTATTGTTTTTATTGAATTCGGTTGGGATGCCTGTTACATCTGCACAATTGAAAGCATGCCAACAAATGTCAGAACTAGTGCCGTTGGGAGTTGTTCATTAGTCGCTAGGATTGGAGCAATAATTTCACCGATTTTACCTTATTTTAATAGTTATTGGTCACCGATGACATATTTCATAGTTGCCGTACTTGGGAGTATGAGTCTTTTCATTTCATATTTATTTTTGAAGGAAACTAAAAATATTGCCCTTGACAGGGTTCATCTAACGGAAAAAAATGATCATAACGAAAATGCTTCTATTGAGCTTCTAAATAGAGAGATGAAAAACGTGAATGAAAGTCCTTAATTCGTCTCAAATTATTTTTTAAAATTTACTTCAGTTGAAATAATATTAACTAAAAGAAGTAAATTAAATTGGCCATGTATTAATGTAAAAATAAAGTATTAAAAAGTAACTTCTTTGTATTAAAATACTTAACAGTCATAAAAACAAATGTAATAGTTTTTTGTGTTAAAAATAAATGTTGATAAAAAAATAGTAAATACTAATTATAAAATTTACTACAAAAACAACATTAAAAATACCACAAAGTTGTCATTGTCTGATGAATTATATTTAGGTTAACAATAATACACCACTTAACAATTATATAAACATGATAACACTTATAAATATATTTTGACTATAGTCTTATTTTTTTCAAAATGTTTGTTATAATTCTTATCATAACTATTATAATACTTTACTTGGTAAATTTCTATAGAAATGTAAGAAAATTACCCCTTGGACCAACACCATTACCAATTATAGGAAACTTACTATCATTTGATCTAAAAAAGATGCACCACTGGATTTACGAACAAAAAAAAATCTATGGTAACGTTTATACAATATGGGTACCAGCACCACAAGTGGTCTTTGCTGATTATGATTCAATTAACGAAAGTTTACAGTTAAATGGTGAACATTTTATAGGGAGGAATATTTATGGGTACCCGGAGAAAGCCATGCATAATAAGATTAACGTTGGTGTTATCATGTCTGAGGGTGAGGAGTGGAGAGACCAAAGAAGGTTATCAGTACAGATATTAAGAAATTTCGGTATGAGTAGGACGATAATACAAGAAAAAATCCATCTTGTTATCGTGGATACATGGGAGTATTTAGAAGATATGGAAGATAAAGACAATATTGATATTGGAAAAATTATACAACTAGCTGTTGGGAATGTGATAAATTTAATACTATTCGGTTTCATGTACAAGCACAATGACAGTGAAGAATTTTATAAATTTGCTGAAATAATAGAGAGAATTGTTAAATCGAGTTCAAAGATAGAATTTCAACTTTTAACATTGTTTCCTGCTATTGATAAAATTCCTATTTTAAAAGATTTCTTATACAAGAGGATAACAGCAGCGCAACATGATTTGAGGGAAATTAATAGAGTCCAAATGGAAAGGTGCAAGAAAGACTTTAATCCAGATAATGAGCCACCAAATTTTACTCATGCTGTCATGAAGGAGATTCAATCAGTTGACTCCAAATACAGCTACCTTAATTCAGATCATCTAGAAGGAATGGTAATGGACTTCTGGATTGCTGGTATGGAAACTTCAGCGACAACCTTGAAATGGTTTATACTCCTTATAATGAAACATTTAGATGTACAAGAAAAGTTGCACAATGAAATTGATAACGTTGTTGGAAGAGACCACTTAGTACAGTTGAATGATAGGAAAAAAATGCCATATACAAGTGCATTCATTATGGAGGGACAACGATATGTGAATATGGTTCCATTTGTTCCATCACATAAATGTACCAGTGATATTGTTATTGATGGACATTTCATACCTAAAGATACTCTTACACAACCATTTTTCTGGGGTGCTAATATGGATGAAAAATATTTTAAAGACCCTTTTACCTTTAATCCAAGTAGATTTTTGGATGAGGATGAAAAAAATATAAAAGTTGAGTATGAACATATGAGTTTTGGAAAAGGAAAAAGAATATGTGCAGGGAAAAGTTTGGCTGATGCAGAATTGTTTTTATTTTTTACTTCATTCCTGCAAAAGTATAAATTCACTCATCCAAATGGACCAGTTGATTTAACCTCTGATTTCGGTGGTGTTCTTTTGACAAGACCATATACCTGTAAAATCGAGAAACGATAATACATTTTAAAATTCTTTTCTTTGTTATAAACTTTCTCAGTAGAAGTAATAAAAAGTTATATCAAATTTTGACAATACATTTGTTGAGAAAATAGTTAATTCATGTGTCGAGAGATAAGGTACATTCTGTAAAGTTAATAGTATAACTTTGTTAGAGGTATCTTGTCCAGTAAATTAATGTGTCAACTTCTTTTTTCATCTATTAGCTTTTAACCGATGACACTATCTTCTTTTTAACATAATTTCGCAATAATTTTCTTTTTATCCAAAAAGAAGATGTACCTTGTATTTAGCCTATAAATAAGAAGAGTTTTTTATCTATATGTTATTTTGATGAAAAATTTTTACTTAGAAATTCACCATCCATGCGAGTACATTGTCATATCGTAAACCCTGCCGAAATTTTCTAAAATTAATATTTCTGTCCATCTTTAATAGATTATACCTTGTTATTAATATAATTATTTTATACCGCAAAATATATACTTTTATTAAATAGTACATTAGAAATTACTTTTTCTCGCGGATTCCACTACCATTTCCCCAATATAAAAAACGATTACAATATTTAATGTTTTTATGGTTAGTTATGTTTATGCTTCTAAAAGAACTATTCTCGTTATTGGTGGCTTGATCGATGTATTTTTTGATCCCTCATAATTTATGGGATTAAAGTACTTTCTAGATATTCCCTAATTTCATTTCTACTCCCGCAACGACTTTCTTTTATTTCGAAACTTCTTTTTGGGTTTTCCGTGATAGCACAGTAATTTAAAACATATCCCATCGTATAAATATTTCGTTAATTTGTTACTTTTTTAACTCTTTCCCTGTATAACTATCAATTAATATATTATCATTTTAGTTGTAAAAATATGTCTAAACGCGGTGGATTCGGTACAGGGGGCTCGGGAGACCCTTTTGCAAGTTTTAATTCTTTTGTTCAAGCATTACCAACTAAAAATAAAAGCTCAAGTACACCATGTAAGTCTTTAACATATCATAAATTAATTATTATAAATTTTTCAGTTGGTGGAGATAATGAAAGTAAAGGTCCTTCGACCAGTTTTAACACTGAACAATTTTCTAACGAGTCCACCAACCAAGGAAATGATTTCAATAAAGAAAATGATGTAAATAATGACAGTTCCAGTTTTTCGTTCCCTGCCCCTTCAAGTGGTGGTAGAGGTGGATTCAGCTCACCACATAACGAAGAAACATCAGGTCGTGGTGGTTTTGGAGGTCCAGCTCGTGGTAGAGGTGGATTTAATTCTGGACATACTTCTATAAGTGGATTTGGTTCAACAAGTAGTGAAGAACCATCTGGACATAGTGCCTTTGGATCCTCAACTCGTGGTAGAGGAGTATTTGGTTCAACAAGTAGTGATGAACCTTCTGGACATAGTGCATTTGGATCCTCAACTCGTGGTAGAGGAGCATTTGGTTCAGGAAATAATGAAGAGCCATCGGCGCCGTCAAATTTTGGTACATCAGGTCGTGGCAGAGGAGCATTTGGTTCATCAGGCAACGAAGAATCATCGAGACCGTCTAATTTTGGTGCCTCAGGACGCGGAGGAAGAGGTGCATTTGGATCATCTAACAGTGAGGAGTCATCGAGACCGTCTAATTTCGGTGCCTCAGGACGCGGAGGAAGAGGCGGATTCGGATCATCTAACAGTGAAGAATCATCAGCACCATCTAATTTTGGCACCTCAGGACGTGGAAGAAGAGGTGCCTTCGGCTCATCATACAATAATGAAGAACCCTCAAGACCTTCTAATTTTGGCACTTCAGGACGCGGTGGAAGAGGTGCATTTGGATCATCTAATAATGAAGAGTCATCAAGACCTTCTAATTTTGGCACTTCAGGACGCGGTGGAAGAGGTGCATTTGGATCATCCAATAATGAAGAGTCATCTGGACCATCTAATTTCGGTGCATCTGGACGTGGTAGTGGAGCATTTGGATCATCAGGTGATGATGAATCATCAAGACCTTCAAATCTTGGTTTCTCAGGACGCGGAGGAAGAGGAGCATCAAACAACGAAGATTCTACCGGACCTTCTAATTTCGGTACCTCAGGACGTGGAGGAAGAGGTGCATTCGGCTCATCACACGATAATGAAGAATCCTCAAGACCTTCAAACTTTGGTTCTTCAGGACGCGGAGGAAGAGGTGGTGGATATTCTGGTGGAATGAGTAGACCCCACAACAATGAAGATAGTGGAGATGTAACTGACTTCTTAGGAAACATGGGTTCTGCTCCTCCAAGAACTCCAGCCAGTCATGTTCCAATTGATCGTTCAATTGATGTTCTTCTTGAAGAGGATCAACGTAACAATGTCTACTACTCTGAAATTGCCGATCAAGATGATGAGATTGACGTCGAGGGTGCAAAATATCAAATTAAGTTTGAGACTTGGGCTGATTGTGAATTCTCTAAACCACTTATGGCTAACATCAAACTAACTGGTTATGCCAAACCGCGGAATATTCAAGCTTTTACAATGCCACAGATCGTTAATGGCTTCGATATCAAAGGCCAAGCTGAGACTGGTTCCGGAAAGACAGCAGCATTTTTGTTGCCAATAATTGATGATCTTATTAATAATGAATATGAAAGGAAACCACGATGTCCAATTGCCATTATAGTCTCACCAACTCGTGAGCTTGCCCTTCAAACCCATGAGCAGGGTCGAAAATTCTGTAACAACACTGGAGTTACTGTTGCTAAATGTTATGGACAATATAAGATTAGTGAGAATATTGCTGAGATTGAGAGAGGATGTGATATCTTATCTGCTACCCCTGGAAGACTCAAGTCATTCGTCCAAAATGGTGATATTTCCCTTGAGTGCCTCAAGTATTTCGTTCTCGATGAGGCTGATGAACTTTTTGGTGGTTCATTCGTTGACACTATTCGTGAAATATTAATGGTTGGTGGAGCTCCACCAAAAGATCAACGTCTTAATATGCTCTTCTCTGCAACATTCCCATCTGGTATCAATGAGCTTGCTGATGAACTTTTACGCGAAGGTTATGTAACCATTGTCAATAGATGTAAGAATGGGGCTAATAAGAAAGTTACTCATGAAATTATTGAAGTTGATAGGAATGCCAAAAACACAACAGTCTGTGATATGTTACTTAAGGAGAAGGAGGAAGCTGAGGCAAATAATGGGACATTAAAAAGAACATTGGTATTTGTCTCCAGAAAACAACAAGCCGATATGTTATCTATGTTCTTCAACGAGAGAGGTATCAATGCATTATCTTTGAATGGTGATCGTCCCCAGAAACTTCGTGAGGAGGCCCTTAACAATTTCCGTGCACATAAGATCAGTGTCCTTGTAACAACTGATGTCTGTGCTCGTGGTATTGACATCAAGGACTTGGATCATGTTATAAATGTTGACCTTCCAAATGAATTTGTTACCTTTGTCCATAGAGTTGGACGTACCGGTAGGGTCCGTGAAGGTTTTGCTACATCATTTTATGATCCTAGTGTTGATTATAATTTGAAGGGGGAATTAGTTGGTGTAAGTTTGAAGTTTGTTTTTATTTATAATTACCTTTTTTAGCTTTTACGTTTGCACAACAAGGAAGTTCCAGCTTTTTTACAATAAGTTAATTATATAATTTTTAATTTTTTTTTACTTTTATGTACTATGATATTGTATCTGTATTTTTATATAAAAATTTTTTCGGTTAAGTTATTTTTTAAAAAATATATAATTTAATTTTACTTTTATGTACTATGATATTGTAAATATATTTTAATATAAAAAATTTATTCGGTTAAGTTATCTTTTAAAAAATATATAATTTAATTTATAGAGTATAAAATCTCTGCTGTTGAGTGTAATTTCTTCATCTCAATCATATAATCAGTAAAGAATTGTACAATCTTCTCGGCATCAGCTTTTCTTAAATTAATTGATCCTGCGCTTATAGAGTTCTCAATAATTAGTGGTTGTGATGAAGCAAATTTCGCGGTAGCAAACTTATTCTTAACACAATCTTCACTTGTAATAGGTGTAGCAAGAGTAACTTTTTTAGTTACAAAGCCATTCTCCAATTCACCCATAAGATTTGTGGTACCAGGACCGACTTCAGCTTTCCTATCACATCTCTGACCAAATGTGGCCATATTCGTTGTTGTTAATGGATGGTAATTTGGGTTGACACCCCATGATAACATTCCATACATCATAGCATTCTTGAGATCCTCCTCAATAATATATTTTGTAATGTCAGGGAGATGAAACTGTCCAGGAAAGGCTCTATTAATATTTTCTTCATAATATGTCCATTCAACTGGTGGTGGTCCCCTAATAGTTATGGTCATCGTCTTTTTTCCTATAGAATTAATTGCTCTAGGGAGAGTTGTTAAATCTATATCACCAACACTACATGTATCGGTCAACTTAAAATACATAGATAATAATACTATTAACTGATAAAACATTATTATTTGATTTTTTAAATAAAAATGATAAAAATTTTAATGAAAATTTTATTTTATATAATAAATTTAGGGTGTGAATAAGGTATAATAAATAAGATTACTCATTATCAAAAAGTATAGTATAAAATATATAAATACTTTTAATGAATAGAGTTATTAAATGAATAATGTATTTAGTTAATTGTTGGATTTTCAGTGAATTTAACACCTTTTCCGAATGAAAGTTGGGCCATGAATGCATTCAAAATCTGTGTCATTTGTATTGAATTTGCAGTCAAACCTTCAATGGTTATTCTAGCATCTAGAATGAAATCAGTTTTTGTTAGAGTACCTTGGACTGTTTTTGATATACAATTTGTTCCTGTGAGAGCTTGTGTTGCACCGGTAACGTGTTTTGTTACGACGTCACCCTCAACTTCATACCAATCCAGGAGTGTTGAGGTACCTTGTCCTGCCTTAGCACAATCATATACTAAGGGAGCTGTGTATGTTGCTGTTATTTTGTAGAGACCTGCATTAAGTTCGTTTTCTGTTAAGGCTGTAGTCATGGCACTTGTTAAGTCGGTGATTGCATTATTTTGTGCCTGGGTTTGTGTTGAAGCCTGTCCAAGGAGGTATGATAACAGTGTTGTTGCATCACTTGGTGGGTATGTCCATGCTGTTGGGGTGAAGAATTTCATATTAACTGTTGGATTTTGGTAAGTTTGTGATCCACTATAAGAACCAGAACACTCATAAGAATTTCTTATCAAAGTAACTAAGAATATTATTGTGTAAAATCTTCCTCTTGATTGGAACATAGTAATTTTAAAATTATCAAAAAGTAAATGATATCTTACCCGAGAATCTTCATCTTTTATAGGAAAAAATTCATGAATTAAAAGTAATAAAAAAGTTAAATTAAACATTCCATCAAAAGATGATAATATAATATTTTTATGGAGGAAAAAAAAGTTTACATGAATAAGAAATAGTAAAAGTTATAGCTTAAATTTTTAATGAGAAAAGTAAACATATATTGGTCATTTTTTTGTTTATCTTTTCACTTTTATGTTTCTTTTTTGCTAAAAATAGTTTACTATCTTTTTAAGAATTTCAAAAGAAGTTTGATACTTTCTGGTGATGTGATAATAGGTATTCATTTGGAGATCAAATAACTGGACAAAGACCGTCTTTTGAATTGTTATCCTTCTTTTCATACTATCAATTACCATGCGATATAAAGTTTTTAAAGTAATTTTAATTATATGATTGCTATACATAAACTTTTAAAAATAAATAAACATTAAGAATGATGAATTATAATTTATTGAAATTATATTGAAATTAATAAATAAGTTACAATAAATAAAATGTAAATATAAAAAATTAAGAAACAAGTGGTTGATCAATGAATTTAATATTATTATTGAAGCTTAATTTAGTTATAAATCCATTAACAATTTGATTCATCTGATCCTCTCCAGCAGTCAATCCATCAATTTTAATACTAGCCTCCATCGGAAAATCTTCATACGTCACAGTATTAACTTGTATATTCTTAGTAATACAATTTTGTTGTTCAATTGCCTGTGTAAGTCCTCCAACTTTCTTAGTAACTAAACCACCCTCAACAATCCAGAAAATAATAGGAGCATTGTTACTTTGAGCCTTGGCACAATCATTAACCTGTGGAGCAGAGTACTGTACTGTTATTCTATACAAATTAATATCATACTGATTGTCAGCTAAAGAACCCATCATTGCATTTTTCAAATCATTTATTGCATTATTTTGTGCTGTTACCTGTGTTAATGGTTGTTCTGGGAAGTAACTTAAATCAGTCTCTGATGTCGATAATGGGTACGTCCATGTAACTGGGGTGTAAAAATTCATTTGAATATTTGGATTTTGGTATGTTTTTGTACCAGTAACACCACCGGATGTACAGGAACTTGTTGGATGGAGAAAGAAAAGTAAACCATAAATAATTGATAATTTTTGATGAAACATTTTTTGAATAAAAATTAGTTTAAAAGGTTATGTTAGATAAAAATGATAAAAAAGGATTTTGGTGGACATTTTTATAGTGACTCTTTACTGATTGAAATGGACATAAAATTAAGCAATTAAAAAATGTAACAATGTTATAATATAAGTAAAATAAATATTATATAAATAAGATAAACATTTGTAATAATAGATGTCTGGAAAGTGACAAAAATGAATCCTTTGTTAATAGGTTATCTCACCAACAAATTGGACACTATTACCAAAAGAAAGTTTACTCATGATACTATTTGCCAATTGACGTAATGAATAACGTGTTGTTATTAAATTATTAATTTGTACTGTGGCTGTTAAGACATTTTCTGTGTACGTTAAGGGATTAGCAGCGAAATTTCTTTTTGCACATGCATCAGCTGAGAGGGCGGCTGTCCCACCAAGTGTTGCTAGTTTGGTTATAGCGCCGTTCTCGAGGATTCCGTAGACACTGCCAACAGCATTTGTTACACCTGTTGGGAGGACTTTGTAACAATCATGAACCATCTGTGCTTGGTAGTTTGCTACAACGTTTTTTCCTTGTGGATCAATACCAATTTCTGTTAATGAATTAACAACAGCATTCTTTATATCATTCTGAGCATTATTTTGTGCTTCAATTTGTGTTAATGGTTGCCCAGGGAAGAACGATAATGTTGCTTGAGCATCAGTCTCCGGATACGTCCATAGAGCAGGTGGATTAAATGTTAATGTTAAAGTTGGAGATTGTACAATAGAATAATCATTATTTGATCCAGAACATGCTAATAATGTTCCTGGCAATATCAAAAATAAGAATATTGAAAGATTCAACATTATTATTACCATAAAGATACCTGCTCATCTTCATTCTTTATATACCAAAATACTGATTGTAAAATAAAATTTTAAAGCTATTAATTTACAAGATATCAATTGAAAAATTATGTCATAATATTTATGATTGATACATTATTATTTAATATAAATAAATAAAAATAAATTTTTAAAAGTTAAATCAAGTTAATAGTATTTTTACAATCAATTGAGAAAAAGTAAAATTTTCTTATTTATTATTAAATTCTATAATATGTATTGTTATATAAATATTTTTACAATTTTACTATATGACATCACAATACAACACATTATTTGTCATAATAAATTTTAATTTAATAAAATATACTTAATAAATGAAATTTTTTTATTAATAATAGTATGATTCATGTAAAATTAGATATATAAACATGGTCATTTATTTGTGTTAAATGTATAATAAAATATTTTGTATTAAAAATGATTATTATTTTGATAAGTCTTATTATTTTTAATACACCCCTTATTTATGGATGTGCTAGTGATATTGATGGAGGAATTGATTGGAAAGAGTTATTTGGTCCTTTTGTGTTTAATGTTAATGGTTTAAGATATGGTAATCAAAGTGTTACGTTTAAACTTTTAACGCCACCACCAACAAACTGGTTGTATTATGATAATGTGACTAATGTTTTTAATATTGACGGTATGGATTTACCGGCTGAGGAGCAAACCAGTGAACGTGCTTTAAGGAATGCTAAATGGACAATGACGGCTGTATTAAGAGATTCAATACGTGAAGCCAAAGCATCAAGTTATGGAGAAAACATAACTATATCATATACTCCAAAAATATTAAAAGGGTGTTCTAGATTTGTCGCGTCTGAGACTGTTAAAGCTAATAGGACAATTGCAACAAAGTATATGGATTATTATGTAACAGAAATTGGTTCTCAAGGCAGTACAGAGGCATGTACTGCTACAGATGCTGCAAAAGTTTATTTTACACCTACTTCTGCCAAATTCATTCCTGAAGATCCAAATCCAACAATTGAATTAACGATGCTCGTAACAAGAGTTGACTGGAATTCAACTATCCTAACAAAGATTGTTAATGGAATGTTGACAAAGTTAATTAAATTAAAATTAATTCCTGAGTCATCAAGTACCAATACCCTTACAACAAAAATTACTTAATTAATTACTATATTTTAACAAATTAATTTATGATAAATGATAAATATATATTCACATAAAATATTAATTAAGAATATCATATAAAATTAACCTGCTAGCACATAATTACCTTTGTCCGTGAACCCAAATTTAGGTTATTAACATATCAACAATTATTATTGCTGACAATTAATTACCAGTGTGATAATTACAAACTTAAATATGACGTAATGAGATATGTTATGTAAAGTGAACCAAAAATCCATTAATATGTCCCGATTGTCTTAGTGTTTGTGATTATAATATGATAAACTAACACATCTTACCTAAAATTGTCCATTCCTAAGACATTATGATTAATGAGCGGTACTCTCTCTAGGAGTTTTACCATTTAATGACACTGATATTATTTTATGTAAGAGAAGATGACCTTCAAGGAAAAAAAAATTTTTAGGTATCAAGATGGCAACTATTAATTCCTTTTGTAGTATTAAAGTTTTCCTATTATATTTAACATTTGTATAACGGTAAGATGGGTAGTTTGTTAATCATGGCAAATGAAGAATTTTACTATTATTGGAATGACTAAGGGGGTAGTGTAAGAGTGTAGTAGGATGAGTTTACATATAATAATTAAGAAATACGCCTTACAATTTAATTAAAAATGGTGATTGGCATAATTATTCTTTACTTACCACATTCTTTTAATTAAAAATATCTTTTTAACAAATTTACACATAAATTTATAAGAATATTTTTATCTTACTTGTTACTAATTAATTCTAATATTTTTTTTTAAATTTATATGTGATTGATGAAATGATAATAAATCTTTTTAAAAAAGGATCATGTTTTTAGATAGATTAATGGTTTAATATATTAACAATAAATTAAAACCACTTTTTTTAATAATGCCAATAAAAATATAATTTTTATAATTATATCTCATAGATAATTATTTGTTTGTAAATTTTAATCTTCCGCATCCTTTATATGTCTTTGACTTTTTTCTCCATAACTAAAATATCTCCGATCATGATACCTCAACCCATATTTAGTATATCAAATTTTTTTCCCGGAACACCCAAAACACATGAATGTAGTTTTAGGAAGTTTATGTAAGATTAATAATAACGAACATGTTTATCAATCCACTCATCTATCATCTCCTTTTCATAAATGAAAAGTCTAACATCTTATACATTGAAACTATTTGACGATTCTTTTAAAATTATATAAATTTCTTTTTAGATGAAAAGATACCATTTTTAATAACAATAAATTTAAAAATTAATGTTCAACAAAAATTTTTAGTTATCCTTGTCCTTCTATACATGAATATATATATATTTATATATACCTTCTTAACTAGTTGCCTCGTGTAGTATTTTCTATTCCTCCTTTTATTTTATTATATTTTCTCCCTCAAAATCATTAACTGTTGATGATGAAAAATGAATTACACATATTTATACATTTATCTATATTGTTTAGGAAGAATTTGTAACACTCCTCCATATATTAAGTAATGTAGATAAAAATTTTGTAACAATATTTCTTACCATTTCATCATATAATTATTTAATACACCACTATAATATATATATATTCAAGTAATACAACAACTTTTATTAATTGAAGACTTTTATAATATTAAATTTTTTCTTTTTTTTTCTCCATCAATTTATCAAATGTTGTTCCATTTTTCATGTAATTTTTTTTGTGGTTATTGTATCTCCCATAGAAATATCTATGAAATTGGAATACTTTAATTATGTTATAAAACTTACCATACAAATTTACTTATTTCATTAATATGTTCTGTTATTTTTTAAAAATAATACTTCTAAACTAATTATATTTCCTATTACATTCTTTTTAGTACAATAAGATGAGAGAATAACAAATAATGATTTATTTTTAATTACTATTATTATTATTTATATCAAAAAGTTAAACGCATTTTATTTTAATAGATTTTTTTAAAATTCAAAATATGTTCACAAATTTTTACTACTATAAAAGAAATTTATATCTTTTGTAAAATTTATTTTATTACCAATTATCTTACAACTTCTCTTTCCTTTTATAGATCTCTGGGAATCATTAGAGGAATAGTGATAAAAAATAATATATATATTTATTTGATTGTATATTAAAATGAAATTATTATTTTATGGGATATTGATCCTTTATTTTACCTTAGCTAAGGGAAATATTCGTCTTCTATCACCAGTATCAATTTCAGAGGATTTTGATTTTTCCAAGGGATCACCTGTCAATGCTAAATGTCATGATTTAACAGAAAAAGGTACGTTTAATAGTATATTATAAAAAAAAGAAGCTTAACCTTACAAAATTGATAAATAAAAGACTTTTAGTAAAAGTAGTATAAAAAATAAGAAAATAAAAGTTCAATAGTTGAGGGGAGTCTACTGAAACTGGCTTCTATTATGCTATCTTCAAAGACGTCTATCGTTAAGGACTCTTTGATAAGTGAAAAGGTTATAAAAAAAATTTATTATTTAGAAAGTTTAAAAATTACATAACAAAATTTGTCAATAGTTATTCATAAAAGTAATTCTAAAGAAAGTAACAAATAGGTAGTTGTAAAAAATATATTTTAAATTAATTACTGTAAATTCCATTCAATTTTTGATCATTTCACCATTATACAATTCTCTCAACTATCCATAAAATTTCATCACAACTCTCCACACATCATCTTATTTTCTTTTTTAATGGTATGTTATATTACGATTTGTATGGCAAGTTCTCCATCGTGAAAATAAAAAAAAATGTCCTTGATTGTAAGATTGTACGTGCTGTATATTGTATATACTTTTGATTTGTACTTTAATATTATTAAGAATATATTAAATTATGGTGATTAGAGATAAATTCCATAGTGAAGGATGTGTGTGTAGTGATTAAGAATATGATGAGGTGTTACGTAACCATTAAATGGCACTATACATAATAGAAATTCATCTTTAGTGATAAAGTATTATAAATAAATACTTTCTTACTATATAGATAATTGTTACTTTTATCAAGGTTGATTTATATCATTTTCACTTTTTTATATTAATTGTTTTTTAAAAGGTTTTTCTTATCGAAAGTTCATCTTTTGTTAGTGGTAAATTTTGTTTATACTTTAATGTCGTTAAAAATTTGTTAACAATGAATTTTGACAATGTTTTTGACAAAAATGATATAACAATTGATAGGTTGATAATATACATGCTATAGAATACGCACATTACCTTTTTATCAAAGAATAAAATTCATCATAAAATATCTATAAAATTTTTAAAAAAGATTTTTGATAAATTTTGAAAAAGAAGGAAATGGTTAATTTAACCTTTAAAGGGGAATATTTTTAATAAATTAGATAAATATTTGTAATTTATAAACATATTATAATATATCAGTCAAGGACATCACAGTCAAGATAGATTCCTAGAATTACAATTAAGAATGTTTTATTTAAAAAAAGATTAATTTTTACAATTAACAAGAATATGTTAATAGTATTAAAGGTTATTAGTGACATACTTGCTGTAGTAATGTCTTTAGTTTAAGGTAAAAAAATTTATTAAGCATTAAAAATAGGGCAGGTAAAAAGGATACCATATCTAGGATGGATATTTAACATTAAATTAAGTAATATAATAAAAGTAATTGTATAAGTGGAAATTTGAAAATAAAAAAATAATGTAAAATATTTTTACAGATACAAACACGGAAACAATAGTATTGGGAGAGACTTTCAATGTTAGTTGGATTGATCTTGCCAAGTTAAAAGGTTTATATACTGTAGAAGTTCTTGATTTTGATACTTATGATCTTAAGACATCAATACCACTCAAGACTATCACTCCACAATCCAATTCTGATTCACACATCTTCACATCATCAATAACTTTCAACAAAGATCTTGAGGAATGTGAGAAATGTTATTTACGTTTGGTACAAACAACAGAGGAGAAAAAAGATACAGAACCATTAAATTACATATCATGTTCACTTGTTAAATTACTCAAAAACCCTGAAACAAATCAAGCATTCAAAACAACCGACAAAGATTGTATCGAAAACAGTGATTGTTTAAATGGTGGAAAATGCGATGCTGATAATAAATGTTTTTGCTTAAATGGTTTTTATGGTAAAAAATGTGAAGAAAGTAATGATTCTGATAACTTTAAGAAATCTTTCCAACCAAAAGAGTATGAGGAAAAAGATTTTGTTGAAGGTGGTAATAAGTTGTATTGGAAATTTAATGATAACAATGAGATTCAATTTGTTTTACAATTTCCAGTTAATTCATGGGTTCTTACTGGTATCAGGCCTTTTGATTACAAAAAAACTTGCCCAACCATTAATTACAAGGATACAGCCTTCAAATTAGATAGTCAAACGACAAAGAAACCTTTACAAAAAATTGATGTTAAATTAAACACCACAAATCTATGTAAAGAGAATGAAGTTATGTTTGATTGCCCTGAAATTAGTAGGGAATGTGAAGCATCTTGTGATTGGACAGCAGATCCTGATTCCATTCCAAAATGTACCAAAGAATGTGGAAAAGAACCAAGATGTGTTTGTAAAGATGGGTACGTTAGAGCTGGAAACTTAAACGATACATGTGTACCATTCTCACAATGTCAGGAGGAAGTTGAACAGGAATGTGGAAAAAATACTACATTCTCCAAATGTGGTGTTGCTTGTGAACCAACCTGTGAAAATATGTATGATGTAAAAGAATGCCTCTCTGATTGCCAATCTCCAGCATGTACCTGTTCTGATAATTATGTCAGACACAATGGTGAATGTATCTTCTGGGGTGATTGTCCAAATCTTATGGTACACCTTTCAAATACAACAGGAGAATCAATCAAACCAAATTTCGTTGAGAGAGTCAAGGCAAAAAATAATGTTTTATCAACAACAACTACATTATCACCACCAAATGTCCCAGTACCAAGTGGTAAAGATGAAGTTAACGGTGATTTACATTGTCCTGTTAATGAAACAATCAACGATTGTGGTACAATTTGTGAAGCTGATTGTCTTACGATATTTGTTCGTGAACAATGTACAGATTGTGGTGAAAAATCATGTGCCTGTAAACAAGGATATGCTAGATTAAATGGAAAATGCGTTTATTGGGGTGATTGTCCATTGACAACTGAACAAGTTGCAGCAACTAAAGGTTTAGATTTAACAACAATTGCTAGTGTACCAACACAAGAAGATAGTGTTCCAGCTAGAGCTCAAGCAATTAAGACTGTTACAAGTGTTAATAATGGTGAAAAATCATCTGTTGACAAATTAAGAGAGTTGAAAAAACCATCATTCGCTGATACTGAGGTAATGGAAGATGAAGCTGAGGTATTCGGAGATGATTGCTTTGGAGAATTCAGATACCCAGCTGGATGTCTTTCAGGAGACTGTGACTATAGATTATCATGGAATCTAGATGACTTAACAGATAACATCGAATTCTCAATTGAGGCAAAAATGTCAACCAACTACTGGACAGGTGTTGGATTCTCAAAAACAGGTCACCTAGCAGATTCTGATTTTATTGGAATAACCTCAATAAACAACAATTTGAAGGTTGTTGATTTACACACAGATACCACATTACACCCAAAAATTGATAAAGATCAAAATATTAACAAGTTCCACGGTGAACATATGAATGGTATCTTGAAAGCAGAATTTGTCAGGCCACGCACCTCATTGTTTGGTAATAAACATGAAGATGCCCAATTTACTGATAACGATTGTTTCAAATTTATCTTCCCTGTTGCTGGAAAAGAATTGGAAAACGGTAATATTGCAAGTTTCCCAACTGCTCCAATTGTATCTGAAAATGAGATTTGTGTTAAGAAATGTAAAGAATGCGTAAGAGAATTCAAATATCCACAAGGTTGTGAGGGTGAAGAGTGTAAATATGTTGCCAATTGGAATGTCGATAAGATCTCTGGTGAGGTTGAATTTGAGATATCTTCTAAGGGTATTGGAAGATGGACTGGTATCGGATTCAGCAAAGATGGTAGCATGGCAAATTCTGATATGATTCTCGGATGGGTTTATGATGGTGAAGGCTTTGTTACCGATAGATTTTCATTTAATAAGGATGTCCCTGTTATTGATGCTTCTGGAAACCAAGACGTTTATATCGTTAAAGGTGATATAGAAGATAATACTCAAACTATTACATTCAGGAGGAAAATTATTACTCCTGATACAAAGACGGATTTCCCATTGAATGAATGTTACTATTTCTTGTACCCAGTTTCTGGAGGTCGTATTTTAGCTACTTCAGTCAATGATTACAAGAATCCAAAAACACCAATCTTAGCTCATGACACAACACCAATAGTTAGTTCAGAAAAAATCTGCATATGTGGTTCTGAGATCCCAACACCAAAGAGATTTAGAAGACAAGTCAGTGATCCATTTAAATCAAAGATTCCTGCTACTGGTGAACTTCCACCAATGCCAAAAGAGAATATACAATTCTTTGAAGATCCTCTACGTTGTAGTGATGTTGTCCTTATCTCCTCAAATAGTGATGGATTAACGAGAGTTAAGGATTATTATGCTTTGTCATCAAGTTTTGTTAGACCAGATGAATTTTATGGTGGTGAACAATCATTAGATAATGTTGTTAGTTATGTTAAGGACAATATTGTTACAGTATCCTTCTCAAGGAAGCTTGATACAGGAGATTTTACTGACCAACCAATTAACTTGAATAACAATCAACCAATGACTATATTATTTGCCCAAGGAATATTACCAAACCCAGAGAAGATAGAAACAATTGATTTAGATACCTTAGTTAGTAATGGTGGCGCTCCAGGAACAGATACAAAATTATATGTATTTGGTAAGAACTTTACATCAACACAAAAACCTAAAGAAAATAAAGAAACCAAGAAACCCGAACTTACACAATTCAAAGATGAGAGTGAAAAAGTAGATGATGTATTTAGTAAGACAGGAATCGTTAGTGTTGCCAATGCATCTGGAAGAGTTCTTCCTAAAGCCGTCGATGACTGTGATGACTATTTCAAATACCCACCATCATGCGGTGAGGATGATTGTAAATACCTTGCCAAATGGATTGTTGATAATGGAACAATTACCGTACAAATAAGAGCTAAACAATCCATCAATAGATGGACTGGTATTGGATTCAGTCCAGAAGGTTCAATGTCTGGTACTGATCTTATTGCTGTATCAGTTTTAGATGACGGCACCTCAACGATTACCGATCAATTTGTTCCAGATTACAATAAACCAACATTAGATTCTGATCAAGGTATCTTTGATTTAGTTACAAAATACGAAAATGGATTTGTTTATGCTAAATTTAGTAGAGAACTCCAGACAAATGATAATAGTAATGATGTTAATTTGGAGAGTGAACATTGTAATTTCTTTGTTTATCCTGTTAGTGGTGGTGATATTGTTGATAAGGCTGAGATACAAATTCATGATGAAATTCCTATTGTTAGTGAGAAGAAGATTTGCCTTAAAGCTTGTGGTATTAGAAGTGTTAAGAAGGAACCTGTTACAGCAATTCCAATCACTCCTGAATTTGAAATAACTACCATTAGAAGTGTTGATGAAGTTACAGCACCAAGTGAGGAAGGAAGTAAAACTACTATTTCTGAAGTTACAGTACCAAGTGAGGAAGAAAGTAAAGTTACTATTTCTGAAGTTAGTGGTGAAATTGAGAAGGTTGAAACAACTCAAGGAGTTGTTGAAACTTCAACAGCAAAGACTGAAGGTGAACATGAACCAACAACAATTGCTGGAACAACTGAAGAGGAGATAAGCTTTGAGAATATAAATATGAATCTTCCTGAGAAGACACCAAATGTTACAGAACAATCTACAACATCTAAAGCACCAGTTGAAGAACCAGAAATGGAGCACACAACTGAGAAGATTGAACCAACTACTGAGGTGAAGGTAACAGAAGAAAAGGTTACTGATGAAGCAAGTGCCACAACCGTAGAATCTAAAGGAACAGAAGAAAATGTACCAAGTAAAACAACAGAAAGTGTCCCAGAACCCGAATTTACAACAACAGAAAAAGCTATTCCTACAACTACAGAGAGTACCAAAGAAATTGCAGGTGAAGATAATACTGTTACATCTACTGAAGGAATATTTACAACTGAAAAGACAACGATTCAACCTAAAGAAGGTGTCGAATCTGTTACGAAACCAGGTAACGAACTTGATGATGAGGATGATCAAATAAGTAAAAACATAATAAATTCCATCCAAAACGCTGGAATAATAAATAGCTCTGATGAACCAACAGATGGAATAACATTAATCCTCAGAATATTAAACAGAAAATGGGATGATTCATTATTAGATAAAAATAGTGAAGCATATAAAAATTTAACCAAAGAAGTTAAAGAAACAGTACAAATAATCATTAAAGATAAATACCCAACATTGGCATATGATAGAGTTCTTAAATACAATAAAGGATCAGTTTTAGCTTACGTTCACTTGGAGGAGCAAACATTAACAGATAAGGAGAAGAGTGATTTGAGTGATGAACAGAAGACTGTCCCAACAATCCATGATTTATCTGATCACATCCGTCAAGTTGCAACATTAGGTACTATTGGAAAATTGAATGTTGATCCAGATACTGTAAGAGCATATAATAGTGAAGGAAATTCTATTGATCAGGTATTATTAAGAAATTGGATAATTGTTGGTTTAATTATCTTTGGTTTATTATTGTTATGTTGTTTGGCAAGTTGTCTATTCTTCTGTTGTTCAAAGAGAAGTAAGAAACGTGAAAAGAAAGACATCATACCACATTATGGATATGGTGAGTATGACAATAAAGGATACAAAGCATCATTGAATAATGTTTCCGCTTCATATACTGTCAATCCAATTTACTCAACAACACCAGGAAGTGTAAATGGGACAATGAAAGTTCATAAGACTAATGGTGTATCATCGCCATCAACACAAATTAGTACCCAACAAATGACGATTTATACTGGGGGAGAGAATCAACCAAATGATGATATGACAAATGTTCCAGAGGGACTTGGAGAGACAACCTATACAGAATGGCAGAGAGATGTTGCCTCAAAAGATACTCCATCACATGTCCAAGAATCAACAATCTACCAACCAGCTGTATCATCAACCTTAACACGTCAAACATCCCCATACATAACATATCCAAGTGAACCAACATACTACTCAATGACGAATGATCCAAGATATGGACATCCACACCAAAATTCACCAATGACTCCATCAGGTTATTATAGGCCGTATTAAACATGTACAATAATATATAAAAAATGAAAATACATCTTTATAATGAATATTAATTGAATGCTCAATTTAAGAGAGAAAAGTATATATACTTTATTTTTAATATTATTTTGTATAATTTTTATTATAGCTGTTTTTTGGATAAGACGAGGTTAAATTTTTATTACTTTTTTTTCTTAATAATTAATCATAAAATAAAAAATAATGTATATATATTTTCTTATTGTTATTGTAAGGAACAACGTATTGAATTGGCTTTTGACTTTGAAATAGAAATTGTAATTATGACTTTATTTCGAATGAGAAATAAAGTTTTCTTGTACAATAAAAGTTGTTGGTAATTTTTGTTAAGAAAATACTTGTAATGGATAATGTTTTTATGATGAAATTTTAAGAAAACTTGTACTTTTATGGTATAAGGTAATAAATTTTTACGTTTACGATGCTTGTAAAAATAATTATTTATTATGGGGAGATTAATAAAAGATTATGTTTAATGAACAACTAAATAAAATAATTAATTGTGCAATTAATTCTAAACTAAAAGTTTTATTATCTTAAAACCAAAAAACTGATTTTTAAAAATATATTATTGATGATGGTTTATAATTACTTTAAAGATCATTAGTATTTCCTTTTTTAGTCCCCCAACAACAAAAATCATCGGTTTTTCTATGTTCAGCTTACGAATATAATAGAATTATTTTGTTTACGAAGCAATAAAAGTTATGAAAATATTTACTTCAATAGAATTTAACATTCATTAACTTTTACTCTATATTGTTTACTATTAACGATATCTCATGATTTAAATTTACCAAATGAGTGGTTATTTTTACCAAAAAAAGTACACACTGATTAATTGCAGAAATTAGAATAAAGTCTCTTTATTTTCGTGTGGTTTTTGAATTTTTAAACTAAATACCTTGTACTTTCTTTATGAAAAGAAAAAATAAATGTGTGTCATTAAAGAAATTGTTTTTGTTTTAAACTTTTAAAAGTACTATTTGTTAAATATTGGAACTGGTAATGTTCTTAATTATGAGATATATAAAAGAAAATAGAAGCATTTAAAAATTAAAAAATAATTATTTACATGAATTCAAAGTTTTAAACTTCAAGATAATGGAAATTAAAAAACTTTTAAGAATATTAAAGTGTTGCCAAAATAATTGAACGACATCTATTGTTCTTTATAAATAATAAGTATTATAGATTATTTTATTTTGTCATTTTTTCCTGTTTTTCATTTTCTAGGAAGAAAAAGTTCTTACAATTAAATTTAACTTCGAGTGCCATTATTAAATGCGTATAAAGTATCATTTTTACAATTAATATTTTAAAAATATGTTTAGTTTTTAATGTTACTGTACGTAAGAGGTAATTAAAGATAGATGTAAATTTCTATACTTTTAAAAATGGATTAATGTTACATGATGGAAAAGTCAGGGTGAATCAAATAATATTCCTCGTAAACTTTTTTAATCGTTTTTTAATGGATTAAATTGTTGATATTATTATTACTTCAAAACATCTGTCATTTTTTTTTAAAAAAACTATACACCGAAATACATTGCTCTACTTTTTTGTATCTTCAAAACACCCATTAAAATATTGGATTTTCAGTGCAAACTTTTTTAATAAATAAATATCCTTAAAAGTATAACCACATAATTAAATTATTTAATAAAAATGTGTATAAGAAAGTAGATTAACAAGAAATGTTTTTGTTGTGTTTACAATATAAACATCCTTTATCATTAAAAATAGGATTAATTTTATTAAATGTTTTGCAATTAAATTTTTTGAATAAATTAATTGACCTAAAAAAGTTTAATTTTATCATTTAAGGTAGTTTAAAGGAATAATTTTTTTTATTGACAGTTTATAATGGGTATGAAAATAGTAATAATATATAATTATATCCCAAATACATATAATTATAATTGCATGATAATCATAATAACTTTTTTATCTGTATATGACAGTCAAACTAAAATATTCTCGAAGAATGATAAAAAACATACAGAAATATATTAAATCACAACATGTTTTGAAAATAGCTTTATGAAAAATATTTTATTTCAAAAATGACCACATTATTTTTTTCCTACATATGACAAAGAAATTAAATTATTAAAATTATTGATAAACACCACAAAATAAAATTTTCTCCTTATTAAGAATAACGTATAAAAATGGATGATCAGCTTTAACGATGACCTCTTCTTGATACTCTTTTAATGAACCACAACCAGATATGCTAAGAATTACAGCAGCAGCAGCTTCCGTTCCTTTCTCATTAACATCAATAAAAACCTTTTGAATAATATCATCAACCCAAATCTCTTCCGTTGATGTTATTCCTGTAAAATTGGCATTTTCGTTGAATGGTGTTGACAATCCCATCTTAGTTAAGACATTTTTCATATTATGTGATGACTCAACTTTGAATTTTGGCATTGATAATATTACTGATTTGTAACAATTAGCTGAATTAATAAGTTTTAGAAGACCTTTTCCATCCATTTTTTTGAGAAGGGAATGTAACTTATTCTTTTCTTTCGGGAGTATTAAAAAGAATTCAGTACAATTCCAGTATTGCATTTTAACCGCATGAAAATCATTATCACCTCCATAAATTAATAATGATCTGTTATTCATCATTTTGACAATTTTCTTTTCACTTTTTGTAATATGGAATTCGTCATCAACAGTAAGTCGTTCACAAAATATTTGATTCCATTGACATTTAAAATATAAAGCACTTATTATGATGGCTCTTGTATCCATTGAAAAAGAATTTGGTCTAATTAAGTTTTTGATTTTATGATTAGTGGCATTACTTATAAAGTCATTAATTATCTATGAAATATTTTTTAACTGACAATTTTAATTTAACATACCTTTACAGATTTTTCACGATCATTAAAATCTAAATTCTCTAATGATGCAGCTAAATAATTCTTAATATCATACTTAAACTTCTCTTCAACAGCATAATCATTTTGTAGAAATATCCTATTAGCAATATAAATACCATACCTTCCATATAGATCATTATGAATACCATCAATAGAATTTTTTAACATTCTACAGTACTCCTCTTTTCCTGCATGTGGTGAAAGAAGATTTTTAAATTCAGTTTCTGTTTCTCCACGTGCTCCAATGTAACTAATAGCCATAGATAAAATTAAAGAGTATGGTGAGAGAACTATTGCATCCTTTGATGTAAGTATATGCTTTAAAGCATCAATTGTAAGATTTGCTTGAGCTTCTAAAATACCATCCTGTTCCTTTGACATTATTATAGTAGTAATTAATACCCAATATAAAGATTATTAATACAGAAGTTAATTAACTACCTAAAATAAAAAAATACAATTGTTTTACAACCGATAAAACATTAATACTAATTCAAAAATGACTTTCATATTACAACCGATTGTTATCTTTCTAAACATGATTAGAAACTATATTTCACAGCTTTTTAAACACAGGTTACAGTGAAGATCAAAAAACAAAAATGAATGTCTACTAGAGTTACTTTTTCTTTTGAGTGCCCTTTTTTTTCTCGAAGTTAACGATACATATGTTCATCTCTATAAACATAAATTTTTTGGTAACATCTTTTCCTTTTTCGATGTTATATACAGGAACACTTCGAAATAAATCCTTTATGCAATATAATTGTAGTTGCTTTTCTGTTTTGTAAATCACAATAATTTTAAAATACTTGGAGAAATGATTAAAAATATACGAAAATATGTTAAATTACCAAATACAATAAACATTATCTAATATAAACTTTACATTTAAAAAACCAATTCAATATTTCTTCTTACAATCAAAAAATAAAATATTAATTTATAAAATTACTGATAAATACCGCTAAATAATATTTTCTCCTTATTAAGAATAACATATAAAAATGGATGATCAGCTTTAACAATAATTTTTTCCATCTCAGGTAAACGACCACCACCGCTTAATCTAATAATAGTTGCAGCAGCAGCCTCCGTTCCTTTCTCATTAACATCAATAAAAACCTTATGAAAAACATCCTCAACCCAAATTTTTTCTGCTGATGTTATCCCTGTAAAATTGGCAGTTTCATTGAATGGTAATACTAATCCCATCTTATTTAAGACACTTTTCATATTACATGTTGCTTCAGTTCTAAATTTTGGCATTGTTAATATTACTTCTTTTTGAGAATAAGTTGGTCTAATAACATTTATGAAACTATTTCTATCCATTTTTCTAAGAAGAGAATGTAACTTATTTCTTTCTTTTGGAAGTATTAATACAAATTCTATATCTGTACGTATGTATGGAAGTTTAACTATATGAAAATTATTATTACTTCCATAAAGAGATAATGATTTTCTATTCATCATTTTGACAATTTTCTTTTCACTTTTTGTGATATAGAATTCGTCATCAACAGTAAGTTGTTCACAAAATATTTGATTCCATTGACATTTAAAATATAAAGCATTTGTTATGATGGCTCTTGTATAAGTTGAAAAAGAATTTGGTCTAATTAAGTTTTTGATTTTATGATTAGTGGCATTACTTATAAAGTCATTAATTATCTATGAAATATTTTTTAACTGACAATTTTATTTTAACATACCTTTGCAGATTTTTCACCATCATTAAAATCTACATTCTCAAATGATGCAGCCAAATAGTTCTCAATATCATTTTTAAACTTCTCTTCAACAGCATAATCATTTTGTAGAAATATTCTATTTGCAACGGAAATACTACCCAAATTACAGGAATTCTTGTGAACATCCTCAATAGAATTTTTCAACATTCTAAAGTATTCCTCTTTCTCTGAATATGGTGAGAGAAGTTTATTAAATTCAGTTTCTGTTTTTCCACGTGCTCCAACATAACACATAGCTAAAGCTAATGTCAAAGAGTATGGTGAAAAAACTATTTCATCCTCTGACAGAATAAGTTGTTTCAAAACATCAATCGTAAAAATTGCTTGAGTTTCCAGAATAGCATCATTTTTCGTTGACATGATTATAGAAGCAGTCGGAAAATAAATTTTAATAAATATTAAAAATTTATAAAGTTTATTGATAAACTTTTTATCTGAAAGATATACTCATTTTAAATGCGTTATTAGGTTAACACAATGAAGATTTTATAAATTACAAAAACGTTTTTAAAATCGTAGTCACATGTTTATAGTCATACTGAATGAAATCTACACTTATGGCTTATAATTAATAGTTTAAATAATACTCATTCTATGGGTTAGCAATGTAGAAATTAGTTAACTACCTAAAATAAAAGGAATACAATTTTTTGTAACCGATAAAAACATTTAATGCTGATACAAAAAAAACTACTATCCCACAACCGATTGTTATCTTTCTAAGACATGATTAAAACCTTTTGTTGTAACTTCTTAAAACACAGGTTACAAAGATAGTCTGAAAACGAAAACAAAAATTATTATCTACAAGAGTGTTTTCTTCCTTATGTACTCTCTTTTTTTCGATGTTTCCCATGCATCTGTTAACCTTTAAAAACATAGATGTTTCGTTAACTTTTATATCCACTTTGATCTTTATAAACAGGAATGTATCAAGAACATTCCTCTACACTATATAATCGTAATAACTATTTTATCTGTATACGACAGTCAAATTAAAGTATTCTCAAGGATTGATAAAAATATACAAAAATATTTTAAATCACAACATGTTATGAACATAGTTTTACAAAAATATTTTTTTTTAAAAATTAAAAAAAATATTTTTTCTTCTATTTGACAAACAAAATATTAATTATTAAAATTATTGATAAACACCAATGAATAAAATTTCCTCATTTTTGAGAATAATATATAAAAATGGGTGATCAGCTTTAACAATAATTTTTTCTCTATCTTTGTTGGGTGAATAACCACCACAAGGTATATTAGTTACAGCAACAACTTCTGTTCCCTTCTCATTAACATCGACAAGCACTTTTTGAGAAGCGTCCTCAACCCAAAACTTTCCCGTTGATGTTATCCCTGTAAAATTGGCATTTTCATTGAATGGTGTTACTAATCCCATCTTAGTTAAGATACTTTTCATGTTATGTGTTGACTCAACTCTGAATTTTGGCATTGAAAATATTACTTCTTCACAACAATTAGCTGATTTAATAAGTTTTAAAAGACCTTTTCCATCCATTTTCTTAAGAAGGGAATGTAAATTGTTCCTTTCTTTTGGGAGTATTAAAATGAATTTATTATCATAATTCCAGTATGACTTTTGAACTACATGAAAATCATTATCACCTCCATAAGAGAATAGTGATGTTATATTCATCATTTTGACAATTTTTTTCTCATTACTTGTGATATAGAATTCCTCATCAGTAGTAAGTGATTCATCAAATAATAATTTCCATTGACTTTTAAAATATAAAGCATTTATTAGAATTGATTTTGTATTCATTGAAATAGAATTTGGTTTAACTAAGTCTTTAATTTCATGATTAGTAGCATTACTTATAAAATCATTAATTATCTATAAAATGATTTCAAGTTATTAATTTCTTTGACATACCTTTGCAGATTTCTCAGGGTCACTAAAATTTGTGCTCTCAAATGTAGCAGTTAAATATATTCTAATATCGTCTTTAAACTTCTCCTTAATAATATAACCATTTTTTATAAATATCCCATTTGCAATATAAATGCTTCTAGATTCATTTGAATCATGTAAAATATCATCAATAGAATTTTCCAAGATTCTACAGTACTCCTCTTTTTTTGTATATGGAGACAAAAGATTTTTATATTCAGCTTCTGTTCTTCCACGTGCTCCAATGTAACCAATAGCCATAGATAAAATTAAAGAGTACGGAGAGAAAACTACTGCATCCTTTGGTGTAAGTATATATTTTAAAGCGTCAATTGTAAAATTTGCTTGAGCTTCTAAAGTATCATTTTGTTCCGTTGACGGCATTATAGTAGTAAATAATAGCCAATACAGAGATTATTAATGTAACAGTTAATTAACTACCTAAAACAAAAAGATACTATTAGTTTGCAACTGATAAAATATAAATACTAATTCAAAAAAGACTGTCACTCCACAGCCAATTGTTATCTTTCTTAGATATGATTAAAAATCTTATTTCGTAACTTCTTAAAACACAGGTTATAATGGAAGTCAAAAACGAAAACAAAAATGATTATCAACTAAAGCTTTTTCCTCCTTTTTGTGTTTTCTATTTTCCAATGTTTCATATGCATCTATTAATCTTTAAAAGCATAAATATTTTAGTAACTATTATTTCCGCATTGATCTTTCTAAACAGGAATATATCGAGAATATTCCTTTACACTATATAATTGTAATAACTTTTTTATCTGTATACGACAGTCAAATTAAAGTATTCTCGAGGAGTGATAAAAAACATACACAAATATTTTAAATCATAACATGTTATGAACATAATTTTATCTAAATATTTTTATTAAAAAATCTCTTCAATATATTTTCATACATTTAGCAAATAAAAATGAATCATTAGAATTACTGATAAACACCACTAAATAAAATCTTTTCATTATCAAGAATGATATACAAAAACGGATGATCAGCCTTAACAATAATCTCATCATTCTTAGAAACTGGAGCTGAATACCCTACCATAAATATAGCAGTTGCAGCAGCAGCTTCCGTCCCTTCCTCATTAACATCAACAAAAACCTTATGAATAACATCATCAATTTTAATCTTATCCGTTGATGTCATTCCGGTAAAGTTTGCATTTTCATTGAAAGGTGTCACTAATCCCATCTTTGTCAAGACTTTTTTCATGCTATATGATGACTCAACTTTAAACTTCGGCATTGTTAATATTACATCTTTGTAATAATATGTTGATTCAATAAGTTTTAAGAGACTTTTTCCATCCATTTTTTTGAGAAGAGAATGTAATTTGTTCCTTTCTTTTGGAAGTATTAGAATGAATTCACTACCGCTATGTGTGTATGGAATTTTAACTATATGAAAGTTTTTATTACCTCCGTAGAGTAGTGATGTCGCTTTACTCATCATTTTGACAATTTTTTTCTCGTTATTTGTGATGTAGAATTCGTCGTCAATAGTCAAGAATTCATTAAACTTTTTTTTCCATTGACTTTTAAAGTATAAAGCATTTGTTATGATGGCTTTCGTATCCATTGAAATAGAATTTGATTTTATTAGGTCTTTTATTTTTTGATGTGTAGCATTACTAATAAAATTATTAATTGTCTATAAAACAATTTTTTAAAGACAGTTTTATTTTGACATACCTCTGCAGATACAACAGGATCACTAAAATTAACATTCTCAAATGTAGCCGATAAATAATTCTCAATATCGTTCTTGAACTTCTCTTTAACAACATAATCATTTTGAATAAACAACCTATTTGCAATATAAATATTACTAACCCCATCTGAGTCATTATAAACATTACCAATAGAATTTTTTAACATTTTACAGTATTCAACTTTCTCTATAAATGGTGATAAAAGATTTTTAAACTCAATTTCCGTATTTCCGCACGTTCCAATGTAGCACATAGCTAAAGCCAATGTCAAAGAGTATGGTGAGAAGGCTACTCCATCACTTGATGTAAATATTTGATTCAAAATATTAATGGTAAAATTTGCCTGAGCTTCTAGAATATTATCATGTTCCATTGACATGATATATAGCAATTATTAAAATATATTTTTTAATAAATGTTGTTTTTCAAAAATGTTACTTGTTATATAGATTGTATTTGATTGATTGAAGAAAAAGGTCAAATAGAAAAAATTGGAAGATTGTTTGCTATCATTTTTTTATATAATCTAACTAATAAGTTAGTTTATGATATTTATATTTTTTAAAATTTTTTATCACTAGTAATTTTTTTAGTGTATTTTTTTTCCGAATTACAAGCTATATTAATAGGAATATATTATATAAGCTGATATTGTGACCATTAACTGCATTACAATAATTAAAATTTTCAATTAGCTTCACTATTCATAAATAATGACTAAAAAATATTTTTGCAAAGTAATTATTTAAATTAAAAAAAAACTTTAAACATAAAATATCTTCTATTACATCAAACCGCAACGTAAAAGGCAATTATCTTTTATTAAAAATTTTATGATAAATATTTTGAAATATTATATTTTAATAAAATCAATAAAAATGAAGCAAAGTATTAAAAACTCTGAATGCGTCAAAATTTCATGGGTTATTTCAAGGATAACCAGATTTATAATATTTTTTTACTATGATGAGATGGTACTAAGATTAATTTTCGGTATTGACGTTCCTGTCGTTGATGGGGAATGTTTCGTTGCTGGTTTGATTGGCTCATTTCGCCCTACATAATACACATTGTTGGAACGTGGGGAATTTCCATGACTTCTTATAATACGTCTTGACTGTCTACCACATCCATTGTACCTTCTAAGACTAATTTTCTTTTTATTTCCTAAGTTATGTAATGTGTATAGAAATTTCTCAAACCGATTGAAGAATGACTAAAAAAAGCGGAAACAGATTAAGATTAACGGTTTTAAATATCATGATTATAACATACATCACATGGGCAACTTCCACGGCAATATTTTATTATTAATAAAGGTGATATAGCAATAATAGCAAGTATAACAAATAAAATACATAATGTAACCCATATCCATAGATCATCATTACTATACCTTGATTCACCAGTCCATTTATTTCTCCAAGCCCATGGATCTCTAGGATCGTTAATATTTATATACATATCTCATATATAAATATATTTAAAAATATATACATCTAAATATTATAAAACGGCAAAAGTTCTACTCAAAAAGGAGTTGATGGTAGTGAATAAAAGAGTGTAGGATAAAGTTGTTGTTTGCATCAATACACCTGCTTATCAATCCCATGTGCATACTATAAATAGTATTTAAGGACAGTAAACTTATTCATCCTTTACTATATGGGGACTCTCATTAATAGACTATAGAATGAGGAAAAGAGGGAAATAACAATGAGTATGCCATTTAAATACTTAACTACAATTTAAAATATTATTTAAAATGTTAATTTATTTTTTTTATATATACCAAAATAAATATGACCTTTAGAAAAGTGTTTATGTTTATTTCTTCGTTTTGTGCTATCGGGAAAGAAATCACATTTTTTTTATCATACAAATTTAAAGTTTAACAAATTAGTTATAGATTAAAGATGATAGCGTGACTAAACTTGGTGGACACTAAAAGTCATACCCATAAATTTTTTTCATCTCTACCTAAACTTGCACATACTGGTAAAGATAATAAAAATATCATATCATTGAAATAATCAAGTTAATTTAACTAAAAATCAGGATTTGAAATGTTAATGTTGGAAGATAAATTATTGAAATTAGTCAAACTTTTTACAGTATAGAAATTTTAATTAAATTATACTTTTTATATGAAAATAATTGTCCTTCTTTTATGGAGGGTGGATGATGTAATTTATTATAAGAAGGTATTTAATGAATATATTTTATCATAATAATTAACATATATATTTCTTAAGTTTACTTGCACCCTTCATTTGATAATTTTATCTTACATATATATTTTATTAATTAACATCAAAAAATGGAAGGTAATTTTAAGTATTCGAACTATAATATTGATTATGCTACTGAAAGAGCCTCTGAACTATCAATAAAAAATAATAATAGTATATTGATGTCACAACAAACTGTTACAGGAGATTGTGTTATGTAAGTATTTCTTTAAGTTATTTATTATCATAATAATATCATGGTATTTAAAAATTTTTAGGGTAGAAAAGCCAATAACACTTGTTATTGATGGTAATAGTTTAACACCTAAAGATTTATCCATGTGTGGTGATATGAATGTAAAATTGGCATTAAGTAAAGAATGTAAAGAAAAGGTAAATAAAGCAAGAAAATTTTTAGAAAAAATTGTTGACGAAAATAAGACGGTATATGGGATAACAACAGGATTTGGTACTTTTAGCAATGTTCAGATATCACCAAAGGAGATTGAGCAATTACAAGTTAATTTAATACGTTCACATTCAACTGGGTATGGTAGTCCATTACCACCACCACGTGCTAGAATGCTACTTGCATTGAGAATTAATGTCCTTGCTAAAGGTCATAGTGGTATTTCATTGGAAAATATCGAAAAGTTAATTAAAGCATTTAATGCTTTTTGTGTATCTTTTGTTCCACAACAAGGTACTGTAGGATGTTCTGGGGATTTGTGTCCTTTGGCTCATCTGGCATTAGGAATGTTAGGTGAAGGACAAATGTGGTCACCAAGAACTGGTTGGGATGATGCACATAAAGTGTTAAAGGCAAATAATCTTGAAGCAATAAAATTAGGACCAAAAGAGGGTTTAGCATTAATTAATGGTACACAAATGGTGACATCACTAGGTGCACTTGCTGTGACAAAAGCATTTAACTTAGCCAGACAAGCTGATATTATTGCAGCATTATCTTTGGATGTTCTTAAAGGTACAACACGTGCTTATGACTTTGATGTCCATAGAGTAAGACCACACAGAGGCCAAGGTATATCAGCTAGGAGATTAAGAGCATTACTACATTCCGATAATAATCCAAGTGAAATTGCTGAAAGTCATAGGAATTGTGGTAAAGTTCAAGATGCGTATACATTAAGATGTGTCCCACAGGTACATGGTGTCGTACACGATACAATATCATTCGTTCACGGTATCATACAAATTGAGATGAACTCAGCAACCGACAATCCTTTAATATTTGCAGATAGAGAAGAGATAATTTCAGGTGGTAATTTCCATGGAGAATACCCTGCTAAAGCTCTTGATTTCTTAGCAATCTCAGTTCAAGAGTTAGCACAAATAAGTGAAAGACGTCTGGAGAGACTTGTTAATACAGAATTATCGGGTCTCCCGACATTTTTAACACCAAATGGTGGTTTAAATTCAGGTTTCATGACAGTCCAATTATGTGCAGCTTCATTGGTATCAGAGAACAAAGTATTATGTCACCCGGCGTCAGCTGACTCCATACCAACATCATGTAACCAGGAAGATCATGTATCAATGGGTGGATTTAGTGCACGTAAAGCATTAACAGTTGTTGAACACGTTGAAGCAGTATTAGCGATGGAGTTACTTGCAGCCTGTCAGGCGATGGAATTTTTGAAACCACTAAAAAGTACAGAACCATTACAAAAAGTATATGAATTAGTTAGGACAATTTCACCACCATTAGAGAATGATAGATACATGTACCCAGAGATTCAGCATGTAATAAAGTTAATAAGAGAAAATAAAATTTATGAAGTTGTTGAGGAAAGATTAATTGAGATAAGAGATCTAGAGGAGATAAATCCTAATGCCATGAGAATGAATGCTGGAAGCCCAACAGGAATATTTATGTAACGTGGAAATTCTTTTTTTTTAATTAAAGGATAGATTTCATAAAAATAATATAGAATAAAATGTTTATACATAGATTTGTTTGTTTGTATGTAATTAAATTAATTATATACAATTTAAGACTAATAGCTAGATGAATTGCTTTAAAAATCCATACAATTAATTTGCTGAATCTATATGTAAGGAAGAATAAGCAATTTAACTATCCTTTTTTGAAGAACATGAAAAAAAGAGTATTTAAAAAGATTATTATTTATTGAAAAAGCAAATTAATTCTAAATATAATTTTTTATATTTGAATCTTACATATTTATCATTAAATCTATTTATTTCTATCTTTAGTATTTATTCATATATTACCTTAGTGCTTTATTTATACATAGTGTGAGGCAAATAAATTAAATTTATTATTTATGTTCTATTCATTATAGGCTATTATTTTCTTGAAAATTGGACTTAAATAGTTTAATGATATGTATAAGAACTTAGTTATAAGAATTCAGTAACAACATCATTATAACTAAAATATTAATTTAATTTACTCTTTAGTTAATTATTCCTTTAAAGAATTCTGTTTCCTTTTTGCATATGTGTAAAAAATGAGAATTAAATTTAATGATACATATAGCTATTTATATTTTTATAGAATTCTTCACATTGTTTCTATCATTTTCATAATACATTTCTTCGTATTACATAATTTCCCACAACATTTTCAACTATATTTGAAAAGAAAAACTAAAAATGATTTTTAAGTATAATTTTGGTCTTCATGACCTGAATATTTTGAAAAATAGAATTTTCGTGCGAAAAGAACTTTGAAAGATTAAACCAGAAATAAATGTTAAATTACTCATAAAGAATATTAGCTTAAATTTCTGATGTTCTCCTAACCTATAAAATAATTTCTATTATTCAATTTATTATTTTATTATTTGCTAGATTAAAATTTGTTTAGATTAACGGGAAATGAAAGTTCATTTCGAGTATAAAAAGATTAAATCTATATCCTTTAAATAACAGGAAATAATAGATTATAAAAAAAGCTGCGAAAAATATTTTAAATTATCATGTACATGTGTTTTCTATAAGGATTTCTTTGTTATACATTGATAAAAGCACTTTGATTAAAGTATAATCTCTTGAGACTTTATCACTGAGTTATTGTTACATATCCTATTTATTATCAAATTCTTTATATTTTGAATCTTTGAATATCCCATAGAGTACGGAAAATTGATAAAAAACAATCTTTACTTGTTGAACTTTATAACAAAAATAATTAGTATAAAATATAAAATAGACTAAACATGGTAATTGTTTTCATAATAACACATTGAATACAAAAATTTATCATAATAAAAATTGTTTTAAAAAATAATAATAATTTTAAATTTTTTATTATGATGTGATTGTGTTTTATAAATACATTAACCATTATTTTTTACAACTTATATAGGTTTAATGGTAAAATTTTGAATTATTAATTAAAATTAAATATTTAATTATTTCTACTACTACTTTATTTACGTTTAAAAAGATTTTTTTTATTATTTATTTTAGGATAACTGAAGATTGAAAGTTTTTCATGAACTAAATTATAATCATGTTGGGTTTATCTTACTCACACAAAAAATAAAAAGGACAAATTTTGACAAATCTATCTATAATGCAAAAAAATGTCCCACCATTTTAAAAAATTGAATATTATTCAAATTTTATAAATATCAAGCGGCAGCAAAAATTTTAAAACGATGCAAAATATTAGGTTGTCGCATACATTTTGCCGTTTTTTTACAAAAATATATATGTATGACTTTTTAAATTAACGTGGCTTTTTTTAATTTTGATATTTTTTATGGCATTATGCTCATTTTAGATCCCAACTTGTTTTTTTTCTTTATTTTATAGAAAACGCTATTAAAGTTAATTTTGCTTGAAGTTATAAATATTTAATTAAAAATCACTAATTTAAACAGTTTATTAACAACAATAAGTTTAGAAATTTTGAAAATTTTATAACAATAATAATGAAAAGTAATAATTATTTAAACACACAAAAGATTATTAATCAAAAATATTATTTTAGTTTTCGTCTTATTTTAAATTAAAATATGTAAAAGTTTTTTTTACTATAAATAAAAATCTATATTATTTATAACTTTTCATAAGTTTAATTGTAAAAGATGATCTTAAAGACATTATAAAAAAATTTAGACTATCAAATATGAAAATTTCATATAAAAATATAATTTATAATTGCTCAAACTATTGAAACATAGAAAAAATGTACTGTAATATACTAAAAATGTTTTTTTTTTATGAAAGTGTTTGTAATTTTACTTAAAATTCAATTCAAACCTTGCATTTTAAAATTTATTGTAGAAAACAACTTAAGTTTTAAAATAAAAAAAATTTACTAAAAAATAAAAATTTATTTTAACAATCCTCTAATTACTGTTTTAATTTTTAAATACGAAATAGTTGAGAAAAAATTAGTCGCAAATTAAGAAAATTCAAATTTTTTTAGGTGGGACAAATTTGTTACATTTTATGCAAACCTGTGTCCTTTTTATTTTTTGTGTGCTGTTTTGTTGTTTTATTCTTGATCTCAAGCATTTTTATTTTTTTTGCAATATATAAAGTTTATAAAAGCAATATTTTTCATATTAATGTAAAGTCAATTGTATTTGTAAGTTTTTGAATTTTTTTTTGCAAAATAACAATGTAATTTTTGTAGTTTATATTATTGCTTAGTATATCAACAAGTATTGGAGTTATAGGCCTCCTAATTCTGGAAGAACACTACCATATGAATCTCACTTCCACAATGTACAAAGTATTTTTCTGTTTTTATGTCTGTGGTAATAATGTAGCAACATTAAATTGTGCATTACTTATATTTGAGAGATTCTTTGCCGTCATCCTAAGCAAACAGTACGAATCTTTTAATGCAAAAAAATTTGTAGTAGCCTTCAATATTGCAGCATATATAACAATATTTATTGTTATTTTTGATTTCCCAACCAGTTTAGTTCCTCTTTTCACAGACCAATGTATCTTAGTAATTGCCACTCTATCATTTCCAATACAATATCATTTACATAGGGTAGCCATTAATAAATCACGTAATAAATTTAAAGAAGATGCAGTTTTTTCATTATCACAACAATATCAATATGTTGAAAATTCAAAAATAGCTAATAAGATGATACCTTTTATCTTGTGTTATGCTGCATGTTGCTTTCTTAATGCTATGTGTGCAATACTTAAACGTGAAATAAAAGATGTAACACTTTTGGAGGTAGCAAAAACAACAACAAATGTTATCCTCGTAGCTAGGAGCATCTTTACAGGTATCATGTTATTAAATGTAAGTATATTAAACTTTATTTTTATTAGAAATTCTATTAATTATAGTTTACAATGAAAAAATCCATCTTCAGTTGTATACGTTTATTACTTCGAGGAAATACTGTCTCCCAAGACACTACAAAAGATAATAATTTGGATAAAGAAGTCGATGTGTACTTTAAGCAACTAAAAGAGGCTTGGATATAAAAAAAACACTATTTATTGAAATACTTTTTTTAACTATATAATAAATGTTACTTTATCTTGGTAAATTATTAATTATTGTAAAAAAATTATTAAATATTAGATTATTAATAATTAAACTGAGTTATTGAAAGACCATATTAGTTATTTTAACTTCAAAAAAATATCGTTTTTTAATGATTATAGTGAGGAGTAAGCAAATGTTGCCGAGCATGTCTTTGGGCACATTCTTTCCATTAGATTTTTATATCCTTTATGATTGCAAAGTGCCTGTTTGGCTACACAATCAATTGCTTTATCAACAACTGCCGCTGTTGATGATGTATCGGTCTCTTCTGCTCCACGACTACCGTATCTACCAGATAAGATATTGGTGTATGGATTTTTATTTCTTGGTAATGTCTGTGATGTAACTTTTTTTGTTATCGTTTTTCTACCAAATGTATTTTTATTATTATTCATATTCCTAGTTTGGTTTCTCATATGTTGCATAGTAATGATAACTGGTTTAGGTGTTGTATTTCTACTTTCTTTCCATTTTGAGTAAAAATCGGTACCCTTTACTCTAGTTCTATTAGATTTTGAGGTTAATGACATATAGGTGCTTGAGGAGATTGAAACTGGTTTACAGATACCACACGTTTTTCTACAAACTTTCTTTACAATAGGACCATATTTAGCATCAACACAGAGATTTTTACGCTCCTCACAATCAGTGGCGTCATCAACGCAACGTCTCTTATTCTCATTTTCTATGCGTTTTAAAAGTTCAGCAGCTGTTTTAGATTTTGGTTTTGGTGTTGTTGTTGTTCTTGGTTTTTTAGTAAACATTTTTTCTGGTAATGGTCTGAACTTATTAAATTGTCCAAATGGTTTGGGCTTGATTTTATTGACTGGAACTTCATGGACTTCTTCTTCTTCCTCCTCCTCTACGTCAGGTAAAGGTTGTGATTCTTTATTGTTTTCAGCTGATTGTTCAGTTAAAGTCTCCTCTTCTTCTTCAACTTTTTTTGGTTCCTCCTCAACTTCTTCTTCCTCAACAATATTTTCAATATCTGTTACTTCTGGTCCCTGGGTTGTCTCAGAAACTTCTTCAACCTCTTTCAATGTTGCTTCACTCTCCTCACCACCATTATCAGATTCCTCATTATCTTCATCAACCTCTCCTTCGGTTGATCCACCGCCATGTGTCCATGGTAATTGTTTGTTCTCATTCTCTTCTTCAACTTCCATTTCTTCAATCATTTTATTAACTTCATCGCAAGCATCACATGTTTTAGCACACTTCAAAATCATTACTGCTCTATATGCTTCATGATCACAAAATATTTTTCTAGATGGACAATCTGGATCCAAATCTAAATTTAAAAATATTACATTATCATCGATAATTAATAAAAATAAACAAACCTTTACATATAACTTCATCACTTAGTGGATCTGTTAATGTGAATCCATCAATTGATATCAACAATAATAATAGAGCATAAATATTTTTGAACATTATAATTTTTTTAATAGAAATAATTATAATAATAATTTAATGAATAAATAATTTAAGAAATTAAAAATATTCTAAAGAAATAATAGAATGATAAAAATCAAATTGATAGCGTAAATTATAAATTGAAAATATTATGAGAAATTTAATCTCCTTTACTAATTAAACCACCCCAAAAATTAAAAATGTATAAACGAATTTTTATAAAATATTATTTTAGAAGGTTAGAATGATTTTGAGTTTAAAGGTGATGAAATAAGCCTTATTTAGGTGGTAAAGTTCGTGTCTGTAAGCTTATCACTCTAAGATTAACAGGTTACTGAATGTGAATGGTATTAAAAAGAAATATATAATAAATATATATTAGAGAATTATATATATATAGAATACATATATATTAGTTTATTGAGATAATATTGTAAAAATTTTGAGATACGATTTGTAATAAAGAAACTAATAACTTTTGAAAAAGTAATTCTACATTAACTTTGGATAATTTTGAAGAAGGAGGGAATATATTATATTATGTAAATGGAAATATCAAATCATCTGATGATATGCTTCTGTTGTTAATCATTTAAAATATAAGAATATACTTATTTTTATCTGGGCACGTAAAAGAATGGTAGTGAAGCGAGAATATATTAAATTTTGTGAATTCTTTTTCTGTATGGTAGTGGTATAAAAATGTATTTACAGAAGTGGTCATCTTATAAGTATACTTCACTAGCTATATGTACACTTAAAGGTTAACACTAATATTTGTTTTCCAAATGTAAAACATTTTGTAACTGAGATTCTTTTCTTCATACATCTTTACTTTCTACCAAATATTAACTTACGTTACTTTAACATCTTCATTCAAATATGTTATAATTATTAAGTTATTATGAAATAAAATAATTTAAAATATAATAGGGTGATATTAGCAAACCACTTCTCTTTTAAATTATGTTTTAAAGATATCTAATGGTAATAAGTATTAAAAGTAAATTAGTAAATGATAAATTATTAAGGATTGTTAAAGATAAAAAATATTAATAAAACGGTATGTAATAACGATATCTTATAAATGTCATTTAGTCTGATGTCAATATTATATTCTTCAAAGTGGAACGTGAGTATGAAATTGTCAAAAAAAATGTTTCTTTCATTACATTGTTTTCTATTTATTTTTAATATTAAAATTTTACTTTACATACTTATATCAATGAATTGTTCTTTATTGTATAAACCACCTCACATATTATTTTTTGAAATATTTTTACAAAAAGTTTGAAGATATATGCATATTATATACATTTCATTAAGTATCTTTTATTATTTACGATTATTAAACTTCCAGATGATAACTGTCTACTATTTCATTTTTTTTTTGTATTTGAAATCAAGTGACCCAAGAAACAGGTTTTGGACAGGTTAATTGAATCATATCTAATACCATTTTTAATAATAAAGATGAGTAACTTTTCCAAGTATTTGAAATATTTTTAATACTATTATACTTATTAAAGATATCGTAAAAGTTTTAATACGAATACCACTCAAATTGAAAGCGATTATACTTAATGAGAAAAAAATTAAAAATTAATTGACATTAAAATGAAAAAATTCTTTTTCATAACTGTTCAATAATTACTGGAAAATATGGAAGCTTATAATATCATTGAAATAAACAGTTTTCAAGTGTAATTATGATTAATTATAAAATTTTGAATTAAAAAAAGAGTAAAAAAACACTATAAAATAAAATAAGTAATATAATATTGCCGTTTAAAATATAATTAAAAGTATCCATAAATCAATTTTCTATTTGAAAATAATGGATGCCTAAAATTTATATATAAACATAATTTGTCTATGAAAAAAGCATTTAAAAAATTTTAATATATTTTATTTTTGTAAAAACAATCCTATTATTTATATACAAAATGAATGGGTCTAGTGGTTTTGAAAAATATTATACTCCTACTGAGAATAACTTATTTTACCACATAATTTTTGGGGCATTTCAAATATATATTCTTGCATGCAATGTATATGTACTCTTAAGGGCATTATTATCAATTTATCTGTTAAAAATGCCTTTATTGCGTATTAATATTCTTATATTAACAATTGCCTTCTCCGTACAATCAGTTCTTCAAGGTGCCCCATCGTTTATCTATATTTTTTCTTTCCTCCTAAATCGAAAAATAGATATTGACATATGTTCAGCTATAAGATTATTCGGTACCACAATCCATGGTGTTGTTGATTTTATACCATTTAGTCTTGCTGTCATAAGGTATAACTTAATTTTTGGCAAAAGAAATAAGAAAATGTGGTTGTTTTGGATATCACAGGTAGCCTTGGTACTGATACGCCTCACAAATGGTATCTATCCATCAATTGCAAGTAGCTCTTTTTATGTTAAACATTCATCTTGTGGATATGTTAAAGCAAATAATGATCCTTTTATGTTAGGTTTACAAATTTTTTCTGTAACTTCAGAGGTTGTATTTCCAATAGTTGCATTTACTATAAATATCGTCATATTACGAAAAGTTTTGGTTAATCTTAGGGTACCAGCTAAAGAAAATGAGAAGAATGAACAGAAACAATTATTTTGGAGCATGATGATACAAATTTTAATGCCATTCTTTTTTCACGTTCCATCTATTAATTTACAAATTCTAAGAATGACTGGTAAGTTCATTAAACTATTTCTAATAAATCGAATATTTTTCTAGGTTTTAAAAGTAATGTTTATCAAGTAATAGCCGTTGATACCCTAAATACAATTGCCTACTCATCGTCAGTATTTTTATCAATTATATTTATAAAAAAATTAAGATCAAATCTTTTTAATATATCTTGTTAATGACCATATACCGAATATAATATTTAATAAGTTTATATATTGATAATTGTATTTTTATTAACTATTTTTCTTTGTAATGCAATCGTTGTTTACTCATAAACTTTATTCTGTTATACACTTTCTTTTATACGCTTTGTAATCATAAACAAACGATAATTTTATTTTTATACTTTTTTTTTATAAATAAAAAAGTTCGTTAATTAAGTTTATTGAATTTAAATAATAAAATTTTTAAAATTCCATAATAATATTAAATAAGTTCAATAATTTTTAAAGGATTTCAATATTTTGTTTAACTCGATAAAAGTCAAACTGTGTAAACAATTTTTACAAAATATTTTTTAATTGGTAATTTTTATAATGTTAAGTAATTATTTTTCAAAAAATGATAAGTATCATCCGGTTAATTATGTAAATATTGCAAAACAAATTATTATAAAGCTTTCTAAATTACCATAACAATATTCATTCTTCATTTTTTGTTTTTTTAAAATGAATAACTCAACAGTAGAAACTACGACTATTAATATTAGTTCAATAGATAGGGAATATCTTGTATATAATTCGCAAGCCGGTGTCTATCAATTATTAATATTTGTATGTAATTCTATTATATTAATAAGAGTGGTCTTGAATCCAAGTTTAAAAAAAATGCCACTAATAAGGATTAACATTGAAGCATTGACAATAAGTTATATATTTCAATCAATCTTCAAAATAATTCCAATATTATTGTACCTTCGTTCTTATATATGGGGAGATTCTATCAATGAAAATATTTGTTCTTTCTTTCAAAACTTTGCCAATTCAGTACACGGTGTCGTTGATTTAATACCCTTCACTCTTTCAATAGTAAGATATAATATAATAATCATGAAAAGTACCAAACATTTCTGGTTTTTTTGGATATTTCTTTTTCAAATTGTGTTAATAAAAATAATGAGTGGAATCTATCCATCAATCTCCTCAAACTCATTTGACCAAAAAAATTATTCATGTCCTTATGTTAAGAATATAAATGATGAATTTATGAATTTTTTAAGATATTTTGTTGTAGTAACGGAATTTTTATTTCCCGTATTAGGTTTTATAGTTAATATTTTAATTTTATATAAAACATTACGTATATATGAAAAGATGAATCGGGTGGAGGAAAAGAAGGAACAGAAACAATTATTTTGGAGTATGACAATACAAATTTTGATGCCAGTTATATTACATTTACCCTCAATATATGTTATTATATTAAGAGTATCAGGTATATTAAGTATAAACTTTGTTAATACTTTTTTTTAGGAATCGAACCTGATATTTCATTCATTACAATCTGTGATATATTAAATACCTTTTCCTACTCAACATCTGTCTTTTTTTCAATAATATTTATAACTAAATTAAGAAATATATTTTTTGGAGGCTTCTATGTCATAGCACTAAAGAACGATAGAACATTAACAAGAAAATCATTTTAGATATAATTTTTTTAAACATTTAATAATTGTATTATGTTATTACCAGTCGTTAAAAGTATATATTGTTCAAGATGATTTGATATTCAATTTCAATATTAAAACAATAATGTTAAAAAAAAACTTTTAAAAGATTATTTATTTAATTTAAAGAGATACAATAAGAGATGTGACCATCGAGTTTGATATCAAATTATAATGAATAGGATTGTAAAATTTATTTAATCTTTTCTTTTTTTTTATATCAAAAAACACAAATACGAAATTGTTATAAGACAATAAGCACGAGATTCAAGCTACCTTTTGAGAGTGCAATTATAATAGGTGGTACGTGATAAGAGTTAATGGAAATAAAAAATGTTATAAATAAATATAACTATAATTAAACTATTAATAGATTGCTATAGATTATTTTGAATATTTTAAATAGAGATGTTTTGGAATGAAAAAAAATTATATAAATAGGAGAAATATTTGAATATACTGGAAAAGGGTCATCTATCAGTGAAGGACATTAATATGACAATAAATATATCACCTACGTAATTAATTATTTTCTTTATATTATAAAAAGAAAAAAGTTATAATTTATAGTTTAATGTATTTACATGAATGATAAAGTTTTGGTATGAAATATAGCATAGTTAAAATAAATTTTTTAGTAATATCAAATACTACACATAAAACAACAAAAAAGCACAAAAAAATTGCAAAAATAAATATTTTAATAAATTAATTACCACATGTACGTGAAAATATAAACTTTAAAGTGTTAAAATAATTATCTTTTAAAAATCACTTAAATTAAGATAAATTTCACCTTCCTATAACACTTAAACTTTTTTCATTTCTATCAAAAACACTAAAAATAATCCGTTTGTTTTAATCCTTATTAATCAAATTGTTTATCACCACAAACTTGTTATTCCCATTGATTTTTCTTACATTAAATAGATCTAGAAAGTATATATGTTATATATATATATCTTACAAAACATATCATGACATTTTAAACTTCAACCAATAGTTTATTCATAATTATTTATATTTAATAACTGTAATTTTAAAAATAGTACATATGATGTATTATAAAGTTTAATTGTCTGAAATAATTATAGGAATAAAATTGTTAAATATAGCGTTTCATATATTTTATAGATCATTCTCTTTTTAGATCTTCGTTTTGTAGTTTTGTAGAAATTTTTATTTTACTAATAAATCATTTTATCAGAGAATGGTATTGAGTATTTTTCGTTCTGTTAATTTACCGGATGATGTTGCTGATAGGGAGAAGATAAGGAAATATGAGATGCTTGTTAGGATTGCTTATGAATATCCTGTACGTTTTTGTTGTTATTATTTTTTTAAAAACTTTTTAGGCAAAATTATTAGAACCTATATTTAATTTTTCAATAAATTACAAAATTCTACGTTTCATCTCAATATTTGGTAAAGTTAAAAGTAAGGAAAATTTTAAAAACATCCTGATAAGTAATGATAAGATTGGGAATGTTAATTGTAGAGTTTATCAGAAGAAAGAACAATCTGAAAATGCAATTCTTTACATCCATGGAGGAGGCTTTGTAGCCCTTAGACCAGAATATTTTGATATTACATGTCTAGAGTTGGCAGAAAAATCAAATTCCACCGTATTTTCTATTGATTATTCATTAAGTCCCGAAGCACCATTAAATACAGCTCTCGATGAATGCTTTACGGTTATTGAAACACTTTATGAAACATCATATAAAATGTATAATTTTAATAGAAACAAAATTATAATTTTCGGAGAATCAGCAGGTGGAAATTTAGCTGCTGCACTATCTATACGTCTTATCAAAAGAAATAAAAAGAATTACTTTTGTAAACAGATATTGGTTAATCCACTTTTATCATATATCAATTACTCATCACCATCACATCAAATTTATAGAAATAATTTCAATGGTTCATCTTTTTTAAGTCCACGGTTTAAGACTCTTATGTTAATGTATTATGCGAATATTAAGTTAACGGAAAATGAGATTTGCAAGATAGTGGATAATTGTCATGTACCAAAAGAGGTAAGGTTACTCAAATATTTATCTACTGATAATTTACCTGATGAATGGAGAAATAATATTGAGAATAACAATAATAATAACAATGGAATTTATGATGATAAAGAAGACATTGATATTAAATTAGTTGAAAAATTAAAAAATATAGTTACAAATCCAGAAATCTCACCAATCTTGAGTGATGAAAAAGATTTATCACAATTGCCATCATCAATGATTGTAACATGTGGTATAGATATACTACGTGATGAAGGATATTTATATAAAAAAAGATTAGAAATGGCTGGTGTTCCGACAACATGGAAGCACTACAACAACACTATTCATGGAATAATTAGTATGTATGATTTTGATATGAGAAAAACTGTAATGGATAACATTTTTGATTTTATTAAAAATTAACATGATAATACTTTTAAAAAGATAAAAATTTATTTATACTTCATGCACTGATTACTCACGGTAATGTCCATTTAACCAATATGTTGTCATGACACCTTTCCCTTTAATAATAACTTCACCTCTGCACTCTAGATTATATTTATGAGTCTCATCCAAAAGATCATATGAACTTTGACTTATATGTATTCTACCTGGCTTACCGTTACTTTCCATTCTTGATGCAGTATTAACTGTATCTCCAAATAGACAATATCTAGGCATTGATAAACCAACTACACCAGCAACACATGGTCCTGTATTACAACCTATACGTAGTGATAATTTGTATCCTGGTAAATGTGGTAAAGTAAATTTTTCACAAATATCCATGAAATTTAAGGCTAGATCTGCTATCTCCTCGACATGTTTTGTGCCATTTCTGATTGGAAGTCCCGATACACATAAATATCCATCACCAATTGTCTCGACTTTATAAACATTTAAATTTTCAATAACACCATCAAACAAACTATACAAATCATTAACTAAAGTTATTATTTGTATTGGTGAACATTTCAAGGATAGATCAGTAAATTTAACAATATCAGCAAAGAAAATTGTTACTGAATCAAAATTTTCTGGTTCAACAATTTTACCAAGTTTCAATTTTCTTGCTACAGCTTGTGGTAACATTCTTTCAAGTAACAAGTCACTTTTCTTTTGTTCCTCCTTTAATTCTTTTGATCTTTCTTCTATCTCTAGACGTAATGTTGAAGCATAGTCTTCTAGGATACCAAAAACATGATCCATTAAGTTTTTTGCACCACTTTCTTTTAATGTTTCCATTATATTTTTAATTTGTTTAATCGTTGGTCTTTTTTCAATTTCTTCACTCCAACTATCTTTGATAATTGTTACATAAGTCATATTTATTTCTATATTTGGTGGTATTTCAATATCAGGTCTTAAAAGATTATGTCCACCTCTTTTAACAAGATATATTATCTCTTCAACACTCTCTTTTCTATTATTATAATCAAATGGAAATTTTTTTGTAAGGATCTCCTGAACATATTATAGCAAAACTATAAATATCACCCTCCTGTGATCCAGTTAAATTATCATTCCTCAATATTTCTGGCGCTGTCCACTAATTTATCTTTAGTTTTCATTTTCTGACAAGCTTCGATAACTAAATAAGTTAAAATCACTAATTTTCAACTGCCATCTATCACTTATAAGACAGTTTTTTGAAGTTAACCTTCCATGATAATGTAAAAAACTATTGTGAATAAAATGTAAACCCTCAACAAGATCTTTTATTAAAGAAACTAAGAAAAATGCATCAAAAATTGAGTTGTCTGATTGAAGGATATCCTATAAAAAGAATGTAATCAAAAAATTAATAAATTAAAACCTACAAAAAGGCTTCCTCTCTTACAATACTTCCACAAAGAGAGAGGGTAGTTTAGCGTCTAATGACATTCCATAAAATTTATTAATATTATCATGCTCCCATGATAAAAGTTTACTTAATTCAATTTTCTGTTCTTTCGATGGTTCAAAAATTAATGAATGTTTCTCTCCTGCTACGGCTTCTCCCCCAAGATAAACAAACATAAATTTACCAGTTTCTCGTTTAGTATTTAATATATTCTTACTAGATTGTGATGGAACAGATGAAGTAAATGAATTTAAACTCTTTTCAATTTCATTTTTAGCAGGTATACGTTTCTCTAGCTTAATATATGGTACTATCCAGCGTGTCAATTCTTCATTTTTTTTACGATTAGTTTTTAATAAAACATATATGACAAGAATTGCAAAAAATAATATAAGTATTATAATTATTACACCAACAATAATCACTTCTTTGAGGTGATTTTTGAAAATATCAATAGGACATGAATTTGATTTATAACCACAAGTTGGAACGTTTAATGGAATTTTGTTTCCCCAATTAGCAAACATTCTTTTCGCAAAATCATCAACTTTCAATTCTTTATTATAAAGCAAAACACTTGAAAAATTATATATAAAGTATACTGATGAAGATTCTGAATCATCCAAACCACGTAATTGTAAATAAGCTGTTCTAATACAATTTCTTTCATAATTCATGTCACCAGTCTTACCAGAATATGTTCCAGGACAGTGTTGACGTAATAAACTATAATTAGTAAATACCTCATCACCATATAATGGTAGTGTTTTGTTAAGTAATGATGCCCATAAGTAAATAGCATCATTTAAATACCAAACATATCTAGATAATGTTGTTAAATTAGATACATCACAATCACTACAATAAAATGGCCATTTTTTAATGTTTTCTAAGATCTCTTTATCATCAATTAGTGATGTCGATTGTCTTCTCATTAAATCTATACTAAACATTTTTTTAGCCATCTGAAAAGCATCGTCACTCCTTCCATCTGGTGTGCTGTTATAAATATCTTTATAGAAAAGATAATATTCTCCTGATGAATTTTTTACGTTAGTATAAAAACCAAAGTTTTTATATTCCATATTTATATGGACCCATTCGTCATTATTAAGACCATTATCAAACATACTGATTAAAAATTTTCTCTTATACATATCATCGTCAAAACATGATAATACACAGAAAAAAAAAACGTGCATTTTCCGTCCTCTAAAAATTTGAATAATAATGAACAGTTCATTTTTCGTCCACTGAATTTTTTATATTCATTTTTTATTCAATTTTTTTGACGCATAATTTGTTGTTAAATGTTGTCGCACATTATCATCTCCTGCGAATTTTTTTAAGAGTAACTTATTTTAACATTCTTAAGATAAACATGATACTTTTTCTGTATAATTTTTTTAATGTAGGTGTATAATTAATAATTTTTTTATAGTACATTCTACATTGCTCAAGTTCTGTTGTTTTTAAAGGTTGGTTTAAAATGTTGGTCAATTAATTCTGAAACATGTATAGTTTTTTAATATTTTTTTTATAAATACTACAATAATTATTTAATCATACAAAGTTGAACTACCAGATTATTAGAATCTAACATTCGATGTTTTTAAAATGAATTAAATGAAACTTTTAATGAGAGTTGGCAAAAAATAATACAATTATATTATATGATATAAAATATTTAGATTTATAAATGAGAATAAAAATTGTTTTACACTATTTTCAAAAATTAAATTTAATCAAATTATTTTGAAATAATAAAGCTTTATCTATGTTTTTATGCAATGACACATGTTTCAAAATTCGTTCTATCTGATGCCTTCATAATAGATAGTGTAACGGAAAATAAAATAAATGAATTTGATTTTGTTGCTTTTAAAAATACTGATGAAAGTAAAGTTTTAATTATTTTAAATAAGAATGAAGGAGATTTAAACATTAAAATTAATTCTATAAATTCTAATGCTGTGAATATTGGAATTGTTAGAGTAGAAAAATATTCATTTAAGGCAATTGTTGATATTTTAAACACCAGATAATTTCATTTTTTTTATAGTTTGTGATATTTACTTTAAACTTCTTTATTATTAATATTGTTTTCTATGTATCCCTTTTTATTGTGAAATAAAATATATACTTATTTATCATTATGGTATTGAATTTAAATTTTATAAAATAAAAAAACATTAGACTTTCTCAATAAATTTTGAAATAGACACATAGCAAAACTTTTTTTAATGATCACATTTAAAACACTTCACTTTCTCATTAAATTTTTAAAAGTACATAGGAAACATTTTATGGTATCTATGTGATGAGAGTAACAAAAACTTTGTACCGTTTTTAACATATCGCGGTTTTTTTACCACATTTTGGTATCATATAAAAAAAGAGAGACATCGTACAAAAAAAAGTTAATTGACAAAAGATTTTTTATTGTATACTTTTTATTTCTTATACCGCTAATTTCATTTTATTTTAAAACATCTATTGAATCGCTGTGCGGAAAATTTTTTTTTAATTACTGAAGATTTTATTATTTTTTATTAACATTTAATTACTTTCAGAATTTATCGTTCGGATATCATGGGAGCAAAAAAATCTGAAGATACTCCCCCACCAACAACTGTGGAAGATGCAGAAGGAGGAAACAAAAATTATATTCATAGCTTTCCATCTAACCAAAGAGCTCCAGGAGGTAATTTTAAATTATTTAGTCTATTTTGATATTTTATTTACAGGTAACATTTTTCAAAGACCTATGGGTACAGCAATAGTTCGTGGCAATGTCAATAAAGTTTCTTTCAATGTAAGACAACCACTAACTTTAGCTCCAAATAATACCACGCATCGTACGGGTTATACAGGGTGGGCTAAAAGTCACATCACAGTTGCAATAAAACACTTTATAACAATTTTTTAGACGATATATTTCTATGGTATTGCACGCATTTTGTAGAGGATGTGCTAGAGAATAATATATAACAAGATTGTTCTCAAGAATGAACTTAAAAAAAGTTACACAATTTCTTAATATTTGACATTTAAAAGAAATATTTTTCTTAATTTAAACCTATTTTAGAGTTTAAAATGCATAAATAACTTTCGTAGTAAGTCAATATTTTATACAATTATGTATGGAAAATGATATCTTTTAGATGACCACCACCTGATTTTTTGCACAAACGTGCTCTTTCTAGAGCATTATTTATTACTACTTTTAAAATGGTTTCATCTGATTTTTTGAAATTGTTTACCATATATAATATTGCACGTTTTGATACAGCTTGGATCACATTGAAGGGGATCCCGATTAATTCTAGGTTTAGCAATAGAACATTTGTTGGTATAATAATAACGAACTATTCTTAACCTTTCCTCAATAAAATATTTTCTTACTAAGGTAGCAACAATAGAAAATATATGAAAAAAAGTAATATTGTAAAAATGGTACATTTTATGAAGAAATACGCTTTAAACTAGCTCTATTAACATCAAGCATCTATTTTTTAATTAATTAAAATAGTATAAGATATATCTTTAAAACAAAAATTTATACATTTTGATTTAACTTGATGTAATTTTTCGGTAAGATCATTCTTGAGAACGATCTTGTGGTATATTATTCTATAAATTATTCCCTACAAAACGCATTTAAAATTATAACAATATGCTAACTGCAAAAAAAAGTTATAACGGTTATAAAGTGTTTCATGCAACTGTGATATGACTTTTGGCCCACCCTGTAGAACTTCTCTTCAACCTTCCTCAAATGCAAAACAAAACACCATGAGAAGTTTAGAAAGAATGTCAAATAGACTTTCAAGAAGTAATTTTAAAAATGGATTTAAAAAACCTCTGATGAAAAATTATATTCCTATTGACCGTCCATGTGACGTTATTTTTGAGGAAGATAGAAAATTGGCCGTGGACTATAGCCGTCCTGAAGAGATTGACGATGAGATTATTGTCAGTGGAGCAGGCAATGTGCCTAAATGTTATAAAACATGGGAAGAGGCCAACTTTTACCCAGCTTTGCAAAATACAATAAAAAATTCTGGATATGCTAAACCAAGAAAAATCCAGGCCTTTGCAATCCCCATAATTGCAAATGGTTTTGATTTAATCTGTCAATCTGAAGCTGCTTCTGGAAAAACAGTAGCATACTTGTTACCGATAATTGATGAAATGTTAAAAAGATAGTGGAAATCGAAAAATAAACCAAAAAGGCCATATGCTATGATAATCGCTCCAACACGTGAATTGGTCATTCAAATTAGTGAGTACACACAAAAACGATTTCTGACATTTTGGTATGTACACTGCAAAAATAACATTGTTACAATATATTTTTTAAAACGTCTCTCCAAATGAAAATTTACAATAATTACCGAAATTTTTAATCATAAGAGAGCATGGTTAATAAGTAAATTTATTGAATAATAAGTATAATGTAACAATAATTAACATTATTAATAACATGATAAAAATAAACTAGTTTTCAAGTAAAAAAATGTATTTTTCGAAAAGAAATTTGATATATTATTGTATTTTTTCCTAATGAATAGTAACTTTTTCAACTTATCATCAATATCATCTGTGGTAGATTCAGATGTTGCTCCCAAGTTTTGCCAAAAAACAACAATTTACATACTTAAAATGTTAAATAAACTTTATAACACAAGAAAATTGGTTTCTTCTTTTCTTTTACTTGATGAAGTATGTTCGTCACTAAAATTTGGAGAAAATTTTGATGAAAAAGAACTTATAAATATTCTTCAAAACATAGTTTGGATTACTAAAATAAAAATAGAAGAAAATGATGTTTCTGCTTTGAAGTTAATCGCATCAAGGTTGCTTAAAGTAAATAAACATTCTGTTGGAGAATCTTTTAATGATGAAAAGTATAATATCTTCTCCATAAAGAATAAAAATTTTATTGGTGAATCTGATGGTGATTATATAACAACAAAGACTTCTGCAAATACATCAGCTCCAATTAAAAATAGTATTAGCTTAAGTTCCAATAAGCCTTCTAGTACTATTTCATCTAATCCAATTGATTCTAATTTACAATGTTCTACTACTATGCTTCCTTTAACTAACTCGAACAATTTTGATAAAAGTGAATTAAAAAATAATAGTGCTTACAAAGAATTTTTTAACGATAATGAATAGAAAGAAAGAATGTTATATTTATTTATCTTAAAGCGAATTATAAAATTTGATGAAATTAAAAAAGGTGTTAAAAAGAGGGACGGATTAGTAGATTTTTAGTTAGATTATTAATTTTTGTTAGTAGATTTTTGGCGCTTTGTAATATTTCCCTAAGAAGTCGTCCAAATAAACTTTATAGAAAAATCATATTTTTTAAAAATTTTATCTGAATATTAAATATTTATAGATTTTTCACAAAAAACTAAAATTGTTTTATTTGATTTTTTTCTTCAATAATGTGTTAGAAATAATATCTACAATAATGTAACTTACTGACACATGCTTTGTAATTTTGTTTTTTGCAATTTCCTTTAAAATCTAACATAACATTAAATATTTTATAATAACAACAATTATCAGCCATTGGTAAATTCACAGAAACAGTGCGTTTGGTTTATCTTTAAAAAGTTGACCTACCACAAATATTTGTAGCAAAATTACCATTTTTAGTGTTTCATTATTATATTTAATAGAAAGAGAGATGGAAGAAAAGCTTATAATGAAAAATATGGTTAGCGATATTTAGATTGATTTTTATATCAAAAGTAAAATTTTATATAATAAGAATAATAAAAGTTTTATTGGTGCCAATTTTTCCAGTAATGAACAAAATAACTAGACAATAAAATAGGACAATAATAGTTATTAGTGACAGTTCTACAATAGACAATTATAAACAACACAAATATAAAAGTATAAAAAGATCTTTCACTTAACATTTTAGAGTCTTATATAATATAAAGTCATTAAATTTTTACTTTAATAAAGAAGAATCTAGATATTTACAGATCTTTTACTCAACACACAGAGATAATCTCATCATTTTTTTCCCAATTCAATCATTTTTTTCTCTAAAAAATTAAATTTTTAATATAATTAATTTAAAATTTTTTCTATATAGTAGTTTGAATATTATTTCTATTGTATAATATTTTTTAATTAGTAAATAAATAGTCAGTTAACTTATCTAATTTTAGAAATAATATATTGTATTTATATTTTTATTGTGGTTATATGAATACTTACGACTTCTGAAATATGCAAGACCTCTTATTTAAATCTCTCTAACCTTATTTATAGTCACTCTATTTTATACGATTTATCATAACACTACTTTTTTAATTTTTATATATGAGAAGATTTTATAAATATAACAAGGTAGTACTTCATATCCATTTAATTATAAATCTATTTGAAACAGTTATATTCCATGTGGATATATAATTTACAAATAAATTATTTGAGCATTTAAATTATCAAATACTAGGTAAAGAACATCATCTTAACATTAAAATGATTAAAATTCTAATTGGCTTACAACATTTTTGAGGATTAAAATTTCTTTAGTGTTTTTTCAATCAAAGGCTCCATATACCATGATGGACATACATACCAAAGATGGAAGCTATTGGACAAGTTTGAAGTTTATAAAACAAGTCCGGATTTTCATTTCCTGAATTTCATGAAATCCATAGACACTAATTTCTAAAGAACAACTTCAAGAAGTCTAAAAAACTTCTATATATGTATATTTGAGTTCATATAAGACAAAATTGAATTATTTTAGAAAAATATATTTGGCCAACAATTATCGAAAATTGGACCTCAAGATTTAGACCCCAAAATATCCCATTGAATTTGCCGTATTCAATTGCATATACCCGAAAATATTTATTCCTGTGAAGTAAATACTTCTTGATATTGAAACATCTATTTTTAAGATTATCAATTTCTAAAAGCGAATTTTGTTATATATGTATTCGGGCATTTTTGCCCATTGCAAACATTAGGATTGAAACTTTGCCTAATATTGTCGATTCAATTTTATTAGATTTAAAAATTAAAAAAACATTTTTCCAATTTTTGCAATTAAACAATAATTGCATTGTAAATAAATAGCTCAATGCATTGCAATAGGTATTAAAAAAACCATGAAAATGTCCGAATTTGTTTTTGTGTGTATGGAAGAAAATTGTGTGAAGGAACAAAACTTTGCTGTGCAATGTTGTATGGTCAAAAAACAAAAGATTTTTTCAAACACATAAAATCAAATTCTTCGTCTACTATACATATGATGAGGGTTTAAATAATATATATATAGTGAAGGTGTTGTGATAAAAGGAATAAATAAATTCCAAATAGGAGAACAACAGTATGATAATACCATCAAAGCCATTCAATTTATAAAGTATAGATATTGTTTTGTTTAGTGATTGTTATTAATATTAAGTGTTAATTTTTATATATGTTAATTGTTAATTATGATTGTTGTTAATATGTTATTTGTAGGCGAGACTACACAAATAAAAATATTTTACTTCTGTATCAACGTGTATTGGACCTTATATTTTACTTGGGGAAAAGAAGGTCAATACTGGGGGTTGATGAAGACAGAAGAGATAGATTTGTGTGAGACTATTTTAAACGGAATCCTAGAGATCTTTGGAGTGAAAAAGGAGAATCTAGGTGAAGGTGTTTACGAGGAAGTAGTAAAGGTTCTGAAAGAAGATCTTTTAACGCGTAAACCGGAGGTTGTAGCCAAGAAGACCTTGAAACTGTTGAGAGAGAAGGATATACTCACTCAGGAACAGACAGAGGAGGCTTTAAAGACGCTTGAAGAAGAAGTTGAAAAACAAGTTAAGGTTAAAGAAGATTCGGGAGAAAAGATGGCTGAAGCGGTTCAAAGGATGGCAACTTCGCCTAAGTTAATGACAGTTATGCAAAAGTTGGAACCCAGAGCTGGTAACCCAAGGTTGGTAAATCAATGGTTTGAGGAATTTGAGGATAGATGGACCCTCAGTTATACAGCCGAGGAAAGAAACCAACAGGAGAATGCAGAGTTAAAGCTGGTCCACTTACGTATCTTGTATGGTATGAAGGTTCGTACGTTTATGGATGGTAAAGCAAACGAACTTAAGGATACGTACGATAAGGCTAAGAATCTGATCTTGAAAAGATTTGGATCGGACAGTAGAGAGAATGACATTGATAAATTGGTAAACTTCAAGATAAGGACGGAGGATCCAGAACAGTTCAATGAAGACGCCCAAAGGTACAGAGATCTCATAGAGAAAGCCTATGGAGATGTTAGGGAGAAAGAACTGCTGAACCGTCTTGGAAGTATGTTGAGAGGAGATTTGCAGACCATGTTCTTTACGTATATGGCAAGTATTGAGGACTATGATGACATGGTAGCAAAATTGATTCAGTATATGAACATCAAAGGATCAATGAGGGAAAAGAAATTTAAAAGTAACGATAAGGAAATGTTACAGAAGAATGGAAGTTTTAAGGAGAATGAAACTTCTCTGGAAAAGAAGAAATGTTATTCATGTGGAGAGCTAGGTCACTTAAAAGTTCTATGTCCACAAAGAAAAATGAAAGAAGAAGTAAAAACCACAGAAAGTGCTAGCAAAATTACGGAAGATGCTAAGGACAGGAGAATAGAAGAATTGACAGCAATGGTCAACCGCCTATCAAAAATGGTAAATGAAGAAGAAAATACAACCAGAGTTTGTAGAAGGGTAGATGTAACTGTTGAAAAGAAAAATAAAGATGAGAAAAAGAAATTTAAAGAATTTTACGTTATGGGATCAATATGGCATAAAAATAAGAAAAAGGATGAGATAACTGAGGTACCAGTTATATGTTTGGTGGATACTGGTTCAACAAGAACTATTATTACTGAATCAGTTTATCGTGTGGCAACTAAGAAAAATTCATGTAATTTGAAACCAGTTATTTTCAATTTAGCAGATGGTAGTGTATGGCCTTTGAAAGGAGTTGCAGAAATATCTTTGAAATTTGGAAGTGTAAAAGTAAATGTAGAAGTTGGTATATGTCGTGATGAAGACTTTAATTTTGGTAAAAATCAAACAAGATATTCGGTAATGTTAGGATCTGATGTACTGACAGCGGCTAATGCAAACTTAAATTATGGAACAAATGAAGTTATGTTTGAAAATATCTTGGTACCATCGTTTATGGAAATAAGGAACCTAAAGAAAAAGGAAATTAGAAATGTCTTCAGAATAACAAGTGAAGGAAAGAATTTCAGAAAAGGAAACAAACCACCTAACAAAACTAGTTGGGGGGATGTACAAGAAAAAGTTTTCTTGAAGACTAAGAAAAATTTAAAAGGTTTATGTGATTTACACGTAGGAATTCGGAAAAATGGTCGTTGCAACCAACGTGGTGAAGTAATTTCAGTAGGAGACTCTGAAAAGGAAAAATTTAAGAAGCATAAGTCTTATGTAGCATGGAAAGGAGAATATGTTATGAAAAGAAGATTTCACGATAACAGTATTTGTAAAGTTAGTAAAGGAGATGAAATACGATATTTGGTCCAAAACCATAACCATCTGAAGATTGAAGAAGGAGGAAGTAAAGCTTCAAAGAAGGGGGAAGTGAAGGTGTTGTGATAAAAGGAATAAATAAATTCCAAATAGGAGAACAACAGTATGATAATACCATCAAAGCCATTCAATTTATAAAGTATAGATATTGTTTTGTTTAGTGATTGTTATTAATATTAAGTGTTAATTTTTATATATGTTAATTGTTAATTATGATTGTTGTTAATATGTTATTTGTAGGCGAGACTACACAAATAAAAATATTTTACTTATTTTTAATAATTTGATAGCACTTTTATTGTTGTTTACATGGGCAAAAAATTTAGAAATAATTAATTTTTTAGGTTAAAAGATTAATGAAAAAAATAACAAAATACTATGATTGTTTCTCAAAGTAAAACACATAAAACTAAACAAAAAATGTATTCAATAATAAAGAAAAAAAACCCTCAAAATCATAAGAAATGTTAATTTTTTTCTTACAAAAACGCATTATTTCTATATTTAACAAGTATTATTTTATTGAAAAAATACAATGTTTTAATAATCAAAATAATGATAAATTAGCATATAAAATACATACAATTCTCTTTTATTTGTTATGTATAATTTAAAAAAAATTGAATACTAAAATTTACAAAAAGCATAACGTTTTTTTGTTATTACATATTATAATAAAAAACGAAGGAATAAATAGTAAAAAAATATAAGTGGTTTGGCTAATAGATTTATTTTATTGGCGAACACACATAAAAAAAATAAAACGGCACAACACAAAAAAACTATAAAGTAATTAACACATAGACAATTATTAAAGAATTATGATGACTTACCCAAGGTCGGCTCCTTGGTTCCTATAACAGCCAGAGAATGACCGAATAGGTGAAACATCATCTATTTATACTATAAAAAACAATGACATAGGAACGCGTCATTTTTTACTAAATATTTTATGATTATTTGACAGGTGACCCTTCGTTTTGAAAAATAAAACTAAACCTTTTTTTCTTCAAAACATGGAATTTTATTTAATCAAAGTAACCAACGCAGTTGATAAATTCAATGAAATGTACTGTTATTAAAGAATATTATAATTTCTGGAGAAGTTTTTATGACGTAAATAGAAGTTGGGTAAGAATATTTAGTATAATTGATTATTATATAGCTAATCAGGATAAAATAAATTCTTTTAAATGACAAGACAATTGGGGTAATCCAGATATTGTAAGTTTTATATCTCAAGAAATAGCTTTTTAATTTCATTTTTTACTAATTAAATATAACTGAAGTTGTGAAAAATAAACAAACATATTCTCTGAAAGTTGTCTATCGTCCGGTTAAGTTTAAAGATTTTTAAGTTTTAAGTAAAAATGTTTTAGAATGTACAAATATCATTTGAGTATTGTGAGTATAGTAGAAAAAATTATTCTATACAATCAATTCAAACGCTTTTAAAAGATGTAGAAGGAATTGTGATAACAGATAATGATGTACCTGAGAAAAATAGGCATCATAAACATGGAGGTATAAGAATTAAGTGTTGCTGTGGATGAACCAAAAACAGTTATACTTAGAGAGCTTCAGGAGAAACAAATAAATAAAAAACAACTGTTAAAAATCTTAGTACTTATAAAATTGATTTTAAAGTAGCAATAAAATTTTTTTCATCCAAGTTAGTCTGTTTTAGTAGTGTAACAGGAGCCGATAAAATTGCTATTCAGGGAGATGTTGTTGATGAGTTATCTGATGTTATTCCAGGCAAATGGCTCTACATCACTGAAGATGACACAGATGAAATTGAAGATAAAAAAAAGTAAAATCTTTAATTCTATTTGTGATACATTCATCTGTTAAAATATATATAACCTTACTGCATTATTTTAAGTCAAAAAAATACATTTATTGAAGATTAAAAGAAAATAATAGTAAGAATTTTGAGAGAATTGAAAACAAAAATTAAGTCAAACAAAAAAGTAGACTTTTTTTATTTTGAGGGCCAAGAAACTAGTGAAGATATTAAAATGACCGAGTGTGATGAAAGTAAAACTTTACAAATTTTGGGAATGGTAGAGTATCTCTTTATTGTTAAAAATGATTATATTATTATTTATTTTATCATTGATTTTTTGTCTATATAATAAGTTTGTTAATAAATATACTTATACACAGAAAAAAAATGGGAAACATTTTTTTGTAAAATGTAATGAATTTTTCCCACCTAACAAAATTTGAATTTTCTAATTTGCGACTAATTTTAACGCAATTATATCGTACATAAAAATTAAACAATAATTAAGTAGTTATTAAAATAAGTTTCTATTTTTTATTATATTATTGTTATTTTAAAATTTAGATTTTCTTCTACAATACTTTTTTAAATATAAGATTAGAATTTAATTTTATGTAAGATTACATATGCTTTCATAAAGAGCTTTCTTTAACATATCACAATATTTTTGTTAATAAGTTTAAGTAGTTTGAATTATTATAAATTTTACTTTTTTATGAAGTTACACTCTTCTGAAGGCGGAATTTTTTTTGGTACTTTAAAGGTCTCATTTAAAAATCAAATCTATGAAAAGTTATAAAATTATATGGATTTTTATCTATAGTAAAAAATATCTTCTACATATTTAAAGTTAATATATGAACAAGTACTAAAATAATATTTTTAATTATTAATGCTTTGTGTGGTTAAATAATAATTTTTAGCTTTTTGTTATTATTATTATAAATTTTTATATTTATTGTTACTAGTAAATTGTTTAAGATAATGATTTTTGTTAAAACTTAACAACTTTACACGAAATTGAGTTTTAACAACGTATTTCATGTATATTAGAAAAAAAAAACTAGATCCTAAGATTAGAATTATATTAAAAACATTAAGATTAAATAAAAGTTACATTATTTAAAATATAAAACAATTATAATTTTGTAAAAAAAACAGCAAAGTTTTGCGACAACCTCGTATTTTTCATCATTTAAAACATTTTTGCTGTCGCTTGATAATTTTAAAATTTGAATAAATGTTGGTTTTTTTAACAGGTGAGAATTTTTATTGCATTTTATGTAATAATGTCAAAATTTTTCCCATTTTTTTCTGTGTGTACTTAAATATGTTGATTAGAATATGCTTAAACACATATATAAAAATTATGAGAAAGTAATGTATAGTTTTGAAAATATTGCCATATTTATTCATTATACTTTATAAATATATGATAAATAGAAATGTATGAAAATCGTTTTTTCAAATGCTACAGATAGTAAATACGAGTTTTTGGAAACAATCAAAATACCTAGATATGTTAATTAGAATGTGCTTAATCATATATATAAAAATTTTGAGAAAGTAATGTTTCGTTTTAAAGAAATTGTCATTTTCATAGCTATACGTTACTAAGATATTATATACATAGATGTATGAAAATTGTTTTTTCAAATCCCATAGATGGTAAATTTGATTTTTTAGAAACAATCAAAATACCTAGATATGTTAATTAGAATGTGCTTAATCACATATATAAAAATTTTGAGAAAGTAATGTTTCGTTTTTAAGAAATTATCATTTTCACTAAAATACGTTACTAAGATATTATATATATAGATGTATGAAAATTGTTTTTTCAAATGCCATAGATGGTAAATTTGATTTTTTAGAAACAATCAAAATACTTAGATATGTTAATTAGAATGTGCTTAATCACATATATAAAAATTTTGAGAAAGTAATGTTTCGTTTTTAAGATATTGTCATTTTCACAACTTTATGTTACTAAGATATTATATATATAGATGTATGGGAATTGTTTTCCAAAAGCCATAGATGGTAAATTTGATTTTTTAGAAACAATCAAATTACTTAGATATGTTAATTAGAATGTGCTTAACCACATATATCAAAATTGTAGGAAAGTTATGTTTCATTTTTAAGTTTTGTTATTTTAATGATCATGCTTTATTTTATATTCGTATATAGATGATGTATGGGAATTCTTTTTCAAAAGCCATATATGATAAAAATGATTTTTTAGAAACAATCAAAATATATAGATATGTTGATTAGAATGTTCTTAATCACATATATCAAAATTGTAGGAAAGTTATGTTTCATTTTTAAGTTTTGTTATTTTAATGATCATGCTTTATTTTATATTCGTATATAGATGATGTATGGGAATTGTTTTTCCAAAAGTCATAGATGATAAAAATGATTTTTTAGAAACAAATGGAATATTCAAATATGTTGATTAGAATGTGCTTAACCACATATATCAAAATTGTAGGAAAGTTATGTTTCATTTTTAAGTTTTGTTATTTTAATGATCATGCTTTATTTTATATTCGTATATATATGATGTATGGGAATTGTTTTTCCAAAAGTCATAGATGATAAAAATGATTTTTTAGAAACAATCAAAATATATAGATATGTTGATTAGAATGTTCTTAATCACATATATCAAAATTGTAGGAAAGTTATGTTTCATTTTTAAGTTTTGTTATTTTAATGATCATGTTTTATTAATATATCGTATATAGATGATGTATGGGAATTGTTTTTCCAAAAGTCATAGATGATAAAAATGATTTTTTAGAAACAATCAAAATATATAGATATGTTGATTAGAATGTGCTTAATCACATATATCAAAATTGTAGGAAAGTTATGTTTCATTTTTAAGTTTTGTTATTTTAATGATCATGCTTTATTTTATATTCGTATATATATGATGTATGGGAATTGTTTTCCAAAAGCCATAGATGGTAAATTTGATTTTTTAGAAACAAATGGAACATTCAAATATGTTGATTAGAATGTTCTTAATCACATATATCAATATTGTAGGAAAGTTATGTTTCATTTTTAAGTTTTGTTATTTTAATGATCATGCTTTATTTTATATTCGTATATATATGATGTATGGGAATTGTTTTCCAAAAGCCATAGATGGTAAATTTGATTTTTTAGAAACAATCAAATTACTTAGATATGTTAATTAGAATGTGCTTAACCACATATATCAAAATTGTAGGAAAGTTATGTTTCATTTTTAAGTTTTGTTATTTTAATGATCATGCTTTATTTTATATTCGTATATAGATGATGTATGGGAATTGTTTTTCCAAAAGTCATAGATGGTAAATATGAGTTTTTAGAAACAAATGGAATATATAAGTATGTTGATTAGAATGTGCTTAATCACATGTATAAAAATTATGAGAAAGTAATGTTTCGTTTTCAAAATATTGCCATTTTTATGCATCATACCTTACTGATATGTAGTATATATAAATGTATGAATATTGTTGTTTCAAATGCCATAGATGGTAAATTTGAGTTTTTAGAAACAATCAAAATACCTAGATATGTTGATTAGAATGTACTTAATCACATATATAAAAATTATGAGAAAGTAATGTTTCGTTCTTAAGATATTGTTATATTTATTTATTATATTTTACTTATTTATGACATATATAAATGTATGGAAATTATTTTTTAAATGCTATAAGTGGTAAATATGAATTTTAAGAAAAAAATATCTTAAAATGTTGATAAAAATGATCTTAATAACATTATCAAAAAATTTAAACGCTGATTTACTTATTTCTAAAGATTTTGTCTTTTAGAGTTTCTAGCATATTGAAATCCGGATTTCCAAATGTCAAATGATAAAGATATATTTTAAACAAAATATAGTACTCAAGATTACAATTGTTTTAATTAAAAAACAGTTAAACTGACATTATGGATGTGATAGTGTTTACAAATTTATAAAATTTCTCTATTTTAGTATTAATTACTGTTATAAAACTGTAACTAACTCAAGATAATTGATAAAGCAAAACAGCATTTTTTCTAAATGTTAATAAAATTTTTGTTACTTATTTTATTTTATGTTTGGAATCAAACACAACGCATACATATTATTTATTATTATAATTTTTTTATTATCTTTGGTAACTATTTTTTGATTAAAACAATTTTAATTTAGAATATTAAATTTTATCTAAAATAATTTTTATCTTTTGCAATTTGTAAAAGTCGAGTTTTAATTTACTATAAATTTTAACAAAATAAAATTTATAATGATAATTAAATCAACATTTTCAATTATTCATATTTCAATTTATTAATATTCCAATATATTAATACTTCAATTTATTAATACTTCAAGTTTCTAATATGTTTTAGATAGCTAATAATAACAAACTTTTGTAATATTAACTCAAATAAACAATTGCTAGTTTAGTTATTTTCATCGTATAACCTTTTAATCAAGTTAATAAATTTATAGACTGTACTTCTAATGCAATAGATCAAATTAGTATGTAAATATACTGATTAGTTTAGATAAATCAGGATTTGAAAGTTTCTCAAAATTTTAAGGATTATAAATATACTATATAAATTAATTTGTTTAATTAAAATAAAAATCTAGTACTAATAATACTTTTAACTATCTTAGTTTATTAGTAAAGTAATTTTTAAAATTTTTCAATTCTTTATAATTTTGACTTCTTAATTTGTTAATTTCTTTAAATATATTATTAAGGTGCCAATTTTTTATTATCTTATAAATATTAAACCAGGGAGTAGGTAGATTATGTGTAATGTTATTAAAGATGGAATAATTAATAGGCGATGAAAAAGAAAAATTGTAAAAATAATATGCTACTTTGCTAAGTTGATTTTTGGATATAAAGCATTATTTTAATATTTGTATATACAAAGTTTTAGTGAAAGATAATTTGTTTGCAAATCTTATAACATGCATTTGCACTTAGATTTAGTGCACAATTTAAATTAAAAAGTTAAGAAAATATTTATAAAATCTTCTATCTTTATAAATAATATAAATTCCAAAAACACGCGAAATAAAAAAATTTATCAAATTTAAATGTATTCAATATTTTAAAAAACTAAGTAAATTTTACTATTTTTTTCATGTCCATTATTAGACAAAATACATTATGTAAAAAAAATGAAAGGAATGTTTCCGCTCATCATTTTTTGTTTAGTGATTTTAAAAACGAAGGGTATATGCATTTAATAATATTTGACATAAGCATATTATTTTAAAATAGTTATCTATCATATTAACTGTATATACAAAAAAACAAAATGTATTTTATTTTGTGAAATTTTGTATATGCAAAAATGAGGCATACGAAAGTATATGCACAAAAAAAATTGTTTTACATAACAGCCTTCGTGAGAGAAGAATTTGATTTTATGTGAATCAGGCTTTAACTTATTTTTAAAGTATTTCGAAAAATTGTTATGCACAACTCAAATTTTACAGCAATCGTCTTTATAAGTTTAAAAATCCAAAGACGCATAATGACTATTTAAAAACATTATCTATTCTTTAAATACAAGCATATGATTTTCTAAACCAATAACAAGAATTTAATTGTTTCGAACTACAGCAAAGCATGTTAACAATCATGATAATAAATGGTCTATATTTTAAATTTCCTTAATTTTCTAACAATATATATATAAAATAAAGTTAATAAATATTAAATATTTCTTAGCACACCTCACGAATTACAAACATTCTCTTAAGATATGTAAAAATCACTGTCTTTATTAGAAGTATATTTTAAAGTTTTTTTTTTACACTTTAAAGATAGAAAAATTTACACCTTTAGGAAATCTAAATTAAATATTTTGTGTTTTTTTAAAAGACAGCGATAGATTTATAATACTATAAAAATAAAGTCAATAAAACATTAGAAGTATACGATATCTGGTATAGCAAGAAAAATTCAGTTTACTAAAAAAATTAGGTCGTTTATATAAAAATGAAAGAAAGTTAAGTATAATTCCTCAAAAAAAAAGTAATTTTAACATCCAAATTTGATTTATTAAATATCATATACTGATATAGATATTCTGACCTTGTAAACAAGTAGCCATCAAACAAAGCGAATAGAGCTGCTTGTAATTTTAATGATAAAAGATTCAATTTCAATTATACTCAAAATTTACACCATATAAATTTCGCTTATTTTTGTGTAATTTTGGCGGAAAAATTTAACTAGCTTTGCGGTAGCGATCAAAATTAATTTTTAAAATTATCTAAAAATTTAAATATAATTTTTTTCATAGGACAGAAAATGAACTGTGGACGAAAAATGATCCTTTAGGACGGAAAATGCACGTTTTTTTTTTGTGTGTATAACTCTTGTTTTATCACTTATTTCCTTTAAAAATTTCCCAAATTCTTCGTATGTTGGATCGAAGGAAGTTTTGAAAGATTGTACAATTTGAACATGAGAATTTGTGTAACCCAATACTCTCTCAAAGTCAATAAACATTTTTTGACACCTTTCAAAATAATTAGTGGTATAGATGAATGCTACACTCGTCCAATTGAAATGTTCTAATACATCAACAGTAGCTACTCCTAATGAAAAAAATATAGCATAAGTAGAAAAAATATTTGGTAATCTATTAAGATCAGCAACATCTGATGTTGATACAGCACCCCATATAAATGTTGGTACACTGTAAAATTTTGCCATTATTGTCGACCTTATTGCTGCTGAATTACAAGTACTTCCAAAAATAACATCGACTTTATGATTGTGAATTAATTCAAAAGCTCCAGAACTAGCATTAGGACCAAGACAATCATCATAGAATGTATGAAATGTATAGTTATAATTAGGTAATAAATTTTCATTTTTTATTTGATTTAATGCTGATGTTACCACTCCAGCAGACTGGAGATATCCAGAGGTTGCCATGAGTAATGGGGAGTTTCGGACAAATAAAAATCCCAAATTTATTTGTTTTTTAGTATAGCAATTAATAACAAAATATAATTGTACAATAATAAAAATATGTATTAAGTTATTAAACATCATAATGTGTTCTTAATATTTTTAATAATTATAAATTTATATTTATAAAAATGAAATAAAATTATTAAAAGTATATTATTTATTTATTTATACAAGGATTAAATTTTATAAAAATTTGAAAAGATTAATATTTGAGATTTCTTGTCATAAGATATTTCTGTAGATGATAAATATTTAGTGTTTAATGTATATATTATTTGTCAATATAGAAATATACAAATTTATTTTTTTTTGTTGTTGTTTATAAAATGGAAAAAATGACATGGATAAGAAATTAAAAAAATAAAAACATTAATGAAGTTGGATAAACTTTATTAATAAAATATCGATAGAATCTCCTTACTTTATTACCATTATTTTCAAATTGGATTTTAATTATCATACTTTCCATCATATTAACAGTGGAACTTATTATTGAATACGTTTGGTATATCAACGGCTTAAAAGTAGCAAAAACATAATTCGTATCAGTTGATTTTTTGAAAATAATAAATATAAAGAAATAGTTGGATTTAATGAGCAAAAAGCAAGTGAAATTATCGAGATTCATAAATGATACATTGTTCTGATGACTTTATCATTTCCTCCCTCTTTTTTTATGTTGTCTTAGTTTTTTTTCTAACGGTATTGCGTACCAAAATATCATAATGAAAATTGTTATAACTAAATTTATACCACCAAACGAAATACATTAGAATAAAAGAATTTTTTAAAGACATTCTCGGATCGCATAATGTTAATAAATGAGAAGTGTTTGAAAACAATCTTCAAACTTTATCAACCTTTAAAAAATTGAAGCAACAATATTATCTTTTAAATAATATAAACTTACGTATTTATAGTAATTTTGTAATATTCTTCTTTGAGAAAAAGTAGGTGAGCGAGAGACAATGCCGTAGCTGATATAATAAACAAACTAAGAGCAGTTCAAATTTTTCAAACTTTGTAAAATAGAATGTTTGTTTATCAAGGTAAAGAATTGTAATGGAACATGAATGATAATTTTCTTATAACATTATTTGTTGTTATGGTTATAAGAGAAAGCAATAATTATTTAATTGAATAACATTAAACTTTGAAGCCAAACACAAACTCTTGATGAAACATTTTAAGTAAAGGATTATAAATTTACTAAATTTGTCATAACTCCGGTTGACGGAGGTAATATTATTTCTACCATTCTTGTTCATTTTAATAATAAAGAATAACTGTTATTGTTGATTAATTTTATATAATTAAATAGTACAAATGCTAGATGATTTAATAGTATACCAATACAACTTTAAATAAAAATTTTACCTTTTAAAATTGCTTTTTTACTTTTAAAACTAAATCAAATATTCAAAAATGAACTGTATCATCTGTTACAAAAGTTTCTATGGTGTATAAAGTTAATTATGCTTGAAAAGTACCAAGTAAAGTGAAACTTTCTGCCGTTACAGAAAGAAAAGTCATTTTCCGTCGTGTTGGTTATAAGATTTTAAATTAAATATTTTAAAAATGATAAAAATAAAGATTAAAATTTTACCTTAATTAAAAAAATTTTCACATCAAAAATAATCGTTTTAAAATTTTAATTGCAATTTTTTAAAAAATGAATATGAAGAGTCATTATTTATAATATTTCAAAAATATTTTTTTACTAGAACTATTGTTTAATAAGATTTAATATGTGAATTTAAACGCTTAAATTGCAACTTGATTTTGCTCAAAATTTATAATATTTATAAAAAATCGTATATTACAAAACTAGATAACGAAAAAGATTTTTTTCTGTGTTTAGAATACTAGAAAATATTGACCATATACCTTATATGTAAGCAAAAGAGAAGTGTAGTAAAAAACTTATTTGCTTGATTATTAGAAACTTTAAATATTTTGTGCATAAAATCGTTTAACATAAGGTTAATAAAATAATTATGATAAATGTTCACAAGTTTCTTGTTTACATAATTTTAATAAAACTGTATAAATATACTAAATAAAAATTATATAAAATACCAATAGTATAAATTTTATATATTTTTTATTATAAATAATGAAACAGATTAAGATAATATTACTTATAATACTAGTATGCATTACAATTGCAAACAACGTATGTTCCACTTTAATTTAATTTTATTCATTATTTAGAATGTTATTGGCAAAAAAAGTAAAAAGAAATTACCAAAAACAACGTCAAAAAGACCACATACGACTACACCTGTTTCTGATTCTTTCATATTTAATAGAACAATTATGTATGCTATAGATGCAAATCTAAGTTCATATAATCATTATATGATAAAATCCGCTCTTCAGCTAATGGAACAAAAAACATGTTTTAATTTTTCTATAACAAACAATATTTCATCACATAATACATTAGTTTTTAAATGGAATACTTGGACTAATTATTGTGCGGCTATGGCGGAATATAAGGATCGTTATATAATATATAAAATTTTGGTTAGTAAAGATTGCATTAGAAGAAGAGATAGACTTCAGAAATTGATGTACTGGAGTCTTGAAATGAGATATCAGATGGAGCAATGTCTTCAAAATAAGACGAATGGTCCTGGTCAAGGAAATATTACAGACCGATTAATGCCGGATGTTTTGAGAAAGTACAGGTGTAATGCTGCTCATTTAAATGAGACATCTCATTTCTTAGAACCATATTCATTTGGATATTATCCTAAAAAAGTTCCAAAAACAGATAATATAGAGCCTAAAAATTTGGAACAAAAAGATTATTCTGCTGAATTTTCATTTACTAATCTCAAAACTTTAAATAGCAGAATGTGTAATGATAAATGCCAAAACGATTCTTCAAAATATTGTAAAAATAAAGCATTAAGAAGCCCAAGAAATTGTGATGAATGTTTGTGCCCATTTTTCTACAAAGGAAAAAAATGTTTTGAATTTGAAAAATCCAAATATTGTGGAGATCAAAAGTTAAAAGCTATTTCAAAACAAAAAAATAAATTTTTAGATTTTAAATCAGATTGTTATTACATTATTAAACCTAAAGGAAAGTCAAAAAAAGTTTTATTAAAATTTCAAGCAATTGGTGATGCTTATTGGGCATGTGATGAAGACAAACTTATTGAAATTAGGTATTCGAGAGATAAATCAATAGAAGGGGTAATTCCATGTGGACATATAAGAAATTTTACTGTAAAAGGATATAAAGGTGTGAGTATTTTAGTGTATACATCTGAATTGGCATATGAATTTTCTAAAATGGCATATGAATTTAAATTAAAAATGGAATATAGAGAAGTTAGAGCTTAGAAATTTTAATGTTGATTAAAAAAACACTTCAATTTTTTAAACAATAAATAAAATTAACCTTGAGCATATAAATTAACACGAGTTTCAAAATATTTTTAATATATGCTTTTTAATAGTAAAAGATTACAAAAAATCTTTTATACTGTGTGTCAAACTTTACTTTAAAATTTTCACATTAAACTTCAATTAAAATACTAATGATTTCATATTCTTCAAAAATAAAGAACTTTATAATGTGTGTAACGATTTATGCAAATATGTCCTGAATATAAGCAATTAAAAATTGTTTATTTGTGGATAATTTCTTAGATCTCATTTTGTAGATTAATTTGGTAATGCTTTTGGATCTTTAATCATTTTGAAAATATAATATCTCTGCTAATGTTATCTTTTTTTTCCAATGAATGGTTTTTAATGTTGTAGATATTGTTGTCATTTCTCTTTGTGACCATGCAATTTTTAATTATATGGATTTTTGATGATATTTATTTTGTTGACTGATATTAAATATATTGTTTTTGTAAAATAGTCTGATTTTGTCTCCATTTAAAAGATTTTTAAATTTAATATACAGTAAAGTAAAATATGACAGTTTGGGAAACTGTTTGGAAAATTCGAGAACATTGTTTTTGTTATTATATAAGGTGGCAAGAGTCATCAAATTATTCATTTTATTAACTTAGGTAATAGTTGTAGTCGTTTTTTATGTAATCAAAATTTTATATGTATGACGTGTTATATTGTAATGTTATTAATTATCTTAATTATATTATAATTTTAATATTTTGTATTTGTAGACCACTAGGGGTTTCATAGACGGTTGAGGGAGATCTCAGGAATTGTTAAGAGATCGAAGGATAAGTATAAGTAAGTATAATTTTGTAATTTATAAATGTTATCCCTAGGTGGCCACTATACTTTATTTTGTGTAATCTTATCTTTGTGAGTAATATTGTAAAGTTTGGGTCAATAAAAGTTGATATTGGTAAAGGTTTAAAAGTCAGTCGGAGATTCAGAGGGCATTGGGAACTGTCTGAAAAGGAGGACACCAAAAACTATATCTTATAAATATATTTTCTGTAACAAAGAAAAAGAAATTGAAAAGATTTGGGTCTGTTTTTTTATCTAATGGTTGTATAAATAATAGATAAATATTAAATTTATATCAGTAATAGGATTCTTAAAATAAGCGATTTTTATTATTGAAACAAATGATGCTATTAAAAACATTAACAATAGAAAAATTTTTTTTGCAAAATCTTTATCTTCTGAAAATTTGTCGTTGTTAATATTCGTAAAAAGATGATCTACAATGATTAAAATTTAATAAAAAAAATAAAATCATTTTAAAAAGTAATAATGATTTTATTTCGCAAGCAAATGTTTCATACTATTATATTTATTTTTCATGAAATTTTTTTTAAACATAAATCACATTAAATAAACTTTATTATAAAAGTGATCAAAATTTTATTATTTAAACAATCTCAAAGCAAAATTTATTATGTTTATTTTTTCATTTTACTAAGCAACGACATACTGTGCGACTTTTAATTTTGAATTATGCAAATGACTACTTGAAGATATAACTGAAAAAATGTCAACCAAACTAATCATAACATACTTTTTTTAATATCATAAATAATAAACTATAAGTTTCTAAGAAATAACAAAAATATTAAAATCTTTGTGATACAGATATAAACTATTAAATGAATAAGTGCAATCTTATAAAATCTAAATTTATTATTCCGTACTATATTTGTTCAATAGTGTTTTAAATAATTTGAGAACATTTATATATCATTAAAAATAAGATTCTAAGAAACTTTAACAATTAATTAATTTATTATAAATAGTGTTTTTGTTAGATTAAAAAAAATTTGAAAAAAAGTCCTGTGATATGTTTATAATAGATTTCTTTATTTTACATGCAAAATCAATCAAAAACTGTTTGATAAAATATTTATTGATCAATTTTGCAATTTTTTTAGTTATACGAGTATTTAAATAAACTTGTATCAGTATATAAATTAATATTTATATAAAGTCTTTTATCATACAATTTTTATATTTTTTTATACAAGTAATGAAAAATATAAAGTTATTATCTACAATTATTTTAGTATACTATACGATAACTGGCAATGTAAGTGTTCAGTTTTACTATAATTTTAATACATAACTTAGAATGTTTTTGGCAAAAAAAATAATGAAAAAACAACAAAAAAATCATCTACAACTACATCTGCACCCATTACTGATTCTTTCAAAATGAATACTACAATCGCATACTCTATGTTTGAAGATATTATATCTATATATGATAAAAATATTGATTATGCAATTGAATTAATTCAAAGTGAAACATGTCTTAACTTTATTAAAATAAACCATGCAACGTCTACAGACGTAATATATTTTAGATTTGGGTATGGATGTTTTAGTTCGATAATCTTAGATAAGAATAACATATATTTTCAAATCGACATAAATCAGGATTGTTCATCAATTGACAAAATTCGAAAATTAGTCTACTGGGTTCTTGAAATGAAGTACGAAATGGATAAATGTTTTCAAAATAATATGCATGATTATAAACAAGGCCCTCTTAAAGGAAACAATATAACTGAGGTTCTAAAAAATTATAAATGTGACATTAGGCACTTAAGTGATGAATCATACTTTTTAGATCCAGAATTCATTGGCTATCGCAGTTATAAAGTTTTAAAAACAAATGGTATAGAACCTAAAAATATGGAACAAATAAATTATTCCTCAGAATTTTCATTTCTGGATCTTAAAGCTTTAAATAACAAAATGTGTAAAGATTACTGTAAAAATGAATCACCTAAATATTGTAGTAATAATGGATTAAGACAACCAAAAAATTGTGCTAAGTGTTTATGTCCATCTTTTTATACTGGAAAACAGTGTCAATATTTGGAACAACCAAAAAATCCAAAAGACTGCGGATCTCAATCAATAACAGCATACTCAAAAGGAAAAACTAAAACTTTAGATTTCAATAATGAGTGCTATTATAATATTAAACCTATGTCAGCGAAAAAAAAAGTTCTTTTAAAGTTTACACCTCTTAGTTCTGTCTATTGGGATTGCGATAGATATAAAATTATTGAAATTAAGTATTTAAGTGATAAATCAAAAGATGGGGTAATTCCATGTGGAGATTTAAGAAATTTCACCGTAAAAGGAGATAAAGGTACAAAGGTTTTTATGTATACTTCTAAAATACATTTGGAATTTAAACTAAAAATGGAATATAAAGAAGTTGTAAATTAAAATTTTTAAAAAATAAGGGAATAAAATTTCTTCATTGTAAAAAAATTTATTTTTACTAACTATAATGTCAAATAGTAAAAATTAACTTTGTTCGACTTTTTTTCGTGATTCAACGATAATTATTTCTGAATTACTTTGTGTAGGATATTTCTTTCAATAAATAAGCAAAATTACAAATTCACTTTTGTTCTAATTTATTAATAAAGAATTTAAAAATAAATTTTGATAATAGCATATACGTTCCTAATTATATAAAGATTTAGCGCACAATAAGAAAACAAAATAAAATTTCATTATTATGCAATTGATTTTATATATCTAAAAGTTACGTTGTTTTAAGCATTTAGTTGTTTTCATTATAACCATAGTAGAAAATATCTCATAACTGACTTAGAAAATTTACAATAATGTAACATTTTTTATATTTTATGTTGTTTTTGTATCGTTTAATGAATTCTAACAAGTGATCTTACTACTTATTTTCAAATAATTTTATTATTTCATTAAAATGTTGTTAATATTGTCTTATTATTTTTATTATATGTGTTGTTTTTTATAGATTAGACTTAATTTAAATAATTTGTTTCTGTTGTAAAAAAGATCTGACTTTAGATGATTATTAGATCAAGTACTCTTTCAATGATAAAAAGTTGGTATTGTATTAAAAAGTATTTCAAAATTTTTCTTCAAGTACACAAAAATAAAATTCAGGAAAATTTTTCTTGTAATTTACAAGAAATCTCACGGATTGTGCAATTAGAGGAAAACTTTTCTTGCATAGCAGGAAATTATTTATTAAATATTGCGGGAAACATTTTGCTTCAAATTTGAGGGAAATAGGTTTTTAAATTACTGTAATTTGTAGAAAAAATATTCTTGTAAATACAGGAAAAAATTTCGGTAAAAAACTTAGGAATAATATTACTGTAAATGAATAGAAAAATATTCCTGTAAAAACTCAAGAGAAATATTCCTGTAAATGGATGAAAAAAAATTCTTGTAAAAATGAAGGAAGAATATTCCTGTAAATGTAAGAAAAACATTCTTGTAAATGTAGGAAGAGCATTCTTGTAAATGCAAGAAAAGTAATCCCGTAAAAGTGAAGGAATAGTATTCTTGTAAATGCAAGAAAAGTAATCCTACAAAAGTGAAGGAAAAACATTCTTGTAAACGCAAGAAAAACATTCTTGTAAATGTAGGAATAGCATTCTTGTAAATGCAAGAAAAGTAATCCTACAAAAGTGAAGGAAAAACATTCCTGTAAACGCAAGAAAAACATTCTTGTAAATGTAGGAATAGCATTCTTGTAAATGCAAGAAAAGTAATCCTACAAAAGTGAAGGAAAAACATTCCTGTAAATGTAAGAAAAACATTCTTGTAAATGTAGGAATAGCATTCTTGTAAATGCAAGAAAAGTAATCCTACAAAAGTGAAGGAAAAACATTCCTGTAAATGGGTAAAAAAACTTATTACAACATTACTTAAGATAATTGTAAATAAATACTAAAATTAAAAATATAAAACAACTTTAAGATTTTATTTATTTAAATTCTCATTAACAACAATAATTAAAGATATTTATAAAAAAAAAACAATATGATTGCTCCAGATTGACCGCTTTTCCCCCTTGCAATCCATGAAAGATCCCACCTGTAAACTGTGACAATTCCATTAAAATAATAAAACATAGATGATAAAACTTACCTGTGACTGAAGGCATCTGTAGCCTACAACCTCCAGATTGACTGCCCTTCCTCCTTGTAATCCAAAAAAGATCCACACCTGTGAACTACGACAATCGTATTAAAATAATAAAACATAGATGATAAAACTTACCTGTGACTGAAGGCATCTGTAGCCTACAACCTCCAAGATGACTGCCCTTCTTGTAATCCAAAAAAGATCCAAACCTGCAAATAACATTAATTCCATACTACAAAAACTCACCTTCTGACCAAAGGCATACCTGTAGCCTACAAATCTCCAGATTGACCGCCCTTCCCCTTGCAATCCATGGAAGATCCCACCTGTAAACTGTGACAATCATATTAAAATAATAAAACATAGATGATAAAACTTACCTGTAACTGAAGGCATCTGTAGCCTACAACCTCCAAGATGACTGCCCTTCCCCCTTGTAATCCAAAAAAGATCCACACCTGCAAATAACATTAATTTCATACTACAAAAACTCACCTTCTGACCAAAGGCATACCTGTAGCCTACAAATAAATAATTAAATAGCAAAAAAAAATGATAAAACCTACACTTAACTAATTAATAAATGCATTTAAAAAATACGCAAAATAACAATTACATTTTGATGAAAAAACAAGCGCCATGTGTAAGGATTCCACTCCAATATTCTGGATAGGATATTCGACCCGCGCTATAACACAAATAAGGACTGCTATTAGTATATCATATATATGACTCATTTAGTTGGAATTTTTGACAAATCAAATCATGTCGTTTAATTTTAAAGAGTATTTAATATATTAATTTTAATAAATTAATTTGGAAATCAGACTTCAGCGAGTTACGAAATTATATATAGTGATAATCAACCAGGAGAATATATTCAACAAAATTTTAAAGATGTACATAAACATTTTTTAAAAGAAATTTTAAAATTTCTAAAAAAAAACAATTCAAATTTAGTAATTGAAAATAACTTTATTAAATGCAAGATGCACGTTACCTGTTAAATATACAACAAGTCCTACAAAGATTTTTTACTATATTTTTTATCATATTTTTTATCATATTATATAATATTTAAAGATTAATTCCCAAATCCATTTTTCATGCATTCCAAAAATCCTGTAGTTCATTTTCCTGCATTCAAAAATCCCCCACTCCATTTTTCTTGCATTCCAAAAATCCTGTAGTCCATTTTCTTGCATTTAAAAATCCCCCAATCCATTTTCCCTCGTTTAAAAATCCCCCACTCCATTTTTCTTGCATTTAAAAATCCTGTAGTCCATTTACTGCATTCAAAATTCCCCCAGTCCATTTTCCTTCATTTAAAAATCCTGTAATCAACTTTTCCTGCACTTGAAACTCCTGAAATTTGCCTTTCTTGCATTTGAAATTCCTTCAATTTATTTTCCTTCATTGAAAAATCCTGTAATATATTTTTCTTGCATTTAAAAATCCTGCAATCCATTTTATCGCATTTAAAAATCCTGTGATCTACATTTACTGTATTTTTTTTTCTTAGATTAGAATTTCCCGCAAAAAAAAATCCTGCAATTATTTTTCTTGCATTTTAATTTCGCTCAAAAGAAATTCTTGCAATTATTTTTCCTGCAATTAAGAAAATTCCTTCAAAATTTTTTCTGGCTTTTAAAATTCTGGGAATTTTTTTGTGTGATATCAAAGAAAAATTTAGATGATAAAAAGAAATATTTACTAACAAACTCAAAGAACTGCCCTTGATACTATTACGATAAAAGTTCTATTTAGTAAGTTTGAAATAAAAAAAAACGCTAACAAAAGAAGTAGGAAAAGTCCAGAACATTGTGATGTGTTAAATGATAAAATTGATTATGCATTTGATAAATTGAGAAGTAAATTACTTATTGGAGTAGTTCTAAAGAAAAAAAAATTATAAAATGTAGATTGAATGTCTAACTGATTATCAACAAAATTAAAACTTTATTTTGCATAAAAAATTATTATTTTGTTTATTTATTATTAATACTTTTAATAATATTTTATATATGTTTGCTTATTTGGAATTACAATACAATTTTTACTTATTTTTTAATGTATTATTTTATATATCTCAATTTTTGTTCATCGAATATGTATAGAACTAGGACGCGGAAAACGTGATATTTTAATATTGTTGATTAATATTTAATTGATAAAAATATACCTATGAAATTAACTTAAATCTAATTGTTAAGTAGCTCAAATTTAAAGTATAATTTTAAACTAGTATTTTGAAAAATGAATGTATATTTTTATTTGGAAATATATCAAAATAAATAATTGAATTTAAATTACATTCATTGATTTTGAAATTAATCATTAGAAAAAATTACTTGTTCTCCGCTAAATATAGATAAATTTCATAAATATTATTCTTGATTGTAAGAACATGTAAAGCAAATTTGTAGTTAAATTATAGGTGAAACATTAAAAAATCTACTAAAAAATTTCACACAAATTCAAAAAGTATAATTTTTTTATGATAACAAATTATTCTTTGAACCATCAACTTTCATTTTTTTCAATCATCTCATCGTATTAATGAGAGTTACCAAAATATTCTGATTCTCCAATGGTTCCATTAAGCCAATATGTTGTCATGACACCTTTCCCTTTAATAATAACTTCACCTCTACACTCCAGATTATATTTATGGGTCTCATTCAAAAGATTATATGTACTTTGAGTAATGTGTATTCTACCTGGCTTACCGTTACTTTCCATTCTTGATGCAGTATTAACTGTATCTCCAAATAGACAATATCTAGGCATTGATAAACCAACTACACCAGCAACACATGGTCCTGTATTACAACCTATACGTAGTGATACTTTGTATCCTGGTAAATGTGGTAAAGTAAATTTTTCACAAATATCCATGAAATTTAAGGCTAAATTTGCTATCTCCTCGACATGTTTTGTACCATTTCTGATTGGAAGTCCCGATACACATAAATATCCATCACCAATTGTCTCGACTTTATAAATATTTAAATTCTCAATAACACCATCAAACAAACTATACAAATCATTAACTAATGTTATTATTTGTATTGGTGAACATTTCAAGGATAGATCAGTAAATTTAACAATATCAGCAAAGAAAATTGTTACTGAATCAAAATTTTCTGGTTCAATAATTTTACCGAGTTTCAATTTTCTTGCTACAGCTTGTGGTAACATTCTTTCAAGTAATAAGTCACTTCTTTTTTGTTCCTCCTTTAATTCTTTTGATCTTTCCTCTATCTCTAGACGTAATGTTGAGGCATAGTCTTCTAGAATACCAAAAACATGATCCATTAAATTTTTTGCACCAGTCTCTTTTAATGTTCCTATTATATGTTTAATTTGTTTAATCGTCGGTCTTTTTTCAATTTCTTCACTCCAACTATCTTTGATAATTGTTACATAAGTCATATTTATTTCTATATTTGGTGGTATTTCAATATCAGGTCTTAAATGATTATGTCCACCTCTTTTAACAAGATATATGATCTCTTCAACACTCTCTTTTCTATTATTATAATCATATGGAAATTTTTTTGTGAGAATCTCCGAACATATTATAGCAAAACTATAAATATCACCTTCCTGTGATCCAGTCAAATTATCATTTCTTAATATTTCTGGTGCAGTCCAGAACTTATCTTTAGTTTTCATTTTTTGACAACTTCGATAACTAAATAAATTAAAATCACTAATTTTTAACTGCCATCTATCACTTATAAGACAGTTTTTTGAAGTTAACCTTCCATGATAATGTAAAAAACTATTGTGAATAAAATGTAAACCTTCAACGAGATCTTTTATTAAAGAAACTAAGAAAAATGCATCAAAAATTGAGTTGTCTGATTGAAGGATATCCTACAAAAAGAATGTAATCAAAAAATTAATAAATTAAAACCTACAAAAAGGCTTCCTCTCTTACAATATTTCCATAAAGAGAGGGGGAGTTTAGCGTCTAGTGACATTCCATAAAATTTATTAATATTATCATGCTCCCATGATAAAAGTTTACTTAATTCAATTTTCTGTTCTTTCGATGGTTCAAAAATTAATGAATGTTTCTCTCCTGCTACGGCTTCACCATCAAGATAAACAAACATAAATTTAGCAGTATCTCGTTTAGTATTTAACATATTCTTACTAGATTGTGATGGAACAGATGAGATAAATGAGTTTAAACTCTTATCAATCTCATTTTTTGCAGGCATAGGCTTCTCCAGCTTTATGTATGGTATTATCCAGCGTGTTAACTCTTCATTCTTTTTACGATTAATTTTTAATAAAACATATGTAATAAAAACTACAAAAAGTAATATAAGTATTATAATTATCACACCAACAATAATTACTTCATTTAAATGGTTTTTGAAAATATCAATAGGACATAATTTTCCTTTATATCCACAAATTGGAACGTTTAATGGAATTTTATTTCCCCAATTAGCGAACATGGTTTTTGTAAAATCGTCAACTTCTATTTGTCTTTTATAATCTGTAATACTTGAAAAATTATATGTCAGATATAATGTTGAAGATTCTAATTCGTTCAAACCACGTAATTGTAAATAAGCTGTCCTAATACAATTTACACCATAAGTCATTTCACCAGTCTTGCCAAAATACTTTCCAGGACAATGTTTACGTAATAAACTATAATTAGTAAATGCCTCATCACCATATAATGATAGAGTTTTATTAAGTAATGATGCCCAAAAATAGATAGCATCATTTAAATACCAAACATATCTTGATAATGTTGTTAAATTGGACACATCACAATCACTACAATAAAATGGCCATTTTTTAATGTTTCCTAAGATCTCTTTATCATCAATTAGTGACGTTATCTGTCTTCTCGTTAAATCTATACTGAACATTTTTTTAGCCATCTGAAAAGCATCGTCACTCCTTCCATCTGGTGTGCTGTTATAAATATCTTTATAGAAAAGATAATATTCTCCTGATGGATTTTTTACGTTAGTATAAAAACCAAAGTTTTTATATTCCATATTTATATGGACCCATTCGTCATTATTAAGACCATTATCAAACATGCTTATTAAAAATTTTCTCTTATACATATCATCTTCAAAACATGACAATATAACTCTTGTTTTTTCATTTGCAGTCTTTAAAAAATATCCAAATTCTTCGTACGATGGATCAAAAGATGTTTTGAAGGATTGTACAATGTGGACACGAGAACCCATGTAATTCAATGCTCTCTCAAAATCAATAAACATGTTTTGACATCTTTGAAAATAATTAGTGGTATAGATAAATGCTACAGTAGTCCAATTGAATTGTTCTAATACATCAATAGTAGCAATACCTAATGAAAAAAATACAGAATAAGTAGAAAAAACGTTTGGTAATCTATTAAAATTAGCAATATCTGTTGTTGATACAGCACCCCATACAAATGTTGGTACACTATAAAATTTTGCCATTAAAGTCGCTCTTATTGCCGCTAAGTTACAGGTACTTCCAAAAATAACATCGACGTTATTGTTGTGAATTAATTCATACGCTCCGGAACTTGCTCTGGGGACAAGGCAATCATCGTAGAAAATGTGAAATGTATAATTGTAATCAGGCAATAGCTTTTCATTTTTTATTTGATCTAAAGCTAATGTTACCACTCCAGCAGATTGAAGATATCCGGAGGATGCCAAGAGAAGTGGCGAATTTCTAACAAATAAAAATCCTAAGTTAACTTGTTTTTTAGTATAACCATTAATAACAAAATATAGTTGTATAATAATAAAGATATATATTAAATTATTAAGCATCATACTTTATTCATAAAATTTCAAATGAGAATAATCTTTTTATTTATTTACAGGGATTTAATTTTATAGAAATTTGAAAAGATTAATATTTGAGATTTCTTGTCATAAGGTATTTCTGTAGGTGATAAATATTTAGTGTTTCAATATATATATATATTATTTGTCAACATAAAAATATACTAATTGATATTTTTGTTATTGTTTATAAAATGCAAAAAACTCATGGATAAAAATTTAAAAAATTATAACATTAATCAAGTTAGATAAATTTTATTAATAAACCATTGATAAAATTTCCCCACTTTATTACCATTATTTCTTAATCTGATTTTAATTAACCTTCCTTCAACCATAATAACAATAGGATTTATTATTGAATAAGTGTGGTATATTAACGGCTTAAAAGTAGTAAAAACATAATTCGTATCAGTTGATTTATTGAAAATAATAAATATAAAGAAATAGTTGGAATTAATGAACAAAAAATAGGTAAAATTATTAAGATTCTTAAATAAAATATTGTTCTAATAATTCTACTATTGTTATAATTTCTCCCCTCTTTTTTACAATGTCTCAGTTTTTTTTCTAACAGTATTACGTATTAAAATATCGTTATGAAAACTGTTATAATTAAATTTATACCACCAACAATATACATAAGAAATAGAGAATTTTTTTAATTCCATCTAGTATCGTTTAATATTAGATTGTCCCATCTAAAATGACTATTTTTTGATACAGGTTGTATGATACGTGTTTTCTCAAATGACTAGCTATGTTTTGGTATAAAAAACAATCTATTAGATTCTCCTAAATCTCTTCTACATGATGATATATATATCATTGCCATAAGCACTGTTTATCATTATCTTATTTTACAAACAAACAATGCTGTCAAAACGTGATATTCGTAATATTATATTTTATGAATTCGAACGTGGTAATAATGTTGCAAAAACAACTCAGAAAATTGATAAATCTTTCGGAGAGAATTTTATCAATGTTTCTAATATGCAAGAATAGGTTAATAAATTTAAAGTAGGAAATGAGAATCTCAATAACAAATAGCGTAGAAGACCTAAGTCTGTTCTTGACAACGGTGAACTACGAAAAGCTGTTGAAGCCAATCAACGCACAATATGTTATGAAACTTGCAAAAGAGTTAAATGTATTCAAATCAACAATTTCCCATCACTTAAAGAGAAGAGAAAAGACAAAAAGCTCGACAAATGGGTACCTCACGAATAAAACGAATATCAAAAATTTTGTCGCTATAAAGTTTGTTCTCTCCTCATTTTGAGAAACAAAAATGACTCATTCCTTGATCGTCTTGCTACCTATGTTGAAAAGCCGATTCTTTACGACAATTTTAAACGAACTGGACAATGGTTGAACAAAGATGAAGCTCCGAAACACTTTCCGATGCCCAAAGTATTACAAAAAAGGTTCTGATGACTTTTCGGTTGTCTGGTGCATGTGTCATTCATTTTAAATTCGTGAAACCTGTTGAAAGCATAATTTCATGTCCAACTGTAAAAAACATGTAGAAATAAGTCAAAAATTGTTATGAAAAATGCCTACAGTAGCCAATGAAAAAGGAGTAATCCTTATTTATTATAGTGCAAGACTGCATGTTTCAAAAATGACCCTCTAGAAATCGGGAGAATTAAAGTATAAAACTCAACTTCATCATGCATATACATCTGACCTTGCTCTAACAGATTTACACTTTTTCAAACGTCTCGACAACTCCTTAACATAGAAAATCTTCAGGAACGATGAGGACCTTAAAACTGCCTTTGAAGCTTTCATTGAATATAGAAGTCCGGATTTCTATGTATATGGAATCAATAAGATTGCGTTTCGTTGACAACAATGTGTAGATTGTAATGGTTCTCATTTTGAATAAAAATATTTATTTTTAAAAAAGTTATGAGCATTTAAAAATTAGGGTAAAAAATAGTCATTTTGGCTGGGACAACCTAGTATTACTATATAAGACGTATTTGGATAAAATTCTAAAATTTCATCTATCTTAAAAAATTAGAGTAAAAATACTATTTTTTCTAATAATACAAATCTACATTTTTATAATAACTTATGTATTCATCTTTTTTTAGAGGAAACGTGTGAGCGAGAGACAATGCTGCAGCTGGTATAATAATCAATCCAAAAGCAGTGAAGAATTTTTCAAAACTTTGTAAAATAGAATGTTGGTTTATCAATGACAAAGACATTGCAGCGGAGCAAGTATGATAACTTTCTTATGACATTATTTATTGTCGATTGTAGGAGATATATAATAATCATGTAATTACATAATATTGGACTTTGAAGCCCAAAACAAACTTCTGATGAGGCCATTCCATTAAGTGGTGATAAATGGATAAAATTTGTCATAAGTCCAGCGGATAGAGGTAACATTACGTCTACTAATCTTGTCCATTTTAAGAATAAGAAATATTTATTATCATTAATTATATTTTTAAATTTAAATAGGGTAAATGCTAACAGATTTAATAGTATACCAATGCAACTTTCAATAAATATTATTTTTTCAATAAACATTTCGATAAAAAGATTTTTAAGAAAGTTGTTAGTGCTTTATAGATATACTAACATTTTATTTTTTAAAATTAACTTAGCACCTTTCAAACTGAATCAACAATTTAAAAAATAATCTGTATCATCTGTTTGTAAAATTTCCCATGAATATACGGACAAAAAAAAGTGAGAAGCATTTTTGCGTAAAATGTAATGAATTTTTCCTACCTATTAAAATTTGAATTTTCTTGAATTGCGACTAATTTTATCGCAACTATATCGTACTTAAAAATTAAAGCAATAATAAAATAATTATCGAAATAAGTTTCAACTTTTTACTATATTATTGTTATTTTAAAACATAGATTGTCTTATACAATACTTTTTTAAATATTTAATTAGAATTTAATTTTATGTAAGATTATAAATGCTTTTATAAAAAGCAATTCTGAACATACGAAAATATTTTTATAAGTTTTAATAGTTTGAGTTATTAATAATTACATTTTTTACTATAAAATTACACCCTTCTGAAGGCCGAAAAGTTTTTGTATGACTTTAATGGTTCTATTTAGAAAATTAAATCTATGAAAAGCTATGATATTATATGGATTTTTATCCATAGTTAAAAATATCTTCTACATATTTAAACTTAATATGAAAACAAATACTAAAATAATATTTTTAATTATTAATGCTTTGTGTGGTTAAATAATAATTTTTGGCTTTTTGTTATTATTATTACGAATTTTTTATATTTATTGTTGCCAGTGAATTGTTTAGGACAATGATTTTTGTTCAAACTTAACAACTTTACACGAAATTGAGTTCTAATAACATGTTTAATGTATATTAGAAAAGAAATTAGATCCTAAGACTAGCATTATATCAAAAACATTAAGATTAAATAAAAGTTACATTATTTAAAATATAAAACATATATAATTTTGTAGAAAAAACAGCAAAATTCTGCGACAACAAATATTTTTCATCGTTTAAAACATTTTTACTGTTGCTCGATAATTTTAAAATTTGAATAAATGTTGATTTTTTTATAGGTGGGAAATTTTTTTGAATTTCAGATAGATTTGTCAAAATTTTCCCATTTTTTTTTTCTGTGTATAAAGTTAATTTTGTATAAAAAGGACAAGTAAAGGTAAAACTTTGTGTCATTATAAGATTTTTAAAATATATTTGTAAATTAAAGTTTCTAATTTTAAATAGAAAATTTGGCAGCATGATAGATATAATGAAATATTTTATCGATTTTTAAAATTATTGGGGTGGTGCATAATTATTGTGTCATTTTTTCTCGACGTTTTAATTTTTTTAAAAATTTATATTTTTTAAATTTTTTATATAAAAATAATCCTCTCACATTTAAATTAGTGAATCGCACATCACAAATTATATTCATGTTCGACATATTATGCTCCACCACTTCGAAAAAGATTGGAATCGTTGTGTAGTGGTATTAAAGTTTAAATAGAAATAAGAGTACAAAGGAAAACATTTTATTATAATCGTACAATTATAAACACCAAAAACATCTTAAAAACTGAGGATCATAAATAATGAATGAATATTAAGATAAGTCAGACATTTATATAAAAAAAAAGTGGATGTATGTTTTTAGGTAAAGAGAGGTGGTATGCATTACGGAATGCAGAACAGCTATTCAGCGATCCCAACAAACTTTTTGCGAAGGAATAATCAGGCAAAACCAAGTTGAAATGTTGTTTAAGAAGTTCAAATTTGGTAATTCAAACTAAATTACCTTTCAATTTGGCTTTTGTCAATTGTTCTTCGATCAAAAAGTTTGTTGAGATCGTGAAATGACTGTGCTGCTTTATAACCTTTCGCGAAATGGTGGAGCATGGAATCCCGAATATGAATATGATTTTCAATATACATTTCCACCAACTGAAGAGAGAGGTATATTTTTTTGAAAAAAAAAAATAAAAATGCTAATTTATAAAGAAAAAAAAATTCGCGAAGAAAGCCGCAATAATTATGCTCTATGACTTCGAGAAAGATTGAAAGGTAGCACAGCCATTTCACAATCTCAACAAACTTTTTGACGAAGAAACAATCGGCTAAAGCTAAATTAAAAGATGATTTAGTTTGAATTACCAAATTTGAACTTCTTGAACAATCTTTCAACTTGGTTTTTTCTGATTATTTCTTTGCAAAAGATTCACTGAAATCGCTGAATAGCTTTTCTACACCCCAATTTTTTTCGAAGTGGTAGAGCATGATATGTTAAACATGAATATAATTTGTGATATGCATTTCACTAATTTAAATGTGAGGATTACTTTTATAAAAAAAAATTTTTAAAATACAAATTTTTTAAAAAGTAAAACGTCGAGGAAAAATGCCGCAATAATTATGCACCAACCCAATAAATTAATAAGAACAATACTAAAATTATAATAATTATATCTACAGAAAATATATTTATAGGAATATAGTTTTTGGCGTCCCCCTTTCAAACAATTCCCAATGCCCTCTGAATTACCAACCGACTTCAGACCTTTATTACAATCAACTTTTATTGACCCAAACTTTACAATATTACTCACAAAGATAAGATTACACAAAATAAAGTATAGTAAAGTAAAGTGGCCACCTAGGGATAACATTTATTAATTACAAAATTAAACTTACTTATACTTATCCTTCGATCTCTTAACAATTCCTGAGATCTCCCTCAACCGTCTATGAAACCCCTAGTGGTCTACAAATACAAAATATTAGAAATACATTACAATATAATTAAGATAATTAATGACATTACAATATAACACGTCATACATATAAAATTTTGATTACATAAAAAACTACAACTATTACCTAAGTTAATAAAATGAATAATTTGATGACTCTCGCCACCTTTTATAATAACAAAAACAATGTTCTCGAATTTTCCAAACAGTTTCCCAACTGTCATATTTTACTCTACAATAAAGACTTTTTATAACTTTTCTAAATTCCCTTCAGCTATCATTCTGAATTTTTATTCAATTGTTCTTCAATTCAAATGATTAATTGATATCTAAAAAACCAATGACTTTGCTTATGACTTCTTCGGTCATTTAAAATCCTTTTAATAATATGGTTATTTTTTTTATTCTTTTATCTAACAGACTTAACTTTAATAATTTACTAATAAAACTTTTATCTTAAATCCAATCTACAAGTAGCTAAAATTTAACAAAAAATTTTACATTATTATTTGAAAAAATATGAATTTTTTTGTAAATATTAAAAAATAAGCTATTGTAGATAAATTACATTCATTTATATAGAAATTCGTCATTATAAATAAATTACTTGTTCTCTGCTAAATATAAATAAATTTCTCATAAATAATATTATTTATTGTAGGGCTATGTAAAAGCAAATTTTTATTTTAAACCATAGATGAAACATTAAAAAATGTACAAAGAAATTTATACTTAATGAAAAAATATAATTTTTTTATGATATCAAATTATTCTTTGAACCATCACTTTCTATTTTTTCAATAACATCATCATCTTGGTAAATGTTATCAAAATTTTCGGGATCTCCAATGATTCCATTAAGCCAATATGTTGTCATAACACCTTTCCCTTTTATAATAACACTTCCTCTCTCTTTCATATCAAATCCTCCTAGTTGTGTCAACAATTTATAGTATGATTCTGTTGTATGTATTCTTCCTGGTTTACCATTACTTTCCATTCTTGAAGCAGTATTAATCGTATCACCAAATAAACAGTATCTTGGCATAGATAGACCGACAACGCCAGCTACACAAGGTCCTGAATTACAACCAACTCTAACAGTTATCTTTTCATCGGGTAATGAGGCAATCTTAAATTTATTACAAGCATTTATAAATCCTAAAGCTAATAATGCAATTTCTTTGGCATGTTTCATACCATTTGGTATTGGGAGTCCCGAAACACATAAGTATCCATCACCGATAGTTTCAACTTTGTAGACATCCAATGATTCAATTATATTATCAAAGGTTGTAAAAAGATCATTAACGAAACCAATAACTTGTAGTGGAGAACATTTTGAAGACAATATTGTAAATTTAACAACATCAGCAAAGAATACTGTAACAGAATCAAAATTTTCAGGTTCAATAGCCTTTCCTAATTTTAGTTTTTCTGCTACTGTACTTGGCAACATTCTTTTTAATAACAAATCACTTTTCTTTTGTTCCTCAATTATTTCACTTGTTCTAGATTGAACTTCTTCACTTAAAGTACCAGCATAAGTTTCTAAAATTGAAAAAGCATGGTCCATTAAATTTTTCTTTTTCTTATCGCTAATAGCTGTCATAACTTTTTTAATATCTTTTATATTTGGTCTATTTTGTGGTAATTCATTCCAACAATCTTTGATGAGAAGTAATAAAGCTGAATTTATCTCAATACCCTCGTATGGGACAAGTTCCGGTCTTTTGGGTGGTAATGAATTTCTTTTAACAAAATACACTGTTTCATCAATAGAATCATCTTCCATTTCAATATTGAATGGAGTTGTTTTACAAATAATTTCACTACATATGATAGCAAAACTATAAATGTCACCTTCAGAACTTCCTAAAGAACCATCATCTCTCAAATGTTCCGGAGCCATCCATAATTTTCTTTCATTACTAACTTTCTCTCTGATTCTCATACTTTTTAAATCGAAATTACTAATTTTAACCTCCCATCTATCATTAACAAGACAATTTTTTGACGTTAATTGTCCGTGAAACTTGATGAAGCCTTTGTGAATGAAATGAAGACCTTCAACGATATCTTTTATCAGACACATAAGGAAAAAAGAATCAAATAATGAGGTATCGGTTTGGAGGATATCCTAAAAAATAATTTTTTAAAAAATAAAATAAACATGTACAAATAAATGAAGACATACAAAGATACTTCCACGTTTACAATATCTCCATACAGATAAAGGAAAACTTCCATCAACAGACATTCCATAAAACTTATTAATATTTGAATGATTTGATAAAAATATCTCCGATAACTCCTTTAAGTCTTCCTTATTTTCAACATACATTACTGTATGTCTCTCAGCAACGACTAGATCAGTTTCATAATTGACATACATAAATCTATTACTATCCTCCTTGGTAGTAATATTTCTACTAGATTTAGAAGTTCTCCCAGAATGAAATGAATAACTTGATTGATTTATCTGAGAATCATTGTTTTCACGTTTTGTTAGTTTATTATTTGGTATCTTCCAGTTTGATAATTCTTCAAGTGCTTTTCTACGATACCTGATTACTGCATAAACTGTTGATAAAATTGAGATAATTATTAAAATTATAATTACTACAATAATAATAATAGCTAATTCTCGATATTCTTTAAAGAAATCTATTGGACAATTCTTTCCACTGTATCCACATAATGGTCTATTCAACGGCACACTATTATCCCAATTTTCAAACATTGTACTATTTGACCCCACATCACTCATTGTTTTATTAAAAGATAAAACACCATCAAATGAATAATTAACATGAATTACTTCTTCACCGAATCTATTAATTCTTTTTACTTGAAATATTGCTAAACGATTACATTCGCTATCAAATATTACAGTTCCTACAACTCCTTCAATTGTTCTATTACAACCAAATTTAAGAAGTGAAAAATTGTTAAATACTGCTTCTTCACCATACTTTTCAGTAGATATATTCAAAAAAGTTGCCCAAAAATAAACAGCATCATAAAGATAACTAGCATATAATGATAGTTGAGTTGTATTGTTTATAACGCAATCACTACAATAAAATGGCCAATCTTTAATTTTATTTAATGTTTCTTTTATAAATTCTGATGATAATTTTCTACTAGCACTTGAATCTATAATAAACATATGCTTAGCCATTTTAAATGCATCATCATTACGTTTATCATTCAAACCATATACATCTTTATAAAAAAGCTGTTGTTCGTTGTTTTCATCATAATTACTTGAGGGAAAACCTAATCTTCTAATTTCCAAATTAATATGAACCCATTCATTATTAGTAAAATTATTATCATACATGTATAGTAAAAAATCTCTTTTCCATACGTCCATATCAAAACAGGATACAATAATTCTTGAAAATGGCTTTGTTGAATCGAAAAAATAGTCAAAATCAGTTTTTCTTGGTGGTGTTTCGGTAATTAACGAACTTTTTAAATTTAAACTAGGATAGAAATTATCCATTATAGTTTGAAAATCAGTAAACATTCTATTACAACGTTTTTCAACTGATGGAGTAGAGAGGAAAGCAATATCCGTCCAATTGTTTGATTCAATAAAATCAAGTGCGGCATAAGATAAAGAATAAAATGTAGCTGTTGAAGAATAGACATTTGGATATTTTTTATGATTTAACATTTTTGACGAACTAACAATTCCCCAGACAAATAGTTGTGTATTGAACATTTGTGTTGAAAATGAAGCTCTTTTTACAGATTCTGTACACGAAGGGCCAAATATAACATGAACTTTATCAATATATGATAAATTATAACTTAATGCACTCGCATTACTTTCATTACAGTTTTCGAATTTATAATAAACTGTTATATTAGTGATATTTGAAAGTAATTGTTCATCTCGAATCCTTTTTAAAGCCATAGCTGCCATTCCTGCTGATCTTGTAAAACCTATCTTATCATCATAGTAACCACTTAAATTGTTAAATAAAAATCCAATTTTTACTACTCTTTCATTAGTTTTTATTATAACATAGGAAACGAAAAAAATAAAGATAACAAAAAACGAGAATCTCATTATGATGTTGATAAATAGTTTTTATGCATTTTTATAGAAACAGTATGAAACCAATGTCTATAAAAAAATATGGTTTCTATTTAAAAACTTCTAACAATAAATATTTTTACAAAAAAACATATTTTCTTGTAAAAAATTTCTACGACATCCCTATTGATACCTTTTATTTAGAATTTAAAATTATAAACAGCATCTTTTAATGTTTTCTCTAATTGTATGATTAAAGTTTTTTCAAATTTTTTTTTCAAGTTCATTGAAAGTATTATTTTTTTACTCACAGGGAGATTTTTTTATATACTGATTAGAATTATCAAGATGACAGGAAAGAATTTTTTGTTTTTTTAAAAATCTTTTTATATTTTTATTTTCAATTTTGTGTTATAATATGTATATCAATGATTTATTATAAAATAAAATATGAAAAATATTATAAAACTATTAAAGAAGGATATTCACAACTATTATTAGGTAATTAGTATCTTTAAAAATTAGAGGTTGAATTTTCATTTTTTCTAGGAATTGTTCTTTAACAACTATAAATTTAACATAAGTAAATATCTTATCTGCACACAAAAGATTTTTTCCTCAAAACAAGGACCAATTATCAAAATAAGGACCACTTTATCAAAAGAAAGACCACTCCATCATTTTTCGGACTAATTTTTTTAAATTTGAATAATTCTACTAGTAACATGATAGAGTTGAACCATCTTATAACGAAAAGAATTTTGATAACTTATTAAATATAAATAGCATATTTTCATTATATTATTTCATTGTAATTTTATTGTCATATTGTATCTCGTTTGCCTGTTAATTAAGAAAGGTAAAAGAATATATTAATTAGTAAGTTAATAATTAATATATATAATTTTCCGATTTTAAGGTGGCCACTAATTATTTAAAACACGTTTTGTGAGTCAATCAGACATTAGAGGTACAACTGAAAAATTTTACCCCCCATTTTTATTTCATTAATAGAAAGAGCAACTAAAATAATGTATGATGGCAAATTCATTCGGCCTGAAACTTTGAGATACAGAAGCTACAGTGATTCAAAGTCGGAAAAATTGATTTTTATAAGTTCCCGGTAAATAAGTTTTTTCAAAAATAAATATTGCTTCTAGGAGTAATTCTTTATAAGGAAACGAATGAGAATACTTTCGGATACGTAAATTTCCGTCTTTATTGTCTTTTGAAATTTTTTTATAGTTTTTTTCATTTTTTGAGTGCAAAAATCAAAGAAGCGCATGTTCTCACTATGCTTATTCGATTTTTCATGTAATTTTACATCTAGATTCAACAAATAATAAAAAATAAAAAGTGTAACACAATATGTTTTTGAGTATGAGTACAAAAATGAAAAAGACACATGTTTTCACTTTGTTCATTCGTTTTTTCATGAAAAATTACACCTAGAAACAATATTTATTTTGAAAAAAATCTACTTACCGGAAACTTGTAAAAATAAATTTTTCCGACCCTGTATTACTGCAGCTCCTGTATCTCAAAGTTTCAGACTGAATAAATCTGCCAACATACATTATTTTAGTTGCTCTTTTTATTAATAAAATAAAAATGGGGGGTTACAAACTTGTGCTGTATCAAATTTTTAAAAAATGTTCGACTGACTCAAAAAACGTGATTTAAATAAATATAGACATAAAAAATTATTATTTACTAAATTTTTACTATTTAATTGTTTTTTTGTATTAAACATTATCTAATAAAGTTTTTTTATTTTATTTGTGTGTTTTTTTTAAAAGGAACAAAAAATGAATTACATAAAAATTTAATAAGAATATTTTTACTTATTTGTTAAAAAAGTTTTTTTATCTAATTATTTTGATTGGAAGTAAAAAAAATATATTATAATAATATTTTATTATATAAAAAGGTACAAGATATAGAAATATCAACTTCAAAATGATAATTATAGAATATCCGTGTTGAATTATAAAGCATTAATCTTGATAACATTAAAATAAAAATTTATATTTTATTGTGTTAAAACTATCTTAAATTTAAAATTTAATAGTTTTCGAACTAATTTATTCTAGTGATTTTTACAAACGTTTAAAATTTTTTTAATTGTAAAAAATAATCTTTTGAACTAGGCTTCGGGTAGTTTCACCCGTTGAATAAACTCTGTCCCAATTGTTTTTTAGCAAACAAATGACTATGAAAGATTTGTTATAAAGTAATAGACGAGTTTTTTTTTTAAAAAATATGTTAAAGTAGAAATTAGAAATCTTACTTAGTAAATAGTCAAATTATTTTATAAAACGTTTATTTTTTCATTTTAAAAGGGTAGGGGCCACATTTTAACGCAGTGCGTAATGAAGTAAATCTAAAGGAATATCAATAAAATGCGTCCGCTATTTAAGACTCTGACCAAAAAAACATTAAAGCAATAAAAATTGAGTGAAGATTCTTTTTTCGGACTAATGTTTTAAAAACTTTCTTTTGAATATTCGCTGTAAGACATATTACTTAAAAATTTGGCTGGGGTGAAACTGTACTTTCCCTTTGAACTAATATAAAACTTTTTGAAGATTATAAAAATTATTTAAACATTTAAGATCATTTTCACATTATTTAATGCTTAGTAGAAAATAAAAAAAATTTTTCTGACATGCTTGGTAATTTATTTTTACCATATTTTACTGGTAGTTAAGTGATGCTTTACAATTTTTTTTCAAATTAAGTTTTTGCTTTAAAGAATTTATTTATTTTTCTATATTATTTGCTTTACTAGATTATTTAATTAATATTTGTGATAATTTCTTTTTCATTTTAATGGCATAAGAAATGACAAAGTGGTCAAGGGATGAATAAAATAGTGCAGTTTTAATGAAAGAACTGTTTGTTTGTAATAAGTTATAAAATATTTAAAAAAATTTTATTAAAACTATTGCAATATTGGTAAAACTAAAAAAATTATAATTACCATAAAATTTAAAAGTAAAAATTTTTATTGGTAGTTAGCTCTCTATAATTAAATATATTAATACAATAATAACAATGATTACAATGTGAGAAAAATGATTACATACAAAAATGTCAGAAATGTAAGGAATGATTATTTCAAAACAATTCTACTAATTTATACTAAATTTTCTTGGGAATATGTCACTAAATATAATTTTAAAATGGTCCTTAATTTGATAGAAATGGTCCTTTTTTGATAAAAATGGTCCTTAAAATAAGGAAAAAATCTTTTGTGTGTGTTATTTAAACTATATTTTTACTATTATAAAAAGTTTTGGTAATTAATAGAACAGAAAAATTTATGGTTAAAAAATTAAAAGACTTATTTCATTAATAACAATTTATATACTAGAACTACTTTTGAATATTCGTATTGTTATTTCAATTATATCATGTTTATTTTACATTAATATTATTATTGAATTTGACAAAAAACAATAATGGTAAATAAGATATTGACACATTTTAACTGCACAGAGAACCTAAACAAGTCGATTTAACGCATACATTTTATATAAAAAATGAGTATATTTGATAGAATTTTGTAGTCTGTGGTCTACTCCACTTTGCATGATTGTTTATTTTAAACTTACCTTCAGTTGGTAATATTTTGATGATGGTCGGTTAAACCGACATGTTTAAAATTTCTGTGTAAAAATTCTGACTTCCGTATTTTTGGATTGAAATTTAGAAAACTATTCCAAGAATTTGATTCATTCTTTTAATCTATCATTAGAACACAAGTTATCTAATTTGTTTAATTTGGAAAGTTTCTACTAATCTTGTTACTAAAAATTTAACTATTCGTTTTTTATAAGTATGTTATTATTTATGTTTAAATATTGTGTGTGTCGCTTTAGGTGTCCAAAAATACAAAATTACTTTTAGTTAATAAGTTATTAAACAAGTCTGAGTTCTGATTACTTAAAGAATTAACGCCACCAGGCATCTTTAAATTTTTATTAACAGTAGTCAAGTAAAAAATTTATTAACAATAAATAAATTAAGATTATTTACTTTAGACACTTTACTTCTTGATTTGACTGTAATTATTTTCCCTTGAATCATAATAACAATAGGATTTATTATTGAGTAAGTTTGGTATATTAATGGAGTAAAAGTTGCAACTAAAAATTCATTTTCAAGTGATTCATGTGATAATAAAAAGTAGTGGTATATAATACTGGTTGGAAGCAGTGAACAAAAAATTGGTAGTATTATTGATATTCTTAAATAGAAAATTGCCACCGTAATTTTACAATTTGTTTCGTTTCTTCCTTCTTTTTTACATTGTCTAAGTTTTTTTTCTAACGGTATTGCATACCAAAATATCATTATGAAAATTGTTATACACGTATATGCAAAGCCAACACTATAAACAACCATAAAAGAATTTTTTGGAGAGATTCTAGGATCATACAATACTATTATATAAGATGAATTCGGAAAACTTTTGAAAACTATATCAATCTAAAAAATTTAAGTTAAGAATATCATTTTAAATAATACTAAACTACATCTTCATAATAATTTTTATATTCATCCTCTTTTAGAGGAAATGTATGGGTAATAGATAATGATATAAGTGCTAAAATTAATCCAAAAATAGTAAAATATTTTTCAAATTTTGTACAGTGAAATATTGGTTTATTAATGACAAAAACATTGTAACGATACATGTATGATAATTTTCTTACAACATTATTTATTGTAATTGATATAAGATTTAACATTATCATGTAATTACATAAAAATGGACTTTGAAGCCAAAAACAAACTCCGGACGAGGCATTTCCCTGGAACGGTAATAAATTTACCAAATTTGTCATAACTCCAGCTGATAGAGGTAGCAATATATCAAGTAATCTCGTCCATTTTAAAAATAGAAAATATCTATCACTTTTAATTGAATGATTGTACTTAAATAGTACAAATGCTAAAAGATTTAATATTATACCAATACAACTTTCGATAAAGGTTAATTTTTCAATAAACATTTTAGTAAATAACTATAAGAAAAGTTCTTAGCAATTTACATGTAATAAACAATTTATTTTTCACATTTGTTTTTTTAAATCTAAATATTAACATTCAAAAAATGGACTTTCCATCTGCTGATAAAAATTTTTCATGAATATATTATTTTAGATAAATAACAAAATATATCAGTAAAGGTGAAAATTTATATTATTATGAAATTTTTAAATTGTGTTTGTAAGTTTAAATCTCTAATAAAATAAATATTATATTTCTATGTAATTATCCTTGCAAATGTCTTATTCCAAAAAATTAAACATGTATTATTTTGCTCAAATTTTAAAAACTAAACTTTAATCTTTAATTTATATTTCCTTCACAGGACAAAAGAAATGATAGTTAATAGGGAAAATAATTTGAATCCACAATGGACTAGTGGCTTTTTTAGGTGTTTAACAATATAGATTGCCATAAATTAAATGTTTTTCTTGAATTGATCTTAATATGACATTTAATGTTAGTCATAAGCAATTGATATTTTTGCATTAAATAACATACCGTTGGTTTTCATCAATCTTCTTAGAAAACTACATTAAATTCAAAAATAAAGTTTACCTAAAAGGACATTTATTTTATATAAAAAAATCTAAATATGCCTTTCTATAGTAATGCAATTGAGGTAGTCAATTTTTATTTTAATTACTATATTTAAAAAAAAATTTATTGTATTTTCCAAACATATAATGTTACTTACTCGACTTAAAACTGCTAATTGGACATTCGTTTGCAAGATAACATATGCTCCAATCACTTTAATCCTCATGTTTTGTATCATAATCTTATTAATTAAAAAAATTAAACAAAAAAATCTTGTATTTAAAAACGAATTTTATCCATTGGTATGTTATAAATTAATATCAAATGAAATATTTTGGTTAACAAATTTCTTTTTTCATGAACTACCTGATTTAATTGAAATAAGGCAATTATTCTACAAAAATGAAGTATTAGCTAATTTCGAATTTTTCTCAAGTACATTTAATATGCTAAATATGGAATTGACATTTACAGTTATGAGTATATCAAGATTTGTGGCAATAAAATATCCTATGAAATATAATATAATTTTTTGTTTTAATAATTTAAAGAAAATGATGATAATTATTTTTGTTGGAAGTTTTGTAATATCAGGTTTATCTTTATTTTTTCCTCCTAGTTTTGATTATAATGTAGAATATCATATATCATATTTTTTATTTAGAAAAGATTGTCTTTTTTTATGGTACCCCACTGCTATACTTGTATTTCTTATTATGCTTATGTTACTGTGTTTGATATCAAATATATATGGGTTAATTTTATTACTTATGATGAAAATAAAGAGAGAAAGACGTTTTATCAACGTATTTTTTGCTTTGTATACGGGATTTATTTTGATATGTTCATCAATCTTGATATTGTACTTTGCTCTAAGAGTTTTTCCTAACTGTTGGAAATCTAAAGTACCATCTATTATTGCATTTCGTTGCTTTGGTTGGGTTGTCGACTTTTGTATTTTTGTTGATTTTTATTTTTTAATCATAACAAGGTAAGTTAAAATACTTTGTCTATTATTGATACTTTTTTTAGTTCGGATATTAGAAAAGAAGTTAAAAAAGATGCAAAACTTATTATCAACAAAAGTAGATCAATCATCTACCCATCAAAAATATAGCAATTACTTTAAATTAATAAATGACAAAGACATACGTCATAATACCTCATGAAATTTATGGTAAATGTAATAATTCAAAAAACTACTAAGGAACATTTAAAATTAAGTAAAAAATCTACGTATTCTTGTATTTTGATATTTAAAAATTTTTTATTTTATGTGTAATTTATATTTTTCTACATGCATCTATGTTTTTTATCATGTCATTTTTTTATTTAAATAACACTTATAATTTTAGTTTGTGAATGTTAATCACTTTCCGTGACATTTGCTTTTTTAGTTTTCTTTTCTTCAGTACCTTCAAAATGGCCACTTAATATTTCTGGTGATAAAACTTCAATGATCATTCTTTCTTCTGATTTAAAAGATGGAGACAAGATTCTTGGGGATAAAACAAGAATTCCATTTGTATCTGGTGACAAGACATTCGGTGATAATAAACCTGGAGATAATACCTCTAAAAACATATATTGCGGTGATAGTATTCTTGATTCAAATAATTTTGGTGACAAAATTTCTGCCATAAATATATCAGGTGAGAGGATCCAACTATTTATGGCGGTTGGTGATAAAATTTCTGTTCTAAAAAAACCAGGACTTAAGATTCTTGCAAATATTGCTGTTGGTGATAGAATAGAAGCAATAAAAGCTTGTGGATTGAGTAAGTCAAGAAAACCCGCTCTTTGTGAGGAGATTTCCACCAAAAATGCTGATGGTGATAATGCTATTAAACCAAGGAAATATGGATCATTAATCTCAACTGAAAATGCAGATGGTCGTAGGAGTACAAGATGATCGTCACTTCTTCTTTTCTCAGGACCTTTATTACCTTCTCCGTTTTCTGTGCTATTTTTATTTTCATTTTCTATGCCATTTCCAATTTCACCTTCTCTTTTTATTCGAACATCCTTGTTTTTAGCGTAAGGAAAATTTAAGTTTTCATCTCTCCCTAAACTTGATTCTTCAGATGCTTGAACTAAATTTAATATACTATTTTCTAACCTCTCTTCTAATTTATCTTTTGGTAAATATGATAACATTGTAAGTCTTTCATTTTCTTCACTAAATAATTTCTTATCAAATAAAATATCAATCTGTTCTTTATTTAGAAAAGAATACCCATTAGACATATAATCATTCTTTTGTTCATCATCTAACATTTCCTCAAACCTTTTAAATACTCTTTCCCTACTTTCCATAGCAATAATTTTTGGGTATATAACATTTTTCATTTCATCCATATTTTTTTCCATACTTTTAATAGTTTTATTTAGAACTTCTCCAGCACCACTAAAATCAATCAACAAATTAATCCATTTATTAATTTCCGTGTTACTTAATGATGTTAATTTTAAAATATCTGGAAGCGATAAAGTACCATCTTTTTTATGGAAACTAAAAAGTGTCGGTGATAAAAGATTATTTTTTTTACATTCTGCTGTTTTACATGATGGAAACAAATTAAATAATCTTGGTGATAATATTGAAAATTTTTGTTTCTGTTCTTTTGTGATGTAATTACTAAGAAGATTTAGTATTTTTGAAATTGTATCATTCAGAGATTCTTTTTTATCAGGAAGAAACTTATATTTTACGAAATAATTTATTTTACTTAAGGCATTTTCATTTTCTTGTTTTACTCTTGCGATATATTTATTTACATGTTCTTGCATTCTTCCATATTCCTCAAGACGGTGTAAACTTTTAAGGTAATGTGGTAAATTTTCATTGTGTTTTTCATTTATTTCCTCATATTTCAGTAAATTATGTTCACTCCTTTTTCTAATTGATGATTTCTTATTCTTCTCTAATCTCTGTTTTAACATTTTACAAAAAACACAATTTTTTGGCCTATGAATTCTCTTACGTTTTTCTTTAACTATTTCTACTCTCTTGATGACTTTTATCTTCAACGTATTTCTTTTATTTGTTTCTACTTTTCTTACTTTTTCATTTAAAATTTCGTCTTTTTTGTACCGATTCCTAGTTTTGATAACATTTCCGACACATCTAACTAAATCTTTCATTATTTTGGCATCTGATATACAAAGGTTATACACAACACTTTCTTCTATTGGTAATTTCTTTAAAATATTCTTAGCTTTATTCTAAAAATATCAAATTATCAAGAACCAAACTTTTTTTTTACCTTTAAAATACTTTTAATTGAAATAAGATGATAAAGTTGATTAATTTTATCTAAATTAATTACATATTGTTTATTTTCTAATTTATTATTTTCTCCAAAACCAACTGAATTGTGTATAGAAATTATTAGGAAACAAATGATTAAATATATAGATATGATTTTTAAATACATAAAAAAATTACTATTAATAATTATATAATGATAATACTAAATATATAATTTTTTTGTTTAGATATATAACTTTATAAAAATAGGTACTAAGTTAAATTATCCCTCTAAAATCCTTGTCATAATAGCTTATTACTTTAATTAGGTTATTTTTTTACTATTTTTTATCAACACACATATATGAAATAATCATTGTATAGCGGTCAAAATTCATGACCATTACAATTAAAAGTTTTTTTTGTTTCTGTTTTGTATAATGTCTATTGAAAAAAAATGAAAGTATGCAATGTTTAATCATACTCTTTTAATCTCGATTTACCTAGTTTTATTAATACTAATCGCATGAGTAAAATTGTTATAATAATGATTATTTTTAAGTAGAGTGTTTTCCCGTATCAAAAAACGTTTTGCTTTCAATAAAAATTTATTGTAAAAATTCAGAACGTGGTAAAGTGTACAAGGAGGTAATAAAAATTCTCCTAATGTTTCTTTTTATTGTTAATACTTTTATAAATCATCCTAACTCTATGATATTTTTGTAATCCTACATAATAAACATAAACTTTGTTACTAAGTGTCCTTATAATGGCATTCCTGTAAACACCACAAAACATTGCTCCTGAGACACTTTTATCGGTAAGGTATTTTATTTCGAGACCATTATTGCGTTGACAAGGATCTATTTTGGTTAAGCTAGCATATTGTATTTTCAGTTTAATTCTCTTATTCGCTGGTGAAACTATTTCATATAAGCATTTTTTCCTTCCGTATACATACAATTTTTTGTATCTTGATGTTGCATTTAATTTTATTCTACCACAAGATGGTGGAGATGGCCATATTTCATTACATAATTTTCCTGTAAAAAAGTTCGGGCACTGGCAAGCAAAGCAATTGTTGGGGTTTGTGTAACCATTATTTTCACAGTCTAGTTTTGTTTCACAGGTTTGATTACAATAATGATAGTTCAAAAGTTTTATATCTGTAAAAGCTAAATCAAATATTTGTCCCATTGTCCTTGAGTAATACTTCTTTTTTGCTAATGTTGCTGGTTTGAAATTCTTAGAACCTGCAAATCTATCATATAACATACCAGACCCATAATTAAATTTTATTCCATATGAGTTTGTTTTAAAGTTATCATATATAACAAAATTAGTGTAAGCATAACTTGCTATATTTTTCTTAAGAATTTTAATATACTTATCTCTATCTCTCCGTGACATTTCATGAAGGATTCCTAAAGAATGAGCTATTTCATGTTGAATTCCACCCCTTGTAACACAATCATCACTAATTGAAATATTTTGTGGCCTTAATTTTGAACTTTTTCCTGACATTTAGTATAAAGACTTTTACCAACTAACTTACCAACAACAGATAAACAATATTCACCCTCAACAAAATTAAAACCTTCAAATTCTGTTTCGTTAGTTTTGTTGAACCTTATACAAGTTTGTTCCTCTAAGTTATTAATACTATCTTGTATCAAATCTCTATATTTATCATTATCAATTCTGTATTTTATTGGAAGATCCCATTTATATTTTGGATCCTCTAATATTGATCGTTTACTCTAAAAAAATTATTTTATATATTTACTGTTCAGTTACCCTGATACCAGTAATTGGATTAAATGAAATAACATGGAATATAAATATAAAAGAAATAGTAAATTTTAAAATATGAAAATAAAAACTTTGTATCATTTTGATAAAGGTAAAATTATTTGATAAATTAAAATATTTGAATTTAAATGTTCTTTTAAATTATACTTAAGTTGGTAGTGCAAATTTATTTAGATGCACTTGTATATTTAAATTTTTATTATTTAATCAAAATTTTTTACCAAATTCATAAAAAAGTTATTAATATAATAACGCAACGAATAATTTTAAATTTTACAAAAAAAAATTTTTTTTTTAATATCACGAATATTTGTATTAAACTTTAACTTTTCTATATCTAATCTTGAAAAATTGATCCTTCTTAAAGCCTGCGTAATACATTGTAACTTCATTTCCTTTTGAAATAATTGTTTTATTTTTATCTTTTGCACAGAACAAAACACCTGAAAGTCCTTTGTCATGGAGAAATTTTATTTCAAGTCCTATATGTGGTAAACAAAACTCGGCATGTGGTAGATTAGAATCAACTAAAATCATTTTTATTTTGAAATTTTTTTCTGTAGTCAATTTAAAGTAACACTTTTTGATACCACGAACGTGAAGTGTTTTAAATGTAGGTCTAGCAATATGAATTTGTTTTTGGCATTGCTTTTGTGATCTCCTAAGTTTTCCACAAAGTTTACCCTTGTAGAATCTTGGGCACTTACAAACCTTACAATTTTTAATATTAGTATACCCACTATTAAGGCATTTTAATTTTTTCTTACAAACATCGTCACAGTAATATTTATTAACAAGTTTAAGATCATTGAAACTCGCATGAACTGATTGACCTAATGTTTTCAAATAGTGGTGATTATTTGGAATTATAGTTAATTTCCTATCTTTACTAAACGCATACATATTATATTGCATTACTGATCCAAAATCATATCTCAAGCCGTATGTTTTATATGATGGAACCTTTAAAAAATTATGGAACTCTTTAGGGTCAACATTTTTTTTTACTATCTTCAAGTAATTATCTCTATCTGGTCGGCTCATTTCGTGGATAACTCCAAGTGCATGTAATGTTTCATGGTGCATTACCCAATTTTCTTCACATTCAGTTCCAATACTAATATCTTGAAATGTATTACTATTAGTCCTCCCAATATATGACCAACATCCTTCTTTTCTGACATATCTCAGACCATTTGTTTTTTTGAGAGTTTTAACTTTTTTAAATTTTACGCAAGTTTGTTTCATCAAAAATTTAATTCCCTTATCAACGAATGTTTCATTTACAGGTTTGACAACTTTATATAAGATCGGAAAGCTCCATTTATATATGTTTTTACCAATTATACCAGTATTCTTATTATCTCCTCCAATAACATTCATTTTGTTATCACTAAAAGTTTCGTTGATTCCTTTTCTTGTAGTTGGCTTTTTTGTAGTTCTGGTTTCATTTAATTTATTTTCACTAATTAAACTAGCTTTCGTTCCGACGTCTTTTGTAACAGTTTTTTTGTTATCAATAACACTTTTATTGGCTGGTTTTTTACTAGTTGGCTTCGTTGTAGCAATAGTTGAAGTCAGGGCATTTTTAAGAGTTGTTTTCTTTGGTACTTGTTTTTTTGTTTTGTAGGCACTTTTGTCAATTTTTACAGTTTTTATTGGATATTTAGTAGTAGTACTTTCATTGCTAAAATTTGTCACCTTGTTTTTTTCAGAAATTTGTTTCTTCTTTTCTAAAACCTTGTTATATACCTCTTTGAGATAGTTATCAGCGGCAACCTAAACTTTTTTCAATCAGTGAAATATGAATCATAACTCACATAATGTAAGATAACAGATAAAATTATAATTAAAAATATTAGGTTTATTTTCATTGCAAATGATTTTTAGTTATAAAAAGTGATAATTGTTTCACTAAACATATCAATACACCTATTAAAATAAAAATATGTTGCATGTTTATATTTAGGAAGTTTTATTTTTCATACAAAAAAAGATTAAGTTGTTTTTCAGTTTTATTCAAATTTTAAGATAAACAAAAATAATTGATTTAGTATTAATTTTAGGGTAACATCTTTTAACAGTTTTTTAAAACAAAAGATATATCTTACTTCCATTCTTAAAATGAATTGATGTTTTTTTATACTGTTAGAAATTTCAAGTTTAATAATTCGATCATCAACATATATGTATTTTTCTATTCCGTTTTTGTAAAAGTGTATCATACAACATAAATATACAAAAATTATATTTATTAACAAATATTTGATATAAAATAATCAAAAAAAATATTTGGCAGGTGATTAAAAAAGATAATTTCCATATATAGAATTGAAATAAAAGACAAATAAAAAGTCAATCAATAGAGAATTTATATTAATAAGATAATTTAATCGTTTAAATATTGTGTGATAATAAAACATATAATATTAGGTAACTATGAAGTAGATAAAAAAAATTTATTATATAAATTTCTCGTTTAGTTTTATTGAACTGAATTTAACTCAACAAGACAAGATAACATTTGAAATATTTTTGACAGAAGACAATCGATTCTGCTTTTGTGAGCATTTTTCAAGAAAAATATTGTATCAACTTTTTGGGAGTATTTCTGGAAGCGATCGAAAAATTCCATATCTTCTTGATAGTTAATATCAATGTTTCTTCTGTTACCTCTATCTTTATACTTCCTTTTGACAGCCCCACGTTCTCTATCAGATTTTGGCTTTTTTTTACTACGTAACTCATCCTTCAATTTTTGGTGTTCTTCATTACTCTCCTTCTCTAGTGCTTGGTATTTTATATAGTAATACCATGTTTTATAAAGAAGGTTGATTTCACCAATGATAAATTTCTTCAATTCATTTTTAGTATTTGGCCAATTAGGATTGACTGAAAATATGTTGTTAAAATTTAAAATAAACTAACCTGGTCGAAGGTTCCTTAATGCTGTATTTGTACTATAAAAACATTGACAGTGATCAGTATTATTTGTCAACCAAAAATTCTCTCCATGTGCTTTCTTTTTCTCTTCAAGTTGATTTTTGGTCCATTCCTCATCCTCAGTCAGTAAACTGTATGTAACTTTCTCCGCCAACAATATTGTATCATTTGGTATCCCAAGCAATGATGCTTTATGTAATAAATCATTCCATAAATCATTAACACTTTTTATATGATTACAGTTACATTGAGACTTCTGACTAAAGTCAAAATTTCTTCTTTTTTCAACATTTGTATAAATATTTTCCTTCTGTTGAGGTGGATATAACATCTTTCATCTAATCAAACAATATTATTTAATAGAATGATGAGAATGTCCAACAATTTATACTAAATATTAACTCGCCGATATTCAATTTTGATAATTATAATGATATAAAATAGACATATACATATAGGAAAGATATTTATATAAATAATATGATAATGTTATAAATATTATTTTATCATAAAATAATTTGCATGGTAATGTGATTGATTTGAATGTTTGCTATCAATCTGTATATAGCTTATATTCTACAGAGTAATATTTCATTGTTTTAAAATAATGTCTACATGTCATTTGTCTTATCTATACTCCACACATGATTTTTACTAATTTAAAAAAGTAAATTTTAATATTTGCATTTTATCATTGTCAGAAAGGTGAATTATAGATGTATTTCGACATTTTTTCATAAATAAATTTGGTATCACTTATTTTACAGCATTTATGATAAAATTTGTCATACTCCACAAAAAAGATAAATATTTAATACAAAAAGTTATAATATCAAATTTCAAAATAACTTTCAACATTCTGGAACGAATTGTCCGGGAGAGAGTAAAAATTTCTACTATTAATATAATGTTTAGATACTTTTACTTTATTATCAATAGTTATAAAATTACAATGAAATGAATAATTTTTAAAAAAATGTCTTACAAAATTCATCTGTGAATAATTTTCTTACTTCTGGTTGAATTTCATCAAAATACTCCAAAGATAATATATTCTTTCCCATATCTCTTTGAATTTTGATACATCCTTTAATACCATGCTTATGAAATAATTCTTTTATTTCCTCAAACTTTTTGTAGATGTTTTGCCAACAATGGATGACATCTCCACTCAACTCACAATACATGATATTGTTAAGGAGGTATTTTTTTACTTCACAAATACTTCTGTCTTTTTTACATCCAACAACAACTGTATGTATGTCTCCAAGTAAACATTTGAAAAAAATAGAAGCCATCTTAGGAAGAGTTAAACTTCTTGATGACGATTGAGAGACGTTCTGTGTTTCAATTTTAACAGGTAAATCAGTTTCTTTTTCGAATGCATCGACCTTACAGTAATGTCCAACTTTGAAAGTTCCTTTTTTAGGCATTGAAATATCTGTAGTAGAGACTTCATAATAATGGTCGAGGTTACTAACACGCTTATTATAGCTCAATTTCCCCAAACCATCCTTTGATGTTATTATATTTGCAAAATAATGGTCAAAATAATTTAACTCAATATTTTTATATATGTCCTTATCTGATCAAAAAGAAATTAATATTTCAAAATATCTACATACCTTTGTTGTATTCTTTAACAATAACAATTACATCGTCTAAAACAAATGCCCATGAAGTTGTTTTACTGCAACCGTAGACATTTCCAATATTGCACATTGTTTCACGGGACAAAAAAAAGTCTGTTCCATTTAATTTTCTTTTAAGATTGTTACCACCACTCTTATGGAGATCCAATAACATCTTTGATCTTAGTAAAACCTTACTTTCTTCAAGATTATGGTTATAAAGATTAATGTCCCTATCTAATTGGATATCAATATTCTTAACATTAAAAATCTTGCTATTAACGTAAACTTGATTATCCACTCCTTTCTTAAGTATTCCACCATGATCAAATATAGAATAACCTTCTACTTTTGTTGGTTTACTAATAGTATCACGAAATTGACCAAAGCAATCCATAGCGTAATATGATATAACAAAAACAAAATAAACTGTTTAGAAAATTGAACACTTCCTTTATATACCAAATTTTATCCACTATTTTGAAATAGTTAAAAAAAGATACAAAGTTCCAAAGTAAATTTTTGTTTATGCAAATGAAACTTCATAGATAATAACAAATGTTAAAATATAACAAAAGAAAAAAGTGTTTTTGTTGGAAAAATAGTAAAATAAAGAAAGGACGAATGCAAAGTATATTTTTTTATATCAATGACCAGGAAATAGTAGAGAGAATTTTTTATACTACATATTGTTTTCTTGTAAAAAAAGATTGTAAATTTTAATACGACTATAAGATTGTCAATTAAAAATCGTAATGTCACAATTTTAATATAAACGACGAAACTTGATGAAATACCGAATTCTATCTATTATGATCAAAAAAAGACAGAAAAAGATTTCGATAATATTAATCATTCCCAAACCTAAAAGTAAACTCAAACTATTTCCAATATCCGCAAATAAATTCGCAGAACGATATACTATTTCTTCTTTTTTCGTTAAAACTGCATGTTCTTTAATAAAAAAGTTTAATATTACATAATTTGCACTAATATCATCCTCCAGATCCTCTTCACTCCCTGTAAGGCCAAGCATTGCAGCCATATTTTTTGCATGAAGTTTACTGTAATTTGGATTTGTTTTATAAGTATAAGATTCACATGGTGGAGGACAGGAGCATTTATCCTTAAATTCTGGATGTAAAATACCATTATTAAGGTTATCAGGAAAAAGTGAATCACTCAAACAATTAAAACATTTTAAGTTAACACATATACATGGTCTTACTACAAAAAAATTGATGAGCTAAATAGGAATATACTTTTATTAATTACCTTTACCACATATCGACATGTTCGGATTCATTGGCATTACACTTGTACATTGTGCCAGTTGGTTCTTTTTTAAACAATTTGTATAACAAGATTCATATGTGTATGCACCAGATTCATGGAGACTATCTGGAACTTCAGTATTGTAATCCAAACAATTTGATATATTTTTATTTTTTATTTCCTTTGTTATTGTAATTGGTATGTTTACTTCATAACCAAGAGGTAAAACATCAGTGTGAAAAGTAGTTAATAGGTGGTTTTCTTTATCTTTAGGATTTAAAATTTGATATTGAATTGATAGATAAGGTGGATATCCATAAGCTTTACGAAAATGATTTCTAAATATACAAATATGATAATTAAAAATAAGTTCTTACTTTATATCACTAATTTCATTCTTTAATAATACAGATAAGCCAAATTCTTTTCCAACTCTTGAAAATGCACCAAATTTTTGTTTCTTATTTTCAAATAAAAAACATCTTCCAATTCCGTGCTCATCATAGTTAATAATTGTCATGAATTTGTTGCAATTTTGGCCAAGATAAGTACACTCGAGAACAGAAATCTTTGTTAAATCATCTTGACCTGTTAAACTCTTATAACAGTAAAATTTTTTATTATGTCAAACTTACTTTTTTATAGGAAATCCGAAAATTTCTTTGCAAATTATTAATATACATTTCTGGATCATGAAATGAATTTGTTTTCATTTCGGTAGAAAATTTTTTTCCATAAAATTCGTTTTTAAATTCAGGATCACTGTCAAAGATAGAATCCTCATAATATTTATTGTGAATATTAAAGCATACACTTATTTTAGGAAAAAAATCTTCATTCACTCTACGTGTTGTTAAAACTTTGGTCTCTATTTTTTTAACAAATATCTTTTGCATAATTAATAATATAGTTAATGTTAACATTGAAATCATAAATAAAATCCATAAGAAAAGTATTTTTTTATTTCTTGAATAATATGCTTGAGTAACTACGTTTACACCACTCCAATTAGAAAAATCCTTAATTATTTCTTTAAAGCTCATCTTAACAGTAAAGAAGGAAATAGTAATGTTGGAAAACGTAAAATGGAAAGATAATAGTAATTTGATATTTATATACTAGAGTAATTAGTAACGAATTTTTATATTTTTATGAATGAATAAAACTATTTTTTCTATTTTTCTTTAATGTAAATTTTGTAACTTGGATATTGTAGATAAGATACTTTTAATAAATAAATGTTTTTAAAAATTCTTTAAAATTAAAAAAAGAGGGAAGTTATTTATTAGTTGATTTTAACTTTGTTTTGATATTTCGATAACTCTATTTTCTTAAGCAACCATGTTTCTATGCAACTATCTTATTATTTATTTTATTATATTATGGCATACACCAAAAAATTAAAACGGTTTCCAGGGTTAAAGAAGTTTAATATATATTCTCATTGTTAAAGTTTTAATTTTTATCTAGAAAAAGGAACTTTACATTTTTTTTACAGATAGGTATTCTGTTTTGCTTTAACTTTAAAAAAATTTAACGATATAAAAATGAAATATATTTTTGATAAAATTTCTTTTGGACATGAAAATGCTTTATCTAAATAAAGATAGTAATTTACGAAAACATAACATTAAAAAATTTATTTAAATAAAATTATTAAGCTGTCTGATATTTATATTAATTTTCAGTTTAATTAACGAAAATTATGAAACAAATTTTTCATGAAGAACATTTTCTTGATGAAAATAAAAAGTAACAAATTGATAGTATGATTATAAGATTATCAATTAAAGAGTCATAATGTAAGAATCTTAATATAAATGACGAAACTTTATGAAATACCGAATTCTATCTATTATGATCAAAAAAAGACAGAAAAAGATTTCAATAATATTTATCATGCCCAAACCTAAAAGTAAACTCAAACTGTTTCCAATATCAGCAAACAAATTCGCAGAACGATATACTATTTCTTCTTTTTTCGTTAAAACTGTATGTTCTTTAATAAAAAAGTTTAATATTACATAGTTTGCACTAATATCATCCTCCAGATCCTCTTCACTTCCTGTAATGCCAAGCATTGCAGCCATATTTTTTGCATGAAGTTTACTGTAATTTGGATTTGTTTTATAAGTATAAGATTCACATGGTGGAGGACAGGAGCATTTATCCTTAAATTCTGGATGTAAATTACCATTATTAAGGTTATTAGGAAATAATGAATCGCTCAAACAATTGAAACAATTTAAATCATTACATGTACATGGTTTTACTAAAAAATGAATAAGCTAGATACGAATTATATTTTTATTTATTTAATTACCTTTACCACACATCATGAAGTTCGGCTCAAATGGCGTTACACTTGGACATTGTGCCAGTTGATTCTTTTTTAAACAATTTGTATAACAAGATTCATATGTGTATGCACCAGATTCATGAAGACTATCTGGATCTTCTGTATTATAATCCAAACAATTTGTTGTAGCTTTATTTTTTATCTCTTTTGTTATTGTAATTGGTATGTTTACTTCATAACCAAGAGGTAAAACATCAGTGTGAAAAGTAGTTAATAGGTGGTTTTCTTTATCTTTAGGATTTAAAATTTGATATTGAATTGATAGATAAGGTGGATATCCATAAGCTTTACGAAAATGATTTCTAAAGATACAAATATGATAATTAAAAATAAGTTCTTACTTTATATCACTAATTTCATTCTTTAATAATACAGATAAGCCAAATTCCTTTCCAACTCTTGAAAATGCACCAAATTTTTGTTTCTTATTTTCAAATAAAAAACATCTTCCAATTCCGTGCTCATCATAATTAATAATTGTCATGAATTTATTGCAATTTTGGCCAAGATAAGTACACTCGATAACAGAAATCTTTGTTAAATCATCTTGACCTGTTAAACTCTTATAACAGTAAAATTTTTTATTATGTCAAACTTACTTTTTTATAGGAAATCCGAAAATTTCTTTGCAAATTATTAATATACATTTCTGGATCATGAAATGAATTTGTTTTCATTTCGGTAGAAAATTTTTTTCCATAAAATTCGTTTTTAAATTCAGGATCACTGTCAAAGATAGAATCCTCATCATATTTATTGTGAATATTAAAGCATACACTTATTTTAGGAAAAAAATCTTCATTCACTCTACGTGTTGTTAAAACTTTGGTCTCTATTTTTGTAACAAATATCTTTTGCATAATTAATAATATAGTTAATGTTAACATTGAAATCATAAATAAAATCCATAAGAAAAGTATTTTTTTATTTCTTGAATAATATGCTTGAGTAACTACGTTTACACCACTCCAATTAGAAAAATCCTTAATTATTTCTTTTAAGCTCATCCTAACAGTAAAGAAAATAGTAGTAATATTGGAGAAGTAAAATGGAAAGATAGTAATGATTTGCTATTTATATACTAAAGTGATTAGTAACGAAATTTTGGATTCTTATGAATTAATAAGCTATTTTTTCTTTTATGTGAATTTTGTAACTTGGATATTGTAGATAAGATACTTTTCAAAAATAAATATTTATCAACAAAGCTTTAAAATTTAAAAGAGTGGAAAATTATAGATTAGTCGATTTTAACTTTCCGTTGATATTTCAATAACTCTATTTTTCTTAAGCAACCATGTTTCCATGCAATTTTTCTTATTGTTAATTTTATTGTATTATGGCTTACACCAAATAAATTATAATAGTTTCCAAGGTTAAAGAAGTTTAATATATATTCTCATTGTTAAAATTTTAATATTTATCCAGAAAAAAGAATTTTACATTTTTTTTCCAAACAAGTATTCTGTTTTGCCTACATGTTTAAGAAATTTAGCGATATAAAGATTTAATATATTTTTGATATTATTTCTTTTAGACATGAAGATGTTTTATTCAAAGAAAGGCAGTAATTTATTAAAAAGTAATATTAAAAAAGTATTCTTTTAAAATAAAACTATTAAGCTTTATTGTATTTATATTTATTTTTGGTATACTTAACAAAAATATAGAAAAAAGTTTTCTTGAAGAACATTTTCTTGATGAAAATAAAAAAGTTATAAATTTATAGTATGATTATCAGACGGCCAATTAAAAAACTATAACGCCACAATTTTAATATAAACGGCGAAACTTGATGAAATACCGAATTCTAAATATTATGATCAAAAAAAGGCAGAAAAAGATTTTGATAATATTTATCATTCCCAAACCCAAAAGTAAACCTAAAATATTTCCAATATCTGCAAACAAATTTACAGAACGATATACTATTTCTTCTTTTTTTGTTAAAACTGTAGGTTCTTTAATAAAAAAGCTTAATATTACATAATTTGCACTAATATCGTCCTCCAGATCCTCTTCACTTCCTGTAATGCCAAGAATTTCATCCATATTTTTTGCATGAAGTTTACCGTAACTTGGATTTGTTATATAAGTATAAGTTTCACATGGTGGAGGACAATAGCATTTATCTTTAAATTCTAGATATAAAATACCATTATTAAGGTTATCAGGAAATAATGAATCGCTCACACAATTGAAATAATTTAAATCCGTACATAAACATGGTTTTTCTAAAAGAAATTAAATAAGATAAACGGATATAATATTTTAATAAATTACTATCACACATGTTTGGCTCAAATGGCATTACACTTGGACGTTGTGCCATTTGATTCTTTTTTAAACAACTTGTATAACAAGACTCATATGTGTATGCACCAGATTCATGAAGACTATCTGGATCTTCTGTATTATAATTCAAACAATTTGTTGTAGCTTTATTTTTTATCTCTTTTGTTATTGTAATTGGTATGTTTACTTCATAACCAAGAGGCAAAGGATCGCTATGAAAAGTATTTAAAATGTGAGTTTCTTTATTATTAATGATTTGAAAATAAACTGATAAATGAGGCTAATATCCGTAAGCTTTACGGAAATGGTTTCTAAAAATTCTATATAAAAGTAGAAATAAATGCTTACCTAATATCGCTAATTTCATTTTTTAATAATATAGACAAACCAAATTTCTTACCAACTCTTGCAAAAGAACCAAAATTTTGTTTATTATATTCAAATAAAAAACATTCTCCAATACCTTTATCTAGGTATTTTTTTATAGACATAGATTTATTGCAACTTTGTCCATGATAGGTACAATCAAGAACAGAAATATCTGTTAAAATTTTTCTCAGATTTTTCTCATAAAAACATATTATTTTATAAAACGTATATATACATAACTTACTCTTGGTAAAGAAATGTGAATAAATCGTAGATTATTATTAGCAGACATCTCTGGATTATGAAATGAACTTGTTTTCATGTGGTTGGAAAATCTTGTTCCACAAAATTGATTTTTGAATTCAGGTTCTGTATGAAAAAGTGAATCTCCATTATATAGATTTTGAATACCAAAGCATACACTTATTTTAGGAAAAAAATCTTCATTCACTCTACGTGCTGTTAAATTTTTAGTTTCAATTTTTTAACAAACATCTTTTGCATAATTAATAATATACTTAATGTTAGCATTGAAATCATAAATAAAATCCATAAAAAAAGCATTTTTTTATTTCTTGAGTAATATGCTTGAGTAACTACGTTTACACCACTCCAATTAGAAAAATCCTTAATTATTTCTTTAAAGCTCATCTCAACAGTGAAGAAAATAGTAGTAATTTTGGCGAAAGTAAAATGGAAAGATAGTAATGATTTGCTATTTATATACTAAAGTGATTAGTAACGAATTTTTATATTTTTATGAATTAATAAAACTATTTTTTCTATTTTTCTTTAATGTAAATTTTGTAACTTGGATATTGTAGATAAGATACTTTTAATAAATAAATGTTTTTAAAAATTCTTTAAAATTAAAATAAAAAAGAGGAAATTTATTTATTAGTTGATTTTAACTTTATTTTGATATTTCAATAACTCTATTTTCTTAAGCAACCATGTTTCTATGCAACTATCTTATTATTTATTTTATTATATTATGGCATACACCAATAAATTATAATGGTTACAGGGTTAAGGAAGTTTAATATATATTCTCATTGTTAAAGTTTTAATTTTTATCTAGAAAAAGGAACTTTACATTTATTTTACAGATAAGTATTCTGTTTTGCTTTAATTTTAAAAAAATTTAACGATATAAAAATGAAATATATTTTTGATAAAATTTCTTTTGGACATGAAAATGCTTTATCTAAATAAAGATAGTAATTTACGAAAACATAACATTAAAAAATTTATTTAAAATAAAATTATTAAGCTGTCTGATATTTATATTTATTTTCAGATTAATTAACGAAAATTATGAAACAAATTTTTCATGAAGAACATTTTCTTGATGAAAATAAAAAGTAATAAATTGATAGTATGATTATAAGATTATCAATAAAAGAGGCATATTGTAAGGATCTTAATATAAACGACGAAACTTGATGAAATACCGAATTCTATCTATTATGATCAAAAAAAGACAGAAAAAGATTTCAATAATATTTATCATGCCCAAACCTAAAAGTAAACTCAAACTATTTCCAATATCCGCAAATAAATTCGCAGAACGATATACAATTTCTTCTTTTTTCGTTAAAACTGTATGTTCTTTAATAAAAAAGTTTAATATTACGTAATTTGCACTAATATCATCCTCTAAATCCTCTTCACTTCCTGTAATGCCAAGCATTGCAGCCATATTTTTTGCATGAAGTTTACTATAAGTTGGATTTGTTATATAAGTATAAGTTTCACATGGTGGAGGACAAGAGCATTTATCTTTAAATTCTGGATGTAAAATACCATTATTAAGGTTATCAGGAAATAGTGAATCGCTCAAACAATTGAAACAATTTAAATCATTACATGTACATGGTTTTTCTAAAAAATGAATAATCTAGATAGGAATTATAATTCAATTAATTACCTTTACTACACATGTTCGGCTCAAATGGCATTACACTTTGACATTGTGCTAATTGATTCTTTTTTAAACAACTTGTATAACAAGAATCATATGTGTATGCACCCGATGTATGGAGACTATTTGGATCTCCGGTATTATAATACAAACAATTTGATGTATTTTTATTTTTTATTTCTTTTGTTATTGTAATTGGTATGTTTACTTCATAACCAAGAGGTAAAATATTAGTATGAAAAGTACTTAATTGGTGATTATCTCTATCATTAAAAATTTGATATTGAATTGATAGATAAGGTGGATATCCATAAGCTTTACGAAAATGATTTCTAAAGATACAAATATGATAATTAAAAATATGTTCTTACTTTATATCACTGATTTCATTTTTTAATAATACAGATAAGCCAAATTCTTTACCAACTCTTGAAAATGCACCAAAATGTAGTTTCTTTTTTATAAATGAAAAGCATCTTCCAATTCCGTAATCATCATAGCTATTATTAAACATGGCTTTATTGCAATTTTGACCAAGATAAGTACACTCGAGGACAGAAACATTTGTTAAAATATCTTGATCTTTTATTAACTTATAACAATAAAAACTTTTATTATATCTAACTTACTTTTTTTACATGAATTTGATAATTTCTTTGGAGATTATTAACATACATCTCTGGATCATGAAATGAATTTGTTTTCATGTCGTTAAAAAATTTTGTCCCATAAAATTCGCTTTTAAAAAGAGGATCATTATCAAAGATAGAATCTTCATCATACTTATTGTGAATATTAAAGCATACACTTATTTTAGGAAAAAAATCTTCATTCACTCTACGTGTTGTTAAAACTTTGGTTTCTATTTTTCTACCGAATATCTTTTGCATAACTATAATTATAGTCAGTGTCATCATTGAAATCATAAATAAAGTCCATAAAAAAAGTATTTTTTTGTTTCTTGAATAATATGCTTGAGTAACTACGTTTACACCACTCCAATTAGAAAAATCCTTTATTATTTCTTTAAAGCTCATTTTAACAGTAAAGAAAATAGTAGTAATATTGGAAGAAGTAAAATGGAAAGATAGTAATGATTCGATATTTATGTACCAAGATGCTTGGAAACGAAATTTTGGATTCTTATGATTGAATTAAATTATTGTTTTACTTTTATTATATTATTTGGTCTATTCTTTGAAATTGAGTTTGTGATTTGGAGATTGTAACTAAGATAATTATAAATAAATAATATTTTCTACCACCTTTTAAACGTTTAAAAGAATAAATAATTGTTACGAAAAGAATTGAATAATTTTCTTAATTTTATATAATTTTTTATTTCAATAAATGAGAAAATTCATATTCTCTAACATAAAATACATTTCAAATAAATTATTTTATTGGTCTTAGATAAGATGATTCTTGGAAGATACTAATAAGATGATGCAAATTAGATGATAAAAAAATTCTCAACAAAATAAATTAACATCTTTTATTAGTAAAATAAACAACAATAAGTTGTTATTGGATACCATGGAAAAATAAATATTGCCAGTACGATAAGATTGTACAGATGATTAAAAATTATGATTTTTTCAATGATATGAAAATAACACCATGTTTTTTTATATTATATAAAAATCGAAATCATAATATTTTGTACAATGAATATCTTCACATGTAATAAAGCATCAATACAATTTACTAAAATAAATTTACTTAAATTATAATCTATAAAAGTACATCAAAATACAAATATGATAAAAAATTAAAAAAATATTTGTATGAAAAACAGATTTTTTCATCAGAATTATTCGATAATTTTTTGTACAACAATATGTTAAATATAATTTATCACATATATTATTGAATTCATCGTTTTATAAAAGTTAATATATGTATTTTTATTTAAAAATATGTATCAATATAATTATATATTATAGAAAAGTTATATTGAATATGAATTTTTATATCACTTCAAGGTTTATAGATTAATTTAGATGTTTTTTAATATTCATTTTATATAGATAGATAAAAAAAACTTTGTATTTTATAGATTCATAAAATAATGATATTCTTTATGTTGTATAAATTGTAGGAAAAATTTTTTGGAACTAACAAATATTTGTACTGCTATCATAATGTAAAAAACATATTTTTTGAGTTCTTTTATATACACGTTTTACGAATTTTGAAAAATAATAATATTTATATATAAATTTACTTTAAATAATTGTTAATATTTTTAGGATCTTTTTATTGTAAAGAACTAAAGTATTTTAGTAAGTTATAATTTTATAATACTAAATAAAGATTGATTTATATTTTTGTAATAATTTAAAATTTTATTATTTTATAAAAATATAAATCTTACTGATATAATACTTTATCAGTAACAAGTATAAAACTATAAAAATAAGAAATTTCTTATAAAAAATAGAAAGTTATTGTAAATATGAAATTTCGGAATGGATTTTCTAATTTATTTCAAATAAAATTTCTAAAAAAAAATCTAACATTTATTTTTATTTCTATTGTAATCTTTTTTTATTTTTATTTATCTTTTTATTTATCAACAACAATCAATGATTATACGATAAATAAGTATTATTTCAAACCTCATGATGATGAACAGGTAATCTTATAAACTATTTTGCTTTATTTTTATTAATATTACTATAAATAGATGCTTAAAGTTTATTCAAATATACCTTTTCAAAATGCATATCAAATTGAACGGAAACATTATTACGATGTTAGTTATGATGTAAAAGATAAAAGAGATATGAGGAAAATTAATGTGTTTTTGATACCGCATTCACATGATGATCCAGGATGGTTAAAGACATTTGAGGAGTATTATAACGAGGATGTTTCAGGTATATTAAATGGAATGTTAGATTATTTATCTAAAAAAAATGAAATGAAATTTGTCTATGTGGAGATGTCTTTCTTTGAATTATTTTACTCATCAATTTCACCAATGAAAAGAAGAAAAGTTAAGAAATTATTAAAAGATAATAAATTAGAAATTTTAAGTGGTGGCTGGGTTATGACTGATGAGGCAAATAGTCATTTTGTTACTCAAATCATTGAATTGTTTGAGGGTCATGAATTTTTAAAGAATAATTTACAATATATACCTAGGAATCATTGGTCTATTGATCCTTTTGGTTTATCACCAACAATGGCTTATCTCATAAAAGAATCTGGCTTTAGGCGTATGGCAATTCAAAGGGTACATTATTTGGTTAAACAATATTTTGCTCAAAGGAAATTGTTTGAATTTAAATGGAGACAGTTATGGAGTGGTGGATATCAAAATGATTCGGCTAAAACTGATATGTTTACACACATTTTTCCTTATACTGGTTATACAACAAGAGAAACGTGTGGACCTGATATGGGTATTTGTGAAATGTTTGATTTTAGAGAACCCTATGCTTCTGTTATGGAAACAGATAAGAAAACGTTAAAAAATGCAGCAAGAGACATTGTTGATCAGTTTAGAAAAAAAGCTCTCATTTTTAGAGGTTCAAACATTTTTGTACCTCTCGGTAGTGATTTTTCATTTTCACAAAAATATGAATGGAAAAATGTTTATGAAAATTATAAATTAATAATAAATGAAATTAATAATGATCCACAATATAACATGAAAGTTCAATTTGGTACACTAGATGATTATTTTAGAGCTAATGATGAAAATATAATAGAAGAAAATATTAATATTCCCGTTATTTCAGGAGACTTTTTTACATATGCTGATAGAGAAGAAGATTACTGGAGTGGATACTATACATCAAGACCATTTTATAAACGCTTTGATAGAGTTTTAATGGATCATTTAAGATCCGCAGAAATTATTTTCGCATCTGTATTAGGGAAAACAAGAGGAGATGAAACACGTATTTTTTTGAAAACAGTTGATTATAATAAATTAGTGTATGCCAGGAGAGCTATATCATTATTTCAACATCATGATGGTGTTACGGGAACAGCTAGAGATCATGTTGTTATTGATTATGGCAAAAAATTATTTAAAGCTATTGAAAATTGTTATTCGATTATTGAAAAAAGTCTACAATTTGATATGACAAGAAGTTTAGCTTATAATAAAAAAATAATGATATTAGCAAAAATTCATAAACCTGATAAAATGACAAGAATAAAAAAATTTAATACAATTAACAATCTTCTCATTTTTAATCCTCATACATCAAAAATAGACAGAGAAGTTATATGTGTGAAAATTGGTGGTCAAAAAATATATATTATTGAGGGTATTGATATTAATGATCAAGAGGTACATCCAACAATTAAGAAGAAAGACGGAAAATTAATAATAACTAATAGATCATATAAACTTTGTTTCATTACTTCTTTAGAAGCTTTAGAAGTAAAGACTTTCAAATTAATTAACCCTGAAGAGACAGGAGTAGAACCAAATATTGCAAAAATTTACACCTCTAGTAAATCTATTGTAACAAGTGTCATATTTGATAAATATAAACATTTACGTTATAATTTAGAGGATAGATATTTTACTGTTAGTGAAGCACATGGATTACAAATAAATAAAAAAACTGGGTATGTTGTTGCAATAAAAAATTCGCCTGTATCGATTACTTATGAACATTATGTAGATGAAAAGTATTACCGAAATTCAGGGGCATACCTTTTCCACCCCGATGGTCCTTCTAAACCATTAAATACTTCTGGTAACTCTTATATAATATCAAAAGGAAAATTACATCAAAAAGTCGTTATTAATGGTAATGAAAATTTTAAATTAATTCATTCTATTGATTGTATGGTAACCTCACCACATTACGTTGATGTAACCAATATTATTGATATTAAAAAAAAATTAGAAATTGAAGTAGCGATGAAAATAAGGACAAAAATTAAAGGTATAGAGGGTATGATAAGGAACAGAAATGTATTTTTCACTGATTTAAATGGTTATCAAATAATTAAAAGAAAAAGATTAAGGAATCTACCAATACAAGGAAATTTCTACCCAATGCCTTCAACAATTTATATAGAAGATAGAAGAAAAAGATTAACTTTACTAGGAAACCAACCATTAGGTTGTAGTAGTCAAGAAGAAGGTAGTGTAGAAGTAATTTTGGATAGGAGACATTTTATGGATGATCTAAGAGGTCTTGAACAAGGCGTTACAGATAATTTAGCCACTAGGAGTAGATTTAGAATTTTAATTGAGAATAATTACAAAATCCGTGATGAAAAAAGGAGAAGAGTAGATGATTATTCCGTTACTGGATATCTATCATCAAGAGCATTCCAAGCAAATCAAAAATTACATTACAATATCATTCAAATGCAAATTACTAAAGATATTACAGATATGAATTATAGATTGTCAATATTAAAAAGAGATCTTCCTCATAATATACATTTAGTAACATTAAGAACTCTAACACAACCAGAAAATTATGGAAGAGGTGGTAAAGCAGATTATGGGTATGTGAGGGTTAAGAGAAAAGCTTTAAGGAGTGCTGCAATGATACTACAGAATATTGCTTATGATGAAAGTATTGGAGAAACTGACTATAAATTAAGAATAAAAAATGGTGAACTTTATATGAATAACTATTTTAGTAGTGATTTTATTACTTCCTATCAAAAGACATCTTTGACAATGTTACATGAATCAAACAATATAACCCATAATGGATATGTTGATATAAAACCAATGGAACTTAAGACGTTAAAAGTTGACTTTGCATAAAAGTATTATATTATTTATTGAATTAAATTATTTAAAAGTTTTGATTTTTGTTTATTATAAAAATAATAAATACTTTTAACTGTAGTTTGAATTTTAATGAATTTAAAATTATTTTTTTATTTATTTTTTAATAATTACTTAATTTTTGCTTACTAAAAATCCGGTTATTTTTTAAATTATTCTGTTAATTTTCAATGATGACTTTTTATTTATTATGTTATTACAATATTTTTATAAATTATTGATTTTGAAATTTTAAAAATGTCTTTAATTATCACTATCTCTTAAGTCATTGTTTTACAAAATTAAGTGGGATGTTAAAATTTACTGATAATTAATTGAAATTTATATATTATTATGAATCGTAACAATAGTGATTTCTATCAAGTTTATTATAATAGAAATTGGTATTTAAAACGCTTGTATTTTTGCAAATCACTTTAAATATTTACAATGTACAAAATTTAAGCTTAAATTCTCGCTCATGTTTTAAACATTTGACACTGTATTATTAGGCATAAAAGTTAAATAATCTTTATTTGGGATTTCAATATACAGATAATAATTATTTAAACTAAAAGATATAAATTGAAATTCAACTTTGTTTACACAAGCACTTTTTTTAAATTCTGTATAAATATTTTATACTAATATGTTACGATAGCATTAGTACTGTAAATCTTAAGATTGCTTTAAGAAATTTAAGTTACAATACTAAAGTACAGTATGATAATCAAATGAACCGAATGAATCTGGTTCAATAAAGCCAAATGAAACTTTTCTATATGACTATTGAAGTTTATTACTAAGTAAAACACTTAAGGTTCCTATATTTTTACTTGTAAGTTTATAGAAAGAAAATTTATTTAATATTAAATTTGAAAATCAAAAATTGTTTTTTAACATTATTATAGTATACAAATATTTGGCTTTTATGATTTTTAATTTTAATTATAGAATTTTCAAAAATCATCTATGAGATAGGTAAAATTTTATGGAACTCTAATAACCTCATGTTTTTATAAATGTTTTAAAAAGAAGAAATTTGAGCCATTACATGGTAAATTTGCTTACCATATTGCAAATTATAGTATAAAAATTAATTAAAAACTAATCATTATGTAGTAATCGTATATGCATTACAGTATATTTAAAATTTATAACGTATTTTTTATTTCGCTGATATTTAAAAATCAATATATAAAGTGTAATTATATTTTTTCAAAATTATAATATTTATTCATAAAGTGCTATTAATATTTAAATCTCAAATATAAAAATTGGTAGATCATTATAAATAGTAATACTTTTAGATTATTAATTTTCATATCAAAAAATGAATTTTTTTCTTTTAATATTAAATTTATTTTTGTTATTATTTGTGATATCTACTTCAAATGGATATGATTTTGACAGAAACAACATTGGGAATATCAAAAATTATTTATATGATAATGTAAGTTTTAAAAAAGTGTATATTCATGTTATTGATTTTTAGGTTGAAGTAATTAAACGAGATATTAATAGATTTTATGATATTTTGGATCGTATCAAACGAGGGAAAAAGAAAAAAGGTTCTAGTGAAAATACTGCTAGTAAATACTTTAGTATTAAAAATTGCCTGTTAAATCTTTCGATATCTTTTCAGCAACTGAACCTTATTTAGGTTGGGATGATGGTAAGAAAACATATTGACGTAAATATAATATATTTGATTAAATTTAGGTAGTTATGCAGGAAATAGTGGTAATATAAAAGTTGTAAGATTATTATTGTATTTTTACACTTTTAGACATTGGTGGAGGCTTTGGCAATTCTAATAACAGTTATGGTAACCTTAATTTATATAGATAGTTTTTGAAAATTTTAAATATTTTTAAGGCGACTATAGAGGTCCCGAATCACTTACTTATGGTAAACAAAATTCAAAAATGATGGTTTAATTTTTTGACTACTTTTATTTTAGATTACAGTCCTAATGGAGAAAATTCTGATTTCAGGAATGGTTAATTTACTATTTTTTACTAATATAATCAAATATCTTTTTCAGGTGATGATGGCTCATCAAATTTTATGGGTGGAAACGGTAAAAAAAAAAGTTCATTCGATATAAACTATAATTCACTTTTTAGATAATGGATTGTCTCAAGCGACAACTAAAAGTAGTTTCAATTTATTTTTTCGAAATTAAATAATTAAATATTTTTAATTTATTTAAGCAAACAAAAAGACATCTAAAAAACAAGACAAAAGCAAAGAAGGAAAAAAACATAATAAAAAAACTACTGGCAATCAGGATAACAATAATAATTTAGATGGTAAACTAAAAAAGTTAAATGCTATTTAACAAACTTTTTTTATAGACTTGAATACAAAAGAAGATCAAGGTTCTGATTTAGGTAATATAAAATGTAGCATTTGTATAGTAATAAATTTTCATTATAATCTGTTAATAACAATTACAACCTTCATATTTTATGTTTTTAGGGCTCGGTGGTAATAAGAATGATTTTTTTTACATTTATTGTGCTTTATTTATTTTTAGAAGAACAACCTAATGATTATTCATTTGATAGTATTGGTAAGAGTTAATTATTTTCTACCCTATCTAAATAAAATTTTATTAAAGATAATGAAGTACCTAAACAGTCTAAAAAAGAAACTAAAAAGAAAACTGAAAAGAATAAAGGAAAGGGTTCAAATAACAAATCTAAAGGTAAAAATTCTGGTAGTAAAGGTAATTTCATAGAATCATTATTAGTAATGATATATTAAAAACATACTTTAGCACCAACTAATGAAGAGAATGGAAAAGACCAAGTATCAGACTATAAGACAGACGATACGAATTCTGAATATGGTAATAATTATAGTCACTTTGAATCTAGCTTATACTAATTGTAATATTGTAGGTAATTATGTATCATCTCTTGATGATGGTAATTTAAGTAATAATTGTGAATTATTTATTTTTATCACTATTATTTTAAAGGTGGTACGGATAATAACGAAATAGAAAAACCAAAAACGAAGGGTTCAAAAAAAGGTTTGAAACCAAAAAAACCTAAAGACAAGGGAAAGAAGTCAACACTTGCTCCCTCGAGTAATTTAGAAACAGGAGGTATTTCTATGTTCAGGGTTTAGTTTATTTCTAATTTTCAGGTGGTGAAGGTAAGAATCCTGAACTTGATATGCAATTAATTAATGATAAATAGGTTTAGGTAATCAAACTTATTGCAGGCACATAATCTTATTTAGGTAATTTATTTAATACTTCAACATAACTGAAAAATTAATTTATTATTATAGATAATAATAATGGTACATCCAGGCAACCCGTTGATCAACGTAAGATATTTAATTCAAAATTATTTATTTATAAATTTATTATTTTCTAATTAATCAACGTTATATTAATTGCGTTTTATAAAAAAGCTTTGTAAATACTAGTCAATGACTATGGAAATTTTAGGGATGATATGAGGAATTTTACATGACTCTAAGATTATTTATTTTTTAGAATTTTTTGTTTTATCAAAAATTATAATGATACCTTAAAAGTTTATAATATTAATATAGTCACGCGTTAATTTATTGAAATAATTTTTTGTATATTTTCAGAATATTATTATGATTATTCCCAAGGTAATAACAATTTTTGAAGTTTTTTTTACTAGTACATTCAGATTATTCTGGAGCAAACAAAACACTATCAAATGGAGGAAATAGTAACTAAAAATTTAATAAATTTTTATCATTATCGTTGTAGATGATATTGTTGCTAGACCTGGTGGTCAAGGAGGAAATAGAAGTGGTAAATTTTTTATTTTAAATATATTATTTTTTAATTAATTAATACTATACTAACTATGAAATATCAAAGAATCACTTTCAATATACTTGTCAATCACAATAACAATTTTAGGGGTGATATGGAGGATTTTAAATAACATTAAAATTATTTTATTTATTAGGACTTTTTGTTTTATCAAAGATTACAATGATGCCTTTAATGCTTATAATATTAATATAGTCACTTGTTGATTTTATTGAAATAAGTTTCTGCATATTTTCAGATTATTCTTATGATTATTCCCAAGGTAATACAATGTTTGAAATTGTTTATTAGTACGTTCAGATTCCTCTAAAATAAGCAACACAGTACCAAATGGAGGAAACTGTAATTAAAGAATCTGATAAATTTGTTATATTTATTATTGTAGATAATAATGGTGCTAGGCCTGGTATTCAAGGAGAAAATGGAGGTGGTAAATTTTTTTATGTTAAATTTATTATTTTTTTAATTATAAATTAGGTTTTCAAAACAATAGAGACTATTATAACAACGGTAATTAACCTATTAATTTATTTATATAACTTTTATTAATTCGTACAGTTTACGATTATGGAGCTGGAAACAGAGGTGGAACTGAAAGTGGAGCTGGAGTTGGAAGTAAGTAGTCAATAAAGTTGTTTAGATTTTAATATTGTTTTCAATTTAAGACAATAACAATAATGGCTTATATGGGAACCAAGGAAATCAATGTATGTTTTAAAACGTATCAATAGCATAATTATTTAAAATATTTTTAGTTAATCAATATGGTCAAGGTAATGGTAATTTTAATGGTAACACTCAAGGAAATCAATGTATATTTTAAAATTTATTAATAACATAACCATTAACAATTTTTTTAGTTAATCAATATGGTCAAGGTAGTGGTAATTTTAATGGTAACACTCAAGGAAATGGTCAAGGTATGAACAATAATATGGGCCAAAATATAGGAAATGAAAATAATCAAAATAATGGCGGTGGAACATATCCAAATGGAAACCAAAATGTACCTCCAAATAGGAATCCGAATCAACCAAGTGGTATTATTTTGACAATGAAACAAATAAAATATATCACATTTTAGGAGTTTCTAAATTTTTCTCTAATCCAGTTGTTGGATCTGTACTTGGAATCGGTAATATGATTACGATAGCAATATTTTTTCAATTAACACTAAGTAAAATTTTAGGTGCTGGAATTGGAGGAATGTATGCGCTTAACCGTTGGCAAAATAACAGAAGTAATAAAATATAAATCTTATAAATTTTTACTCATAATTTCTAGATAACAAAATGATGATGAAACAATATGCTATGATGAATGGTATTACTAAATCACTTTTTTTACTTGTAATTTTAGGTCAAAACCCTTATGAAATGCGCATAAGAAATAGTATGATGAAACAACAATGGAAAGATGACGCAAGGAGATTTAGAAATGAAAATAGTAAGAAATTATTTAATATTTATGAAATTTATAAATCTTTTTAAGATCCCGGATTCTTTAGGAGAGTTTTTAGGCGTCCGAATAGACATTCAGGTAATTATAATTTTAGAAAGTTGATTTAATAGAAAAAATTTAGAAAATCCCTATGGAGATTATCAAGGTCCACATGGCCTTAATAGAGGTGGTAGTTTCAATGGAGGTAATAGATTTAATAGAGGTCCTCCTCCACCTAGACGTGGCATTTTCAGAAGATTTGGTTGAAGAAAATGAAAAATAGTTATAAACAATTTTGAGAATTACGAAGAATAAAATTATTTTTACCATAAATTTTAATGATAATTTAAGGAAGTTTTTGTATAATGATATAAAAAGTTTAAAAAATTATGAGTTTTGATTAAATTTTTTAAATTTTACTAATGTTTTATAATATTGATTACTTTATGTAAAATAAATTTTTTAAATAAAAAATTTTTAATCTACATAACTTTAGTAAAAAATCGGTTGCAAGTTAATTACCGCTAATTTTAAATTTAGAAATAAAATTCTGTTCAAAGATATTGCTTTAATGATTATTGAAATTTTATATAAAAATACGAAATATACTTTTATTTGTATCGAAATATAGATTTAATTTTAAAACATTCAACAGGTTAATTATTGGATTATCTAGAATAGTCAACATTAAATAAAAAAATCTAAAGACAAATCAATGTATTGTTTTACATACAATTTTTACATTTTATATGCACTTTTTGAGGTATTCTATCATAAAGATTCTAGAAGAAAAGGAAACCAAAGTTATTAAAGAATGAAACAATTGATCACAATTTTTTGAAACGCAAAATAGAGTGAGATACAATTTCTACGAATTTTACCATATTTTTAGTACTTGGGATGCTCATATTTTTGGAAAAATTGTCTAAATTTTTCATGTAACGTTATTCAAAGTGCAGTAAAATCATTAAATGAATTGAATGAATTTGACTCAATAAATTTAATAAAACTCCTCCATTAACTTATTAAAGTTTTTTTTTACATAAAACAATTAAAATGGTAATATTTTTGCTTCTCAAATCCGAAATAAAATAAATATTTAATATTATATTAGAAAATCAAAAATCGTTATTTGAAATTTTTATTTTACATAAATATTTGGTTTATTGCGATTAATAATTAAAATTATAAAATTTTCAAAAATCACTTATGAAATTTTATAAAACGTTATTAGTTCCATATCTTCTAAAAAAGTTGTATTTAAGAAGAAAGTATTTTTGGCTACTAATTAAAGAAACTTAAAATAAACATTAATTTACAATATTAAAAAAAGCCAGAAAAAATCGATTATTTTCTGGTGATTTTATAAATATTTCAGTATAATTTAAATTTATCATGCAATATTAAAATAAATTTCTAAAAGTGTAGTTGAAACTTTGGAAAATTATAATATTTAATTTAAAAGTGCAAATAATATTTGATTTCAAATATAGAAGTTGGTGAATTATTATAAATAGTATTATATTTTGACCATTAATTTAAATATCAAAAAATGGATTTTTTACTTTTAATATTGAAATTATTTCTGTTGTTATTTGTGACATCTGCTTCAAATGGATATGATTTTGAAAGAAGCAATATTGGAAATCTCAATAATTATTTATTTGATAATGTAAGTTTCATAAAAAAAGTGTGTGTTCCTATTATTGATTTTTAGGTTGAAATAGCTAAAAGAGATATCAATAAATTTAACGATATTTTGTACCGTATTAAACGGGCAAAAAAGAAGAAAAGTTCTGATACAAATACTGCTAGTAAATATAATATTGTTAAAAAATGACATTTTAAATTTCCATATTTTTTCAGCAAATGAAGATTCTGTAGATTTCGGAGATATCAGTGGTATTATAAAAGTCTCAAGATTATTATTGTGTTTTATACTTTTAGGATTTAATGATGATTTTCGCAATTCTAATAATAGTCACGGTAATTATAATTTTTATAGATAATTTTCTAACATTTAATTTATTCTTAATTATATAGATAGTGATGCTTCATTTAACTTTGGTAAGCAATTTTCAAAAAAAGATTTTTTGACTTTTCTTGATATATTAATTAAGAAAGTGGCAAAAATAGCGGAGGCCTTGATTTCGAGAATAGTTAATTTGTCATTATCTTTTAATATAATTAAATTTTTTCCAGGTGATGGTGAGCTAAATGGTAGTATGGAAGGAAATGGTAAAAAAAATTATTTGATCAAAACTATAGTTTACTTTTTAGATGATGGAAATTTCCAAACATCAAATAAATGTAGTTTTAATTACTTTTTTCAATTAGTTAATTAAATGTTTTTAATTCTTTAAGCAAATAATAAAAAATCCAGCAAACGTGATAAAAGCAAGGAAAAAAATAAACAAAAGAAAAAAAATAAAGATAGTCTGATGAACGGTCATGATTTAAGTAGTAAGCTAAAAGAATTAAACGCTAATAAAATTATTTTTGTTTTTAGATTTAGACACAACGGATGACAAGAGCTCTGAGCTAGGTAAAAATAATGTTAAATGTCAATTTAGTTATAAATTTTATCATATATTTGTTAAAAGAATTTCGAAATTTTATATAATATGTTTTCAGAGTCTGATGGTAAAAATATTAATTTTATTGGATTTGATCTATTTTGTATATTTTCAGGAGATTTTTCCAATACTTCTTCACCTGGTAAAGGTACTAAGGGTAAAACTAATGAAAAAACTAAAAAAGAATCCAACAAAAAAGGTAAAGGTAGTCAAAAAGATAAGAAAAATACTTCTACAGTGCCGATGAATAGTTTCGAATCTGACGGTAAACTAAAGACTTCAAATACTAAACAAATTACTTTTCTTTTAGATACTAATACGGAAATAATAGGCAGTTCTGAGTTAGGTAAAGTGGTAAAAAATGTTAATTTATTTTTAAAATTTTATAACACTTTTATTAATGGTTTTCCTAAAATTAATATCTTATTTTTAGATATTAATGATAGTTATACTCACTTTATTATATTTATCTTATTTTATATGTTTTCAGAAAATCCTAATGACGGAAAAATAAAGGGTAAATCATTTTTCACTGTAATATAAATAACATTTCATTGAAGATAAAAAAAATAAAAAGGGATCTACCAATAGAGAAGAAAATAATAAAAGTGATAAAAAGAAAAAGGATTCTAAAAAACACCATGATAAAGGTAACTTAGATGATAAACCGGATTGTTAAGTAATATTTTAATTTACTTTTATTTCTAGACCTAAATATAAGCGATATGGTCAGCAACGAGGATGGAGGAGGTAATAATTTATCACCTATAAAATTTCATAGTATATTTTTCAATAATATTTTTTTTTGATATTAAATATTTTAAGATTTTGGTGATAATTGTAAAAATGATGTACTTCTTACTTATCTAAATAACGTTTTATTAATTTTATAGTTACTGATGAATCTAAAAAGGGAACTAAAGGCAAAAAAGAGAAAGGAAAGGATTCGATTAGTAGTTCTAAAGATAAAAATTCTGGTAAAAAAAGTAATTTTATATAATCATTATTTATTTTATATATTTAAAAAATATTCTAGAAATACCAAAAAAAGAAGATGACAAAGAGGGTATGATTGGTGAATACGATAATAATCATAATTACTTTGAATCTTAATGATATTAATAAAAAAAATTTTAGATGATGAGGACTTTCCTTCCGCTGGTTTTAGTGGTAATTTTGATACAACTATTAAATTTTTATTATTTTCTTAAAGATGAGGAAAATGGAACTGAGGATAAAAAACAAAAAAACCAAAAAGGGAAAAAAGATTCAAAAGAAAAGAAGGATAAAGGTAAAAAAAATAAAGACAGACACAAGGGAGAAGGTAGTTTACAAACAGGGGATGTATTTATAATTCAATTTTATTTTCAGATGATGACGGTAAGAATTCTAAATTTAATAAACAATAAGTTTATGGTAATTGGATTTAGGTAATTTTAATTCATTTGATAACAATTAATCTTATCCAGGTAATTTATTTAATAATTTAATATACTCAATAAATTTTATTTTTTTTAGATGAAAAAAAAGGATTCGGAGGATCTAATGAAGAAGGTAAGAAAAATAATTCAAAAATGTTTATTTATAAATTTATTTTTTAAAACCGTTCAATAACGTTATACTAAAAGTGAAATATAAAAAATTCTCTATACATTGATCAATTATAACAACAATCATAAGGGTAAAGAGTAACATTAGATAATAATAAATTTATTTACATTTTCTAAAACTTTTTCTTATTTTAAAATTACAATGATGCTTTAACTGTTTACAATATTAATATAATCATTAATTGATTTTATTAAAATAATTTTTTCTCTATTTTTAGAAGATGATCCATTTCCTCAAGGTAATAACAACGATTGAAATTGTTTTATTTTTGTTCTTCAGAAAACTCTAAAGGAAAAAAGAAGAAGCCAAAAAAAGGAGGTGATAATTAATATATCCAATAAATTTTCTATATTCATTATTGTAGATAAAGGAAAAAAGCCTAATCCTAAAGGAAGCGAGGAAGATGGTAAATTTATTTACATTCAATTTATTATTTTAATTATAAATTTGATTCTGAAGATGATTATGGAAACTTGGGAGGAGGTAGGTAAAATATATTAATATCGTATAAATAACATAATTCAGGTAACATTAGTAGATATGATGATTATGAAAGTAGGTGTAAACAATAAATACAATTTATAAAATTTAAATGTCTTTTTTATTTTAAAGGTAATTTTCCTCAAAATAATAATGGAAACCGAGGACCACAATGTATGAATAAAAATGAATATATAACATAATTATTTATAATATTTTTAGTTAGTCAGAATGGTCCAGGTGGTGGTGTAAACAATAATAACATGCAAGGAAATGGTCAAGGTATGGGCGGTGGAATGAATCCAAATATGAATAATGGAATGATGAATAACGGAATGATGAATAATGGAATGAGGCCTCCTATGATGCCAAAACAACCTAGCAGTAATTTAATAACTATTAATCAAACAATATATCTTATTTTTTCAGCGGCTGAAAAAATCTTTAATAATCCAATATTTGGGACAGTGGTTGGAATGGGTAATATATAATAACTGAAATATTTATCAATTAACATTAAATAAAATTTTAGCTGGTGGAATTGGAGGTGCTATAGCCCTGTCGCGAATGATGCAAAACAGAAGTAATATTATCTACACTTTATAATTTTCTTATCCATAATTTCTAGATAACAAAATGATGATGAAGCAGTATTATATGATGAATGGTATTACTAAATTACTTTTTATATTAATATTTTTAGGCAAAAATCCCTATGAAATGAGGATCAGAAATAAAATGATGAAAGAAAATATGAAACAAGAAGCTAGAAATTTTAAAAGACAAAATAGTAAGATACTTTTAAATCTTTATAAAAATTATATTTTTATAAATTTTTTTAAGATCCCGGATTGTTTAGAAGAATGTTTAGAGGTCGTAATCCGAATAATCAAGGTAGTAATATTTTAAAAAATTGTTTTAATAAAAAACATTTAGGAAATCCTTATGGACCTAGTAACGGTCCACCTGGTCCTAATATGAATGGTGGTTATAATGGAGGTGGTAATTTTAGAGATGGTAGTTTCAGAGGTGGAAATAATTTTAATGGACGTGGTGCTAACTTTAATAGACGTGGTAGTTTCGATGATTACGGTCAATAAAAACAGGGAATTGTTGTAAAAAGTTATATGAATTACTGTTTATAAAATTGTATTTTAAATATTAATTAGAAGTAAATGAACTTTATGGAGAAAATATATATTAAAAACCTTGAAAATTTATAAAATATTATTTATATTTTACAATATTGATTACTTTGAGTAAAATAAATATTTTAATTAATTAATTTTTATTCTATACTACCTTAATTACATGTCAGTAGAAATAATTGATTCCTAAGTTTAACTTTTAAGTGGAACTTTCTTTTAATTTTTGATTCAGTGATTATTGAAATTTTATGTAAAAATATGAGGCAAAGCTTCAACTCTATAGAAGTAGATTATTAATATTAAAATTTTTAATAAGTTAATTATTGAACTATCCAGAACTGTCAAAATCAAATAAATTTGTAAGCATTTCATAAAGCCATATATTGCTACAAACTTTAGATCACATTTTTTTATTCAAAATGAATAGACAGCATCAATTTAAAAATTATCGTTAAAAAAATTTTTTTAACAGGTCAAAATGTAACAATAGAAAATTGATAATCATAAAACAATAAAGAAACTTAAACGCTTTACATATTTCGCAAAATTAAAGGTATACGAAAAAAAAGTATGTAATATAATAAAAAATTGTGAAAGAAAAGGTAAACCAAGGATAATAAAAGTTGTATATAATCGTTTATTTTTAATTTAATTATAAATAATATGTATATTTTTAACCAATAAATTGAAGTTTTAAAAATTCTAAAGATAAAAAAATATGTTATTTCACATGTAACTTTGATATTGTGTACATAACTTTTTATGATATTCATTAACGAAGCTTCAAAGGAAAAGAAATTTAATGAAAAAATTAAACGATCAATCATCATATTTTGCATTACAAAGCAGAATAAAGAGTAATTGCCATTAATTTTTTTATAAATGTAAGTAAACTCCAAATGCTTATATTTTCAAAAAATGTTTTACATCATTTTCGATAAATGCAATATATAAAAGTTGCGCTAACATTTTTTGCCATTTTTTTTTTGAACTTTTTATATTACATTATTAAGTACGAAAAGTAACATGCTTTGTTAAAAAATCATATTTATTACAAATTTCACACTTTAATCAGAAATAAAATTTAACTTCATTAATACAATCATTTTTGTTTATATAATATCAAGTAAAAAGATTATGCACTATGATTTTATAATAATATTTATTAAATAAACCTCAAAATTTATTTTAAAAATTTCCACGTAACAGTTTTAAGAGTACTGTAAAATAATTAAACAAATTGAATTTATTAAACAATTTAGAATTAGTAGTATCAATGAAATCCTTTTATATTCTTATTATAGTTTTCAGTAGGTAAAAAAAAATTAAACAATTAAAATTGTTAATATTTTTTAAAATATCTGGAAAAAGACATTTATTTAATATTAAATTAGGAAATCAAAAATTGGTTTTCAACATTTGTATTACAAATAAATATTTGATTTTTTTGTGATATTTAATTTAAATTATAGAATTTTCAAAAATCATCCATGATATTAGAAAAATTTTATGAAACATTATTAATCTCATATTTATAAAAAAAGGTTGTAGAAAAATATATTTTCTTAACTACCAATTTTTAAAATTTTATCAATACCATTAATTCACGATATTACCACAATTGGTTAAAATTTAGTAATTTTTCTAATATGTTTATATATTATAGTATATTTTAAATTTATCATGCAATATTTATTTTTCTAATATTTAAAAATCAATCTATAAAGTATAATAATAATTTTGAAAAATTATAATATTTATTTAAAATTTGCTATTAATATTTAAATTTGAATTACCAAAGTGGTTAATTATTATAAATAGCATTATATTTTGATTATTAATTTTAATATCAAAAAATGAATTTTTTACTTTTAATAGTAAATTTATTTTTGTTATTATTTGTAATATTTACTACAAATGGGTATGATCTGGCTCAAAATAATATTGGGAATCTCAAAAATTACTTTTATGACAACGTAAGATTAGTGGAAAAAATATTATTCGAATTATTGATTTTTAGACTGAAGTAGTTAAAAGAGAAATCAATAAATTTAATGACATTTTGGATCGTGTAAAACGAGCAAAAAAAAAACAACATAAAGCTACTTGTAAATATTTTAGCATTTAAAATTACTAATTAAAACTTCGCATTTTTTCAGCAACTGATCCTTCTGATGATTTGGGAGGTATGAATAAAGATATATCTTAAAATAAATATAGCATATTTGGATAAATTTAGACATTGGTAATGATACTGAAGATCATTTTGGTAAGTTATATTTAACAATTATTACTTGATTTTATTGTTAATTTATTTTTAAAGATAATTTAAAGGGAGAAAGTTTTAATTTCCAAAATGGTTAATTTGTCATTATTTAATATTATAATCAAATTTATCTTCAGGCAATGATGAATTATCAAAACTTGGTACGGATGATGATGGTAATGAAAGATTCATTTGAGCCTTATAACAGTTTATTTCTTAGGTGATGTAACTAAAGAATCAGTTACTAAAAAGAGTAAAAATTTTTTTTAACATAGATAATTTTAAAAAAATATTATTTTAAGAATCTAAAAGTAAATCCGGCAATGGTGGAAAAAAGAAGAAAAAAAATCAAGATGGCCTCCATGATGGTTAACTTATTATTGACAATTTATATGTTCAAATATTTTTTCAGATATGAAATGGCCTCTAGCAAGCTTCGAAAGTGAAAATGGTAACTAAAGATAATAAACTTAATAAAATATTATATCTTTTTGTTTTTAGAGGATGAATTAACCACAACACCAAATGGAGGTACTTTATCTTTTTTAAATTTTGATAATTTTATTATTGTTTTGTCTTTAAGATTCTAAAGGGAAATCTAAAAAAAATAAAAATGGCAAAGGAAAAAATAAAAATAACAAAAAAAATGGTTAAATTATTGTTAATCATTTCTGTAATTAAATTTATTTTTAGGTTCGAATGATACTCAATTTGAGATGACGAGTGGAGAAGGTATCAAATGAAATTAATCAAAATTAAACTAAAATTATCTATATTTTAGACAAAGTGAAGCCTGCGTTACCTAGTAAAAGTAAATTTGTTTTTTTTTTGTTGTAAACTTGATTGTTCGACATCTTTTTTAAGAACCCGCTAGTGATAAATCCAGCAGCAAAGGTCAAAAGAAGGAGAAACAAGGGATGTTAAAAGCGGTTAGCCTAACACTATTTATTTTTACAGTAAAATCTGTTTTCAGATGCGAATGAATCTGCATTAGATATTTCAGTTGATGATGGTAATAAAGGAAATTAATTTTAATCAAACTATAATGCTGTGTTTAGAGAATGATATATTAAAACAACAAATAGAAGTAGTTTTAATTTTTTTGTTAAATAGAATAATTTCATTCTCTTCTAGCATCAAAAGATAAGAAACCTAGAGGAAAAAAAACAAATAAAAACAAAAAAGATGGTAAAAAACAATTAAATAATCCTAATGTAGACGGTAAACAAAACGAATCGAACGCTTGTTAAATTATTTTTAGATTTTATAGGCGATCAAAGTTTTGAATCAGGTAAACATAAAATATCAACTTAGTCTAAAATTTCATAATACCTTTATTATTGATATTTTGTACACTTATATCTCATGTTTTTAGGATTTAATGGTAGTAAAATTAACTTTTCTTGCATTTATTTTACTTTGTTCATTTTTAGGAAATTTATCTGATGAGATTTCAATGGGTGAAACTGGTAAGTACAAAATATTTTTTAAATACAATGAATAACATTTCGTTCAAGTTGATACTAGAGGAAAAAAGAAAAAAAAACAAAACAAGGAAAAAGATATAATCGATAAAGAAAATAACAGTAAATCAAAAAAAGATAAGAAAAATAAAACTCCTAAAGTTCCTTTAAATAGCGATGAATTATCTGGTAAAATTAAAAATTAAAATGCTAGTAAAATTACTTTGTTTCGTGTTTAGATACAGATGATTTCGAAAGCTTTGAGAGTGGTAAAGGTAACAAACTTGTAAATTTTTTTCTAAAATTTCAATAACGCTTTTAACTGTAACATTTTATTGTTTTTTGTGATTTTGACAATAATACTCGCTTTACTATGTTTTTCTTATTTTGTATATTTTCAGAAAATCGTTATGGTGGAAAAAATAAGAGTAAAAAAATTTCTACTATAATATAATATAAATGAAATTTTATTAAAGGTAAAATTAGTGAAAAAGACAAAAAAGAATCCAGCAGAAATAAGGAAAAAAAACAAAGTGATAAAAAGAATAAGAATCCTAAAAAACAGCGTGATGAAGGTGACTTAGATAATAAACTAAAGGGTTTAATAATATTTTAATTTTTTTTAGACCTAAATAAAAGCGACGAAGATGATGGAGGTAATAACTAATCAGTTGTAAAAATTCATAGTATAATTTTTAATGATATTTTTATTTTGATATCATATATTTCTAGAGCTTGATGGTAATTGTAAGAATAATATATTATATTTAAATAACATCTCATTAACTTTATAGTTGATAGTAAATCTAAAAAGGGAACGAAAGGAAAAAATGAGAAAGGAAAAGGAAAGGGTTTTAGTGGTAGTTCTAAAGAAAAAGATTCCGGTAAAAAAAGTAATTTTACATGATCATTATTTGTTTATATATTTTTAAAATATTATAGATTCATCAAAAAAAGGAAAAGATTCAAAGGGTATGAATGATGAATATAATAATAATCATAATTACTTTTAATCTAATTAATATTAACCATAATATTATAGACGATTGGGAATTAGGTGATCTTGAAGGTTTAAGTGGTAATTATGGGATTATTTTGATTTATTATTAATTTCTTAAAGGTGAGGAAAATGACGTTAAAGAGAAAAAACAAAGCAAGAAAAAAGATCAAAAGGGAAAAAATAAGAAAGATGACGGAAAGAAAAAAAAACCTAAACATGAAGGTAATTTAGAAACAGGAGGTATATTTGTAATCTATATTTATTTTAATTTTCAGATAATGACGGTAAGAATTCTGAACTTAATAAACAGTAAATTTATGGTAATTGAATTTAGGTAAATTTAAATCTTTTGATAGCTGTTAATCTTATTCAGGTAATTTTTTTAATAATTTAATATACTTAATAATTTTTATAGATAGTGAAAATGGATTTAAAGAATCTGATGAGGAAGGTAAGAAATGTAGTTTAAAATTGTTTATTCATAAATTTATCTGTTTGAATCAATAAACAGTGTCACGTTAATGATACAATATAAAGAACTTTCTATATATTAGCTAATTATAGTAGAAATTTTGGGGGTAAATAGTGACATTAGTTTAACGTTAAATTTGCTTATATTTTTTAGAACTTTTTCTTATTTGAAATTGCATTGATACTTTAATTGTTTACAATACTAATAAAATCCATTCATTGATTTTATTAAAATAATTTTTTCTTCTTTTTCAGCAGATGATCCATTTGATAAAGGTAATAACAAAGGCTAAAACTCTTTTATCATAATATTAAGGAGGCTCTAAAGAAAAAAAGAAGCCGTCAAGTAAAGGAAAAGGTAATATAATCTAATAATTTATTTGATATTTATCACTGTAGGTAAAGGGAAAAAACCTAATAATAATGAAAGCGAAGAAGAGGGTAAATTTTTGCATAAAACTTATTACTTTAATTATAAATTAGATTCTAAAAAGGATAAACTAAAACCTGGAAAGGGTAGTAAAGTATACTAAATTTGTTTAAATAATACAATTTAGGTGAAAGGAATGAATTCGATGATTCTGAAGGTAGGTGTTAACAATAAATACAACTTATGACATTTTTTTCATTTATTTTAAAGAAGATTACCCTATAGGAGGTAATGGAAATCGAGGACCAAATTGTATGTTTAAAATTGAAGGTATAGCATAATTATTCAAAACATATTTAGTTAATCAAAATGGTGGTAATTTTAATGGTAATATGCCAGGAAATGGACAGGGTATGAACAATGGAATGAATCAAAACATGAATGGTGGAATGATGAATAATGGAATGATGCGTCCCCCGATGCCAAAACCACCTAGCAGTAATTTTATAACTATTAATCGGACAATGTATCTTATTTTTTCAGCGGCTGAAAGAATTCTTAGTAATCCAGCTGTTGGAACTGTACTTGGAATGGGTAATATATAATAACTAAAATATTTATTCAATTAACATTAAATGATATTTTAGCTGCTGGAATTGGAGGTGCTGTAGGATTGTCACAATTGATGCAAAGAAGAAGTAATGTTATTTAGACCTTATAATTTTTTATCCATAATTTATAGATCAAAAAATGATGATGAGACAGATGGCTATGATGAGGGGTATTACTAAATTACTTTTTTTACTTATAATTCTAGGTCAAAACCCTTATGAAGTGGAAATCAGAAATGAAATGATGAAACAACGAATGAAACAACAGGCAAGAGAATTTAAAAAAGAACATAGTAAGAAACTCTTTAATCTGTTTAAAAATTCTATATTTATGAACCTTTTAAGATCCCGGATTTTTAAGAAGAATGTTTAGAGGTAAACGACCAATTGGTCCAGGTAATAAAATTTTAAAAAATTGATCTAATTTAAAAAATTTAGGAAATCCTTATGAAGATTATAACGGTCATCCTGGTCCTAATATGAATGGTGGTTATAATAGAGGTGGTAGTTTTAATAGAGGTGCAAGTTTTAATGGTAATCATCATTTTAATGGAGGCCCTGGTAATTTCGACAGACGTGGTAGTTACATGGGAGGAAACTAGTTAAAATGGGACATTGTCGTGGGAAAGTTGTATGAATAACTAATGATAAAATTATACCATTCTAAATATTATTGAGAATAAAAGAAGTTTTTGTAGAAGGAATATAAAAAAATGTTTAAAATCTTGAATATTTATAAAATATTATTAATGTTTTATAATATTGATTGCTTTATGTAAAATAAATATTTTAGGTGTTTAATTTGTAACTTATTGAGTAACTTGCAAAAGATTTTCAAAGTTTTTATATTGATAACATTGTATTATTTTTGAGGTATATCATATTGTAGCAAGCAAACTTAGTTTTTTCTGTAGATTTCATAGAGAAATCTGTATTTTAGAAGTTTTTGTAGATCTTCAAAGTTTGGGTTATTTTTAAAATTCAATTAATACAACTTTTTAACATAAAAATAAACTATTGAGATTTTCCTGATAATCAAAACTTAACTTTTTTTCACATATTCCTAAAATGTTATCGACATAAACATTCAACAATTATGTTAACTATTTGTTATTTAAAGAATACTGTCTTTTTTACCAACAGATTCTATCATCGAACTCTAAACAATCCGACATATGATAACAAACTTTGATTAACAAATTCAAGTTACTTCAAAAGTGGCTTCTAAATCTTCTAAAATTATCATTATTTAAGAGATATCATTTTATTGACAATTCCTAATTCTTGCCTAATAAACCTCTATAAGGGCTTACCCATCATTCAACGGGCTTGGTTTACTCCAAAGTTGATTTCTGCACCGTTTGGAGCAATGCCCACTTGTAGAATTTTGTCCTATTGACAAATTTACCTTCTAATCTGTTTAGCGGACTTGTAGCTCACCGTAAATGTGAGTGTCTACACACTAGTAAGATATGTATTACCTGGGAAGATTTTACCCTTAAAACCTGTTCTCTAGTAGGCTCCAAAAAAACCTTATTACTCTGGGTCTTCGAAATGAAACTCGCAATATGCTAGAAAAACTTAAAACTCTAAATAAATGTTTATTTTACCTACAAAGTAATTAGGTTTACTTAACTCCATTTTATAAGCCATAAAATTACTTTTATATATTGTATTTCTACTAAATATAATTCATTCTCTCACAATTTTATTACACTGTATACAGAAAAAAAAATTAATGTTGGACAATTTCTATGGTTTATAGCATATATTTATATGTAAAATAGACAATTAAATGAATGAATCTAAAGTGTTTTAATGCCCCATCGGATGAAACTAATTTCATTTAAATCTGTTTAAGGATTCATGAGATATAAAGCTCTATTTGGAGATCAATAATAAAATAGTATTAAATATGACTATTTTTAATGTCTTTATCAAGATTTTTATTTTATACTTATGAAATAAATAACGTTTTCAAGTATAAAATTTCATTTCTATTCACTGGAACTATTATTAGAAGATTCTAACTACAATTTCATTAGATATTATCATTTTTATGTAAACTTATAAAATCGGCATAAAATCATGTTTAGTTTTTGAAGCACATCTCAAAGATTTTGTATTACACATAAAGAAATATAAATGAATTCTATTGTAAAACTCTTTGATTTATTGATTGATAAAATTTTATGGAATCCTAATAGTTTACTTTTGTGATATGATTACTTTTTGTTTAAAACAAGACAATGTAGGAAAAATATAATTTTGTTTATTTTATTGTTTTCTTAAGATTTTGACATTACGCTAATTAAATAAAATAAAACATTCTAATTTAAACATTCAAACACTAACGACTGAATCTAATTTGAGGGGATTCTGAGCATTTTAATTGGAGATGTTGTTAATTTTTTTAAAGAGATATAGGAAAATAATTAACTTAATTTTCATTTTTCATGTGTTTTTTAAAATGACAACACTAGATCTCTTAAATTTCTAGTGATTTCTGATATTAGATAATTCAATATAGTCAATGGAAAGGCTTTTCAGATATTTAATAATCACCTGATTTGCTCTATGTCGCATTATATATCAATTTAGTTATCAAATTTGGAGGAAGTAATTAAAAGAAGATAAGTAAATAAGGTAATAAAAACTAAAGTACATTAGAAAGTTAATTTGAACGTAATAAATATATACTTTTTCCAATTTTTTGACATTTAAGCAAAATTCAGAATCTTTTTTAAGAAATCTAAATAAATTTTTTGACTATGTAAAACATATTTTAATTGCCAGGTAAGTATTTATTTACATAAAATATTTTATAATCTCTAAAAGTAACAATGCGACAATAAATTTTCCAGCTTGTTTTTTTACAAAATAAATATTTTTACTGTTGTTGTCAATTTTTACTTTATATTCACCTTTGTTTCTTCATTATAATCTAAAAAGGATTTGTAATCTTCTATTGTTTTATAATTAATTTTTTTTTCAATTTTTCCATTCATAAATAAAAAGATTACTTTCAAATATTACTATGAAGCTAGATATAAGCATCTTACCTATTATTATTTTTAATACTATTCACTGTCACCGTTCCCGATATGTTTTAAATCATAATGTTGTTTTTAAAGGAATATTCATGTGTGGAGGTATGCTAGATGGTAACGTTAAATTTTTACTTTGCTGGAAATTTTTCATTTGTAAATCAGTGTTAACTGAACAATTTACTAATGGAAAGGGTCAATTTTCTTTCGATGTGCCAAAAAATAAATGCAAAACGGGTTGTAAGTTCATTTTAATCAAGCTTAAAGATAAAACTTTTAGTACTTTCCCTAAAAGTCATCCATCAATGTAAAATTTCAGTACCAGGATGTTATATTAAAATACATATCCCTCTTAACACAATGTTTAAAAAAAATATCAACCAACTTTATGACTTTGAAACGTTAAATTTGGCAAAGCACTATCCAGGACAACAATTTATATGTAGCAAAATGGCTGGTAAAAAATTTAACCGAAATTTAAGGAAAACAATATAGCAAACATTTTGCACTAATTTCAAATATATTTACGATTATAGGAATTGTTAAAGAATATTGTATATAAATGTTTTCATTAAATAAAAAAATTTCTTTTTTTTTGATTTCTTTAAAGTATCAACGAAAAAACAATATAAAAATTAAGAAAACATCCTATTTAAAAATTAAATATTCAGTATTTTTAGTTTATGATCATAAATCTAAATTCAATGAAATATAAAATTAATGTATTATGGATCTTTCTATTGACATTATTTAACATCATTAGACTGCTGTAAAAATATTTTTTTTCGCTACTTTTTTATGATTTCTAAAGGAAATCGATTTAACTATTGATTTGAAATAAAAATTTGAAAACTTTGATTTCAACACAACCTTTAATAATTAGTATACATTGTTTAACCTGTTTTAGATGTTTGAATTCCTAAAACAATAAATACCATGATTATATTGATCTTTGATTTATTAAATTCTAAACATTGTAGTTTATCAATATTTAATTCTGATGTTAAGCATAAAAAGAGTTTGCTTTGTTAATTTGAGATCTTGGAAAATGCTTCAGTTATGTATCTAGCCAATGTGATAAAAACTAATTTTGTTATTTATTGAAAAGTATCACTGTTAAGTTATTCTGTGAAAGAGTAGTTTTCAAAATCCAAGAAGTAAGATCTAGAATACCACCTTAGGTAAATCAAAATTCCTACCCATAATATTCTAATTACACTCTTGTTTGTATTTTCAGAATTTTATCTGTATTCAAATTGACTTTTGAACCTTCTATTGTTTATAATTAATTTGTTTACACAATTATTTGAGATAGTCCAATAGTATTAATTTATGATGTTTTGAATTTTTCATTCATAATATTAAAACTTTTTTTTAGTTTAACAATGAAGTTGGCTGTAAGCATCGTACTTTTTATTATTTTTAATATTACACAGTGTTTACGACGTCGTCCTCGTCCTCAAAATGTTGCGAATCCTAGTCCTATGCTTACTTTTACCGGAACAGTCATGTGTAAAGGTGTCCCAGATAGTAGTGCTAAAGTTTCCTTTGGTAGAAGAGTTATTTTATCATCTATGTTCGCTAACCAATTTCCTAATAGAAGAGGTCAATTTTCTTTCAATATACGAAAAAATCAATGCAGAATAGGATGTAAGTTACTTTTATCCACTTTTAGAGCTAAAACTTCTAGCATGTTTTCTTCAAATTGATCATCAATGTAAAATTTATAAACAGGGATGTTTTATAAGACTTTTTATACCTCTTAATGTTGCTGCTTTTTTAAAAAAAACAAAAAATTCCAGAAATCCGTATAATTTACAGCAAATTGATTTAGTAAAGCATTTTAAAGGACAACAATTTTTATGTAGCAGAAGAACTGATAGAGTTTTTAGCCGAAATTTAAAGTGAAAACATGAGTAAAACAATAAAGTAAAAATTTTACAGTAATTTCGAATATATTTACAATAAACAAAATTGTTAAAGAACATATTTATCAAAAATTGTCATTAAATAAGACAATGATTTTATTCTTTAATTTTTTTAGTGGTACTTACAAAAAGCTTTGTAAAAATAAGGAATTGCAACTATTTATAAAAAAAAATTAGAAAAATAATCAGAAATATATTAAATCTTTAAATTATAGTGCTTTAGAAAAAATTAGATTATTATTTTATTTTAAATTGTTATACGTGAATTAAAAATTATATGTCCTTTATTTTTAGTTCAGGATCCGAATCATAAACTTAGATAAAATAGAATATAAAACTGATGTATTATTGATTTATCTATTGACATTATTTACGTTAAATAGTTTTCTGTAGAAGTATTACTTTTCCATTACCTTTTTATGATTCTTAAAGGAAATCGTTTTTATTAATCATAGAAAATAAAAGTTTATGAAACTTTGACTTAAATGTGACTTTTAATAATAATATAATAATTAATATGCATTTTAAAACCTTTTTCTAAATAAATAAACTCCTAAAACAACAAACATGTTTATGGTAAGACTGATTTTTAATTTCTTAGATTCTCAACATTCTAGTTTATCGACATTTAATTATCATTTTAAACTTTTAAAAAGATTTCCATGATAGTACGCGATCATAGAAAATATTTCAGTTATATATTTAGTCAATGTAATATAAACATATTTTATTGTTTATTAAAAAGTATTACTGTTAAGTTATACTTTATAAAAATTGTTATCCAAATCCGGAAAGAAAAATCTTAAATTCTGTTTCAGGTAAATTGAAATTCTTGTCTATAATATTTTAGTTTATATTTTTAGAATTTTTTCTATATTCAAATTGGCTTTTGAACATTCAATTGTTTTATAATTAATTTGTTCACACAATTGTTTGAGGTGATTTAATAGTATTAATTCATGGTATTTTAAATTTTTTATTCATAATATGAAAACTATTTTTTAGTGTAACAATGAAGTTATTTACAAGCATCGTACTTTTTATTATTTTCAATACTATACAGTGTCATCGTCCTCTTCCCTCTCCTCCTCCCCCTCCTCATTATTTTCTAAAGCATATGCTTGCTTTTTCTGGAGTATTCATGTGTAGTGGTGTCCCATATGGTAAAGCTAAAATTTCGCTCGGCAGGAAATTTTTTGGTTTTTCAAGAATTTTAACCAAGGAAACTCTTATTACAAAGGGCCAATTTCTTATGAGTGTTCGAAGAAGGCATTGCAGAATGAGTTGTAAGTTAATTTTAGCCAAATTTAGAACAAAAAATTTTAGTATGTTTTTTACAAGTTTTACATCAATGTAATATTCCAAAACCAGAATGTTATATTAGAGTACAAATTAATCTTCATATTAATAAATATTTAAGAAATAAAAACAACATCTATAAAACATATAATCTTGGAGTTCAAGATTTGGCATGGCGCTATAAAAGACAGCAGCTTATATGCAGTAGAAATACTGATAAAAGTTTTTAACAAAAATTTGGGTAAGTCAATAAGACAGAAATTTTGCAATAATTTAAAATTTATTTAAGATAAGAATAAATATTAAATAATTTATTTATCAAAAGTTGTCATTAAATAAAATAATGATTTTACTCATTAGTTTTTTCAAATGTATTAACAAAAAACCTTGCAAAAATTAATAAAAATAATCAGAAATGGGTTATATCTAAAAATAAGAGTGTTTTAGAAAATAATTAAAATAATTTTTCTATTTAAAATTGTTATATGTGAATTTAAAAATTATAAATCCCTCATTTTTAGTTCATGAACATGATCATGAACATAGCCACAATTAAATGTTTAACTAATGTATTATTGATTTTTCTATTGACATTATTTATGATCATTAGCTTACAGTGGAATTTTTATTTTTTATAACCTTTTAATGATTCGTAAAAGAAATCGATTTAACAAATAAGAAAAATAAAATTTGGAGAAACTTTCAATTCAATGTGACTTCTAATAATTAAATAACAGTTAATATGTATTGTTAAACCTTTTTTTAAGTACTTGAATCCCTAAAACAACAAACATGTTTTATGACTAGACTAATCTTTGATTTCTTAAATCTTCGATATTCTAGTTTATCGGTTTTTAATTATAATGTTAAGCTTTTAGAATGTTTTGTGTGGCTAATTCGAAATCTTGGGAAATAATTTTGTTATGTATTTAAGCTATGTAATATAAAGTTTTTCATCATTTATTGAAAATTATCACTGCTAAGTTATACTTCCAAAAAGCAGTTAGCAAAATCTAGAAAGTAAGATCTAGAATACCATCTTAAGTAAATTTCAATTTTTGTCAATGATATTATATATTTATTTCAGATTACACCTTCTGAATTTTATCTGTATTCTAATTATTATTGAGTCTTTGAAAATACTGAACTGTTAAGCACAACATTTTATATTGATGTTAACAGTAATTAAATGCATAAAAGTATGGTATTTAATTATCAGTGGTTTCTATATAATTAAAATGGTAATAGTGATTCGAAATAATTAACTTCTAAACTAGAAATACAAATATTGTTGAATTTTTTAAATATTTCTTCAATACAATAAGTAAACTTCCATATTTAAATAACCGAAAGAAAAATAAAGGAACAATGAATAATTTTAATGTAATAAAATTATCATTTCCATACTAATTATCTTTTTAATATTCTCTTATATATATAAAATAAATCAAAATATATTTTAATTTTTTATAATGATAAAATATTTTATTCTCATTTGAGTATAAATTATTCTTTATTAACTCAGTCATTCCATGTAATATTTAATGTTTCTTTAATAAAACTAAAAATATCAACAACTGCTTCTAATGTCTTTTCAACTGGCGAAACAGTTGTAAGTCTTCGATTTAATTTTACATTTACCAAAATAGGATTAGTTTGATGGGATATACCTCTTTGGACTCTAAAGTATAATTCTGCAGCATATTTAACGGTATGTATATACGAAACTTGTGGATTGGCTTCATCTGCTATGAGTAACATACTCGGTAATTGAATAGGACTTTTAGGCATTCTTAAATTATGAAGTGGAGAATAAGAAAACAAATTTCTAAAAAATACTGGTCTACTTGGATCACCATATTCAGGAATCCATTTTGCTCCGCTTCCAATTTTATGAAATCTCAACATATCATATACACCATACTGTGCAATTACCGTACTAAAAAGATCGGGCCTTCGTTGTGCTACAACGGCTGCTAAAAGTCCACCATTTGTTGCTCCACGAATTGCTAACTTTGCTGGTATTGTATACTTGTTTTGAATTAAATACATAGCAGCTGAAATGAAATCCTCAAAAGTGTTATTTTTTCTCAACAAACTTCCAGCTTCATGCCATGGTTTACCATATTCCCCACCACCTCGTATACCAGCAAGAGCATATATTCCGCGTAAATTATTTACAAACGCCAATACTGGACCATCATATTCAGGAAAGGGTGTGAAACCAAAACCACCATAACCCTCTAGAAGAAGTGGATTACGACCATTTAATTGTACGTCTTTTCTATGAAATAAATACATTGGAACTTTTTTACCATCGAAACTAGGATATTCTACTTTTTTCATAACAAACTTTTCTCTTATGATTCCTTTAATGCAAGTATCAACAACAATATTCATTTTTACATAGAAGGTATGTTTTTTGATTTTTGATAAATCTGCAAAATGTATCGCATTAGGTGATACTTGATTTGAAATTCCAATAAAAATGTAATCACTTTCATAGTTACCAGAAATACCAGTAATTTTACCGAAATCGACATCAATTCCTGCTACAAATTTTCCAGTCTTCATACAATAAATTTCGACATATTTATCAACATCTTCCAAAAAGTAAACAACCAAATATTTTTTTCCAACAGGAGTTACATATTGAACAGGTCTTTTTTTCTTATATTTCAAGAAAGTGGACCATTTATTCTTTTTCTTTTTATCTTTCGATAGTTTTATTTTTATTATTTGATTGGCTGGATTCTTCATTGTAGACAAAATAGCGATAATTTCATCATTAAAGAATGATATAATATTAATATTTCCAGGGATGTCAGAGAGTAAAGGTTTCATTTTGAGTTCTCCCTTTATTTTACCATCTTTATATTGTTTTAAATCACAGTACAACACCATTGGGTATTTTTGTTTATTAGATTCAGCTACCTTAATATATAAATATCTTTCGTCATTTGATACCATTCCCATAACTATTGCATCTTTTTTTTGAGGAAATGTAACAACTTTAACATCGTCATTTGCTGATTTTCCCATTACATGATAGTATAAAGAATGACGTTCAAGTTTAGTAATTTTGCCTTGTTTATTTTTTAGACTATCAAATGTTGAGTAGAAGAAACCTTTTCCTCCAAAAGCAAAAGCCATACTAGAAAATTGGACATCATTTATTTTATCATTTAAATGTTTTCCTTTTTCATCTAGAAATCTTATCATACTAAATTTGCTACCCAATGTTTTTACCATATAAGCCATTTTTTTACCGTCCGCAGAGAAAACAAAACCATTAAAAACTGTATGATTTTTTAAATAATGTTTAGTTATATCAAAATAAACTTCAGGGTAATCAGAAGTAGATTTCCTCCTCATCATAACGCTAAAAATTTTTTATTTTCGTAAATAATATTTTTTTTATTTACCTGTGCTTATTTAAACCAGATCTATGAAAGTAGTAGAAATATTTTCCATGTCTTTCAAACAAAGAATACTTCCCGAATTTTAAATATTCTCTGATTTTTTTTTCCAATTTCTCTCTAATTTTAATCTTTTTCAAATAATTATTTGATAAATTATTAAAGCTCTTAATAAAATCAATTGTTTTTTCACTCTTTGCATTTTCTAACTGTCTATAAGGACAATAGACAGTTTGACCAAAAAATTGTTCTGCACAATGACCATCTCTTGTAAACAATGGATATTTTGTAACATTAATTTCGATTGTTGATGGATAAATTCTCCTGTTTCCAGGAATAAAAGCTAATGGACTTGATTTACCTAATGGGCTCGAGTATTCTGATATAAGTGGTTGAGGTGATGGTTGTACTTCTTGAGCATGTAAATTAGTTATCAAGTAAAACAGATGTAATAAAATATATATTCTATGAAACAATATCAGTCTGTTATACATTTTATAGAATAAGTGAAATTGTTAAAATTCGTACGTAAATTTATATATTAATCTTTTTATTTTAATAAATTTGATAATGATTAGTGAACATTCAAACAAATTATAAATTAACCACATTTAACAAATAATAATGATAATTTTAGAACATATTTGTTATTACACAAAAGTGTGCAAAAAAATACATGATTTTTTTTAAATTTATATACATTAAACTTATATTTTTATATTAATCTATATTTACTAATTAGAAGAAGATATTTTTGATAATGGTTTAATATATTTATTGAATAAGAATTTACTTAAAGTAGTTTTAATAATGAAAAATAAAATAAAAATATTTTAATTATTTGTGTTTTAATAAAATTTGTATTAATAATTAATTTAGAATTTATGCAATTAACTTATTATTCTTCTTTTCCGGTGATTTTTTAAACAATTCATCATTTTTTCTGTCCAATATCTATGACCTCTTACATGTTTTCATTTTCCTCTTCTATAGATAAATTTTTTGAATCATTTTCCTTGTCTTCATTATTTTCTTCACCTTCATCTTTTCCCACTTTTTCTTCTATTTCTTCACTTTCTTCTTCTTTTTCCACTTTTTCTTCTATTTCTCCACTTTCATTATCCTTTTCCTCATTTTCTTTTTTTTCTTCGCTTTCTTCATCTTCTTTATTTTCTTCATCCTCATTATTTTCCACACTCTCTTTATTTTCTTCATCTTCTTTATTTTCTTCATCCTCATTATTTTCCACACTCTCTTTATTTTCTTCATCATCTTTATTTTCCTCATTTTCTTCACTCCCTTCATTTTCCATGGGTCTAATTTGACCTTTATATTCTACGCTTTTTTCCTCTGTCTCTTCTTCACTTATAACTTCTTTTTTCTCATATTCTTCCTCAGATTTCACATTTATTTTTTTACCTTTTTCATTTGATTTAGAACTTTTTTCTGTATATTCATCGTAATTGATCATGCCTTTATAGTCTTCGGCTGAATAAAATTTTTTTTCTTTACTTTCGTCTTTATCACTTTTGTCTTCATCCTTTTCATTATTTTCATCATAAATAATTTTTTTTTCTTCACTTTCTTCCTCTGTATTCATATTTATTTTACGCATTTTTTCTCTGTTATCATTTTCACTGTAGTCAACATATATATTTTTTTCTTTTTTATTAACTTCTCCATAATTATTGTAAATATCGTCGTTATTATTATTTTTCATTTCATTTTCATATTCCTTTCGTCTTTCTTCACTTCCTCCTTCTTGACTATCCCTATTCCTTGAGTCATATTTTTTTTCATTTTCTGAAGATTCGGCGTATTCATGTTCTATAGAATGATATTGGCGATCTTCATAAGACTCAATTGTCTTCTCCTCTTTCTCAGTCTCTTCATAACTTCCTGAGTCTCTATTTCTAGAATAGCCATAATTTCCAAATTTTTTATTATAAAAGTAGTAAAAACATTTGTAATACTAAATAATTTATTTAAATAACTTATTATTAAACATACAAAATATGTCAGTGGTACACTGATAACAATTAAGAAAAATAATTTTTGTAATCTCATAATTATATTGATTAAAAAAGTAGTAAAACCACTTTTATAAAAAATTTAATTTTTATGAAAACTTTTATAGTAATATTTCGATATTAAATAAAGTTTAAACTCCAATTAGTATTAATAACAAAATTGAAATAATAATTTTCAGAAAATTAGAATTAAAATAAATTTTTTATCGATTATTATATTGATTTTATATTGTTATTTGAGGGATAAATCAATAATTTTTCTACACGTTAATTCTATAAGTTAACGAAATTAATTATAGAACAGTAAATTTATTTAGATGTAATAGTTATCGAAAGTCTAAAGAAAGAAAATTTGTTAGTTAATGAATGCTATAACTTTCTTTTGTTAAAACACCAAATGAAATTTTGAAATATTTTTTAATTTATATAATCTTTATTGCATTGAAATCTGTACAACAAAAATCAGGACCAAATGTCACTTTTTTATTTAAACTATAATGAAATAAAATATTTACATAATATGTTACGTTAAATGTTTTTTAATTTAAGTGATAGAAAATATATAATTTTTTATATTCTTTTGAACAAATATTGTTTTTGCAGTATCTAGTGAAAGTTGTATATTTACATTCTGTATTATATCATAATAAATGATAGATTTTCTCACTTATATTTTATGAAATAGATTGTAATTTTCTTCGTTAATATTAAAAGTTATCAAGAATAATTTGTCAGTAAAAAATAAAAAAACGAAAATTATAACTTAGTGGTAATTATTTGTAAATTTCAAAATCCATTTACTTATCCATTATCGACATTCTTTGATAAAATGTAGGTACAAAAAATTTTCAACTAATATTTATCAGTAAAAATAATTACTTTTATCGATTGGTAAATTAATGATCAAATCAATAGTAATTAAAAGGATTTGTTATTTAAAGTTGTAGAAGAAACTTTTATGCTTCTATTGTAAAGTCTCAGAAGGGGGTCATCTATAACATATCGCAAAGTTACTATAAATACTCAAAAATTTTACTGTTAGCATTCATCTAATCTAAAGATTTTCTTACTTTTAGTTGATAAATTCATAATTATGATATTTTTCTATAGTTTTTTAAGTATTATAACTGTATTTCTAACACTTTATCATAATTATCTTACTTTTCAGAAGATTTCAAATATATTTTTTATCATTACCATCAATTTACAAAATAATACCACATCTTCAGATTTGCGAAATGTTTTCTTAACGACTACTATATTAATTTTAAGTTGAAAATTTAAGTTAGTAGCACAATCTTTCTAATTTTTAGAAAAAATGTTTAAATAATCTTAAATTTTTTAAAAGAAACGAAATAAAAGATTTTAAATAACAATTTATGAATGAAACTTTATTTTTGTACTAAAAAAATATAGTTATATTAAGATGAATATCTCCACTTAATATTCAATGTTTCTTTAACAAATGAAAATTCATTAACCCTTTTCTTAATTACTTGTTTTTCAGTTACAATAGTTGTATGTTTTTCTTCCTCGTTAACAGTAACTAAAACAGGGTTTCTTTGGTATTTTATACCATCTTGACGGATGACATGATACAATTCAGCAACGTATTTCAATGTATGAGCTGCATGGACATTTTTTTCATCTAATGGTGTTGATATTAATGTGCATGGCCATTGAACTGGTCTCATAGGCATTTTGATGTTATGATATGGAGAGTATTTGAGTAGATAGTCTAGACCTTTTCTATTTGGGTTTCCAAATTCCGCAAGCCAAGTAATAGCAAAGTTTAATTTAAGATATCTTACCATATCTGTTAAAGGACTATCCATAATAACTGAACCAAAAAGATCAGGTCTATATCGTGATACAACAGCTGCTAATAATCCACCATCTTCAACTCCACGGATAGCTAATTTTGCTGGTCTAGTATATTTCGTATTTATCAAAAATTCAGCAGCAGAGATAAAGTCATTGAAAGTATTGTTCTTATTTTCAACAGAACCAGCTTTATGCCATGCTTCACCATATTCACCACCTCCTCTAACAGCAGCAATAGCGTATATTCCATTAAAGTGAGTTACAAACATCAAATTTGAAGGAGAGTATGTTGGGAAAAATGAGTAACCAAAGGCACCATAACTTTCAAGAAGTAATGGATTTTGACCATCTAATTTTATACCCTTTCTGTGGAACATAAATATTGGAATCATAGTTCTGTCGAAACTTGGATAGTATATTGTTTTTATAACGTAATCATCTCTCTCAATTCCACTTATTTCTGTTCTCTCAACAACTCTCAATTTAAATTGTCGTTTCTTTATATACTTTAGATCTAAAGTATTTCCTGTGTAAATTATTTGTGGTACAGCTTGATTCATAACCTTAATAAAGAATCTACTATTATAAATACTTCCAGAAAACTCAACAGAATAAGATGTTTCGAAATCAAGTTGAGTAAGCATTTTGCCATTACGCTTATCATATAAGAATGCTTTATTTGTAACATTTTCCATGTAATTGACAAACAAGTATTTTTGACCAACAGCTGTAACATTTTTGAAAAGCTTATTTTTGTCTCCTTTAATAAGTACTTTCCAATTTTTCTCGCTTTTGCCTGCGTTTCTAATGTTAATTTTAACAACTCTACCATTTGGAGCATTCTTTGTTGTCAAAAGGATGGCTTCATCATATGAAGAATCAACAATTGTATATAGTGCATCGTATTTAGTGAATAATGCTTGCAATTTTATTCCTTTCTTTATGCTACTTTCAGAAAGTTTATATAGTCTTAAGAATTTAATACTATTAAGAGCTTCATTATCACCAAGAGAGTATTTGACAAACAACATTCTTTCATCAGGTGATACCCATCCATCGACATATACATTAGGATTTTCATAATCTGCATCTATTAATATATCTTTCTTTTGATCTGTACCAAATCTATGATAGAATAATGTATGATAAATATCCTTAGTAGTATTTAAAGAAGAAACAATTACTCCTTCTTTAGTAGCATATGCTGAGTAGAAGAATCCTTTTGCTCCGTAAGCAAAGCCCATAAGTCGAATATAAACATATTTTAATTCATCCTTAATTTTTTTGTAAGTTTTATCAGTTTCCTTAAATTTGATAGTACATAAGAAATTTCCTTTGACACAAAGTGTATAAGCCATGTATTTATTATCTTTAGAGAAAGAATAATGTGTAATCATTTGTTGTCCAGTACTATCAATTTTATCTATATCAAGGAATACCTTTCCAGTACCCAAATAACCATCTCTTCTCCAAATAGAACTAAATAATGTAATTATTATACAAGAAATATCAATATAAACTTACTCTCGATCCTTAAATGCTTCACGATATCTATAGTATACATATTGGCTGCGTTTTTCAAATATACCAAGCTTGGTATAAGATGAAAAGCTTGTAATTTTTCTCTCAATATAATTTCTAATTGTTATGGAGCTCAAGTATTTGTAAGATATTTTATTAAGTTGTTTTACGAATTTCAAAGTTTTTTGGTTCTTTAAGCTTTCTAAATCTCGATAATAGTCATAAACTTCTTTTTCAGAAATTGTTTCAGAACATTTATTTTTACATCTTTCTGCTTGAACATATTCTGTTACATTAATTTTGATTGTACTATGATATCTCTCGTAGTAATAATCCCTCCAATCATCACATTCAGTACGGCTAGGAGTTGTCGTTTTTGGTGGTCTTTTTGTTTTTCTTGGTGTTGTTGGCTTTCCATTTGATGGTGGTCTTGGTGTTGGTTTATGTGGTGGTTTAACTGGAGGTTCATGTGGTGGCTTATTTGGTGGTTTAACTGGAGGTTCAACTGGTGGTCCATGTGGTGGTTTATGTGGTGGTTTTGTTGTTTTTGGTGGTTTATCTTCTGGTTTTGATGGTTTAGGTGGTTTATTTGTTTTTGGTGGTTTTGTTGTTTTTGGTGGTTCATCTTCTGGTCTTGATGGTTTAGGTGGTTTATTTGTTTTTGGTGGTTTTGTTGTTTTTATATCTGTTGGTGGTTTTGTTGTTGCTTGTGGTTTTGCTGGTGTTTTTGTTGATGGTTTCGATGGTTTTGATGGCTTTGGTGGCTTATCATCAGGTTTTGATGGTTTCGGTGTTGTTCCTTTTGGTGTTGTTTTTGGTTTTTTCGTTCTTTTTGTTTTTATTGTTGTTGTTGGTATTATTGTCGTTGTCTTTCCACCTGATGATGGTTTTGTTGTTCTTTGTGGTTTACCTCTTCTAGTTGTTGTTCTTGGTCCATGTGTTGTTGTTTTTTCGGGACGAGGTGGTCTTGGTTTTATTGGTTTGCAATGTGGAGGAAGTTTGTGATGGTGAATGTGAATATGAATATCGGTATGCCCATCGTGTTTGACTATATGTGTGCCTTTACCTTTGTGTTTTCCTTTGCCTTTCTTTTCTCCTTTGCTTCCTTTTCCTCCTTTATATTCAACTAATGCATTATCGTTATCACTACCACTAACTTCAGTTAAACCATTTTCTTCATCTTTTTTAGTACTTTTTGGTTTTTTTGCATCAGTATACAGATAGGGTAAGAATGCCACTAAGGCAATAATATAAAATATAAGAAACTTGAAATACATTGTTTAGTATGAAATGCCTAAATATAACTCTCAAACGCTATGTATTTCTGTAAAAAAGAAATCAAAATTGAAACTGTGTCATAAAGAAATAAATTTGCCATTAAATACATTTTACAGTTTACCTGAGTTTTAAAATAAACAATAAGTCCAACCATATTTCCAGGTTAAATTAATCTTTGATTTAATAAACTTTATTAGTTTTGTATTTTTTTAAGTTCATAGTTAGGTAAATTTAAATTTTATGTTACAAGTTTATAATTTTTTGTTATATTTAATAATAGCGATTTTTGAAATCTTATTATTCAATTATTTTTTTTATTCTCTTCTACGTATTAATTTTTAATGTTAATATTGTTTGATTTTTTTGTTGCCGTAATGATATGAAATGTTAATCATTGTATTTTTTATTGAAATATGTTTTTCAATATTTTGCAAATGTTTTTACTGTTAATCTGTTTGCAAAAAATCATTTTGGTTTATTCATAATTTTTTTTTGTAGATAACTTATTCCTAAGATCATACACCATTAATTATTTAAATTTTTGAGATATTGTTTAATGGCCGTAAAAAAATCCTTGACTACACATCACATAGGTAAACGTAGCATCAAATTTACGAAAATATTTTTTAATGTTCTGTCACGAGTTTTGTTCCAATGTTTTAAATCTTATGTTTGCAATTATTATAATATATCAAATTTCATTATTTTACTTTAATCATATTCTTTTACATTATTTAAAAATGAGAATTTGTAACACTTTAAAAGGTTAGCAAATTAAGAATTTCTCTAGGGAATTTTTAAATGTGAGAATATTCTTAAATTAAAATTATAGATATTTATTTTTTGCATTATCATTGACAAGTTATTTTGGAGTGTCTGGAATACTATCTTTGTCCATAATGACATCAAACATAACTGATTAGACATTGAGAAAGCAAAAAAAACAAATATTTGACTTATAATTTTTTTTATGAAGATGTAAGAATATAATGTGTAACTTTTCTTAATTTTATTTTTTATGTCAAGTTGTGTAAAGAACTATTGTTTTGAGAAAATGGTTAACATATTGCTCTTAGGAGAATTTTTGAATCCCTCACTCTCAAGACAAATTTCTTTCTTTATATTTTCTTAAAATAAATCGATATATCAATTTATTTTAATGATTGAATAATTGGAGTACTATAATGATCATAATATCCGCAAATGCGAATTTTTTTAGTAATTATAATAAGACTAACTATTCGATTAACATAACTTTATCTGTCATTAAGATTAAAATAGAGAAACAATTAATAATCAATTCCTAGAATTTTTCTATCAATTTTACTTGTCTTTATACTTTCTCTTCTGCATTATCATAATCAAAAGTTCTACGAAATTTTTGATTTTTACCTACAACATCAGTATGATATAAAAGGCGTTTTGATGGAAACATCGTTTAACAATCAATGTAGTGAAGAACAACAAGGAAACCAGATAGAGAATTCCTTCTAAGTTTGAAGCAATCTACAGTATTTTTTTTAAAATTTTTTGTTTTTTATTGTTGTGTTTAAATGAAGTCAATCCTAATACACTATTTGGATTGAATACCATTTTATCTTAAAATTATTTTTCATGTGTTATGTTCACTTCTAATGTTGTTACACATTTTCTTATTATTGTGTCATCTAATACTAATCTTTCTTGATTACTATATTTTCCATTGTTAAATCCTTCTTTTATTAGTAATGATGTTTTCCTTCATTCTCATGAAATATTCACCACCACTATCAATAATATTTATATACTTTTTACCCATTGGAAATTTTGCATGAAATCCAATGTAAATATAATAGTACTAATTTCATTATTTTTCCCAAACCCATATTTAAAGATTTTTTACTTTAATAAAAAACTTCCCGTTACCCATCATTTTGTGAATCTTTTATTAATAGAATATCCATAAATTCAAGAAATAATTTTTTACAATTAGTTAGCATCATATATTATATTAAATTATAAGTTATATTAAAGAACATTTTATATCTTGTCATCATGAATAAGTGATTTCATTTGATTTCTTATAATAAGCAGCACCAATAATGATACAAATTATAAATTGTCCAATGATACCATAACATAGTGCTAAACTAATTATTTCAATATTACAATCTATAACAAAAAATTTTACTAGTAAATTATATTTTAATTAGTATCTATAAACAGTTAAACATTATTTTAACAAATTTAAACAGGAATGATATATTATTTTTTATAAAAAAAATATTAAATAGTGATTTTTAATCATAATTAACACGAAAATCGTTTTTAAACATTATTTTAATCAAAAATCCCTCCATAATTTTCTTTAACATACCTTTAGAACTATAAAAAATAAAAATAAGGCTCCATAAATACAATGTCGCCCCAATAACGGCCTCAAGTCCAGCAACCCTAATAATATTGCTCGAATTAGACATTTTACAAATAAAATGAAACATATTAAAAAAAACCAAACAATCACATCCGTAAACACATATTAACAACTCCATTCCTATTAATCCAAACTTAGATGAATAAATATTTTTAAAACATTCACCGTTAATTTCAATACTAATTATTAGTAGACAAATAGACGAGGTAACAAAAGTAATTAAAAAAAATATTGCTATTTTAGCAATTGTATTTGATTTCATTGTTAAAGGCTTATATCAAAAAATGAAACTATCCTTATATTTATATCTTAATTTTATTTTAATATGTACTGATTAAAGAATAAGGAACTTTTTTGCTAACTAATTTATGTATGTAATTTGTAATTAAAAATTTCTTGTAATTAATAAAGAATCATATTTTGTTTATAAGAATCTTCTCATGTAATATTTTATATGAGAAAAATAACTATTAAAATTTTATAATTAAATTGTAGAAAGAACAAAGTTGTTATTTATTCTCAAGACATAACTTTTTTTCTTAGATTAATTATCAAATTTCTTTAATATATTTATCAATGTTATTGTATAAATAATTAACAGATTTTTTATCATATGTAAGTACATTAATTTTTCACACATAAATTCTTTATTCTTAAAAACAAAACAATAAATATATTGACATAAAAATTGTGTAATTTATTTTTATAACTTTATATAGTGTTATAAATTAAATTTTGTAAACCATTCAAAATATAAAATTTCACAATTAAACATTAGCCATAAATAAACAAAATTAAATTAAATTATCCATCAATTGTTGTAGAAGTATTCTTTTGTTGTTGTTGAAAACCCAATAAATTGTATATTGAATGTGGAGTATCATATAAGTTATTTTTTATTGATTCTTTTGTTGATTGAGCACAATATCCTAATGCTTTCATCTGCTTTAATCTTTTATCATCAAGTTTAATTTTATCTTCAACAATCAAATCACAAATACTATCTGTTCTTATTTGTCCCATCAAACCACATAATGATGTCTTGCTACTTTTTTTTCTTCGCTCCTTCCTTTTTTCTATCTCATAACATATCATAGTATCTTTAATAATAAAATCTGTTTTACAAATAATTTGATCAGTATCCCATCGTCGATATGGATGGACACGAAGCATGTTAACTAATAAATCATCAATATCACGATAATGTGTAAAGTACAAATACTTTGGAGAGTGATTTTTAATCTTTATTTTTGATGGAGTTGATATTGGATACCTGGTATGACATAAATATGTTGTATTTACTGTCCTTTTTCCTCCTTTTTTTACTGTTGTATGAGGTGAATACGATTTGGCTCTTATAACATCAAACTTTTTTCTTATCTCCTCCAATACATCATCTTTATATGCACCATCAAAGAGGAAGGATCCTTTTATCATGACGTACAAAATTAATCCTGCTGCCCATATATCTGCCTGAAATGGATTAAATGGCTCAGATTTTAATATCTCCGGTCCCATATATTTCAATGTACCACATCCTCTAATAATCTTAATCTTATGTCTATTACTATCATTAATCACTTCATCAACTTTTAAGTCACCCAATGACGCCATAGTTGTGTCAGCATATGTAAACTCCAAAGCCATACCGAAATCGATGATCTTAACATGTCCAGTTTTTGAAACTATAATATTTTCTGGTTTTAAATCAAGATGAGCAATATTATGTGTATGTAGGTAGTGTAAACCGAGAATAAATTGTGAATAAATATGTCTAGTATCGTTATAATTAAATGCACCATTTTGTAATATTTCATCAAATAAATCTAAACCATCACATAACTCTGTCACTAATGTAAAATATTTTAAATCAGGACTTTCAATTACTTGGAAAAGTTTAACTATAATTAAAATAAAATAAATGGATGTTATAAATATAACATATATAAAGATGACAACACAACATAAATAATTCTTTTAAAACATACCAATATGTTTATGATTCATTTTTTGTAAAATTGATTTTTCATTTTTAAGCATCTTCAATTCTTTCTCATATTTCTCATGGAATGGTATACCATCATCATCATCATTATCAATAACCCTTCCATTATCTGATGCCATTTTTTTAATATTAATATGTTTTATAGCAACTGATACAGATGTTAGGAGGTGTTTAGCTTTGTAGACTGATGAGAAACCCCCATAAGCAATGTGTTTTGTGATTTGATATCCACTGACTTTGGGAAATGCAAATTGTTCGATAGCCAAATTGTCATCAGTCTTCTTATCATCATGATAAAACTTCTGGGAAACATGTTTACTTTTAACGTTATTATTTAATGGTAAGGAAAAAGTTTTCATTTTAATGGTTCTCATTGGTTCACCGGAGAAACACATAAATGAGGCATACTTTGAAAAGTCATTTTCAGTACAATTTGATGAGGTGTTCGAATTTTCATCTGTCGAATTTTTATCATCCCTCGTTGAGACTTCCTTCACTTTTGGTGCCTTACGTTTAAACCAACTTTTTGGTTTTATGTAATACAAAAAATGCTTTTTTTTACCACTTTTTAATAAATTTTTCCTCTCACCTATGGTATCTTTTTCACCATCATTTTGATTATTATATTTATTCCATATAAATAGAGGTCTTTTATTATCATTCTTACTCATTGATGTAATAGAATAATGTTTAGTTTTATTAGTATGTAAAACAGAAAATACTAGTTTTCGAATCGGAGAAAACTTAGAATGAAATACAGTTGTTCTGCCAACTACCAAGTGATTGCTATTTTGTCTTCCTTTTCCTTCTGTCTCATTTGGAGAAATGGTAAAAAGCTGTTCACCACTCTTTTCAGTCATACAACAACTATCACCATCCAACTTATCTTCAATTGAGTTTTTCATAATATTATATTATTTTAAACTATCTTTAATATATGTATTTCTTCTCTTATTTTAACACACAGTAATGATATAAAATATATATGATATTTATATTACTTTTAAAACCTCGTATAATAAAATTTAAATTTAAAAAATTTATTTCTTGTTGATTAAAATAATAAAAAATAGTAAATCATATTAAAGGGACATCTATAAAGAAAAGTTTAATACATATAATACTCTTAAAACATATATTTTAATGTAAAACACTTCAAGAAATTGTCATACATATAACTAAAAGCACGTATAATTTATTTTTAGTGAATAAAAAAAATGATAAAAAGATGATTTGTCACACATCACATACACATTTATAAAGCAATAATATATAGCAAATATAAATTTCAATATTAATTATTTCGTACTTGACAAGAGATTGAAATAAAAAAAACGAGTAGTAGTGAAATGATAAATATAGGGGGAAAATTTCATTCTTAGTATTGTTGCGTCATAGACATACGTGAATAATAATAATTATAGATAAAAAGTTCACGAATCTCAAAATAAAATATCCTTTTTAAAAAATAACAACCAAAAAATATGTCAAGACCATTAATTTTTGATATACATTTCACTTAAAGAGATGTATATTGTTTAGAGGAGGAGGAAGTATTCCATTTAAAGCAAAAAAATTTTGATTATCACATTTAGTCTTATTAAAGATACTTCTATTTATTGTTGTTAGATAAAAAAAGTATTAATCGGGATTAAAAATGATTAATTCATATATTAATGATATCCCAACTTATTTTTTAATATAGGTCAGTGAAAGTATGGTGAATACATAGTTAATATAATAATAAAGTAGAAAAAAATTTATCATTTTCTTAATGATTTTGTTTTTCAATAATCATTACTAAGAAAAAATAATGAAAAAAAATCATATTAATTATTTTATGCTATTACTACAACTTTTGTGGTTATTAAAAGTTTATGCCAATATATCAATGAAAGAAGATGGCAATAAACCATTGAATGGGGAAATAAATAATGTTAAAGAAGGCTCCAAATACCATAACAATCATATTGTATATAAGGACATATTTAGTGTTGTTGAAGATGTCTTTAGTGCAAACATAACAGAAACAGATAGTAGAGATGAAAAAATATTCAAGGATATTATTTTTTCGGTTCCAATGAAGGAAACAATCCAAATATACAATCAGATAAAGGAAAAATATAAAACGTTAAGTAATGTTACGATGAAAACAAAAAATTTGATGAAGAAGGAAAATAAATCTAATGGTATTTTTAATTTAACTTCTCCATCCCCTATTCATAATACAACAACAAACACTGTTACTTCAAGTATTATGAAATTAACAAGGAAGTTAAGTAATAAAAAAGATACTTTAACTACCATGTCATCGGGAGTAATTAGAAAGAATGATTCAATTATGTCTAAAAATGAAACATCTACATGTTTTAGAACACCATTTGAAAAAACAAAATGTATTGAATTATTCCAATTACCAAATAATAATAACTATTTAGTACCAAAATACAAGTTTCATACATGTAGTATAGGAAAAAATTTTAGTGCCTACATAACAGCAATATTCTGTTATCTTTTTAATCAAAAGAAATTTAAATACATCTATGGACACCTAGAAAATGGGATATGGAATTCATTTCCATGTCATAACGTTAATGGACCATTCAGTACAAAGGAGGTTATTAAAGATTATACAAATAGAGATGGAAAAGAATTTTGGGAAAGGTGGAGGCATGTTGTTATTATTAGAAATCCAATTGATAGATTTCTAAGTGCCTTTACGCACTTATGTGCAACAAAAAATAATAAGAATAGGAAAAAAGATTGTTTTAATTGTAATAGTGATATGAAATGTTTCTTAAAAAGATTATATATAGATATTTTGAGAGTGAAAAGAAAAAAAAAATTGGTTAACAATAGAGTCAAGAATCATTTTTACCCTCAGACTGCGTAGGTTTTTTTTCTATATCATCTTTAATGTTTAGGAATTAATCATTTTTGTTTTACCATTTCTAAAAAATGCTTCTTATAGATTATGTGATTATACTGGAAAAAATCAATTTATAAGATATCTCAATTTTAGTACTACAAAAGAAATTTTTTACACTAATTTTATTAAGGAATTGGAAGATAGTAATATCCCAGATAATGATGTTTTTTTCATTGAGGTGGAGATTAGGGAAAGGATCTTGAAGCATACGACAACTGGGACAAAATTAAGGGAAATTCAAGTGGAGAAACTCTTCAATGATCCTTATTTATTAGACTTAGCAACAAAAATATACTACCATGATTTCATAGCATTTAATTACTCCTTACCCAATATAGTAAATTAAATGTATAATCACAAAAAGTAAAATGTTTTTCAAAATTTTTCAATCTAAAATATACACGTCTCGTCGATAGAAGAGACATTCATGAAAAGGTATTAAAAAATGGCATAAATAGTAAATTTTTTACTTTTAAAACTGCAATAACAAAAGTACATTTAATCATGTAAAAATTTTTTTCTTAAATCTTTTCATTTTAATTGTTTTGTGTTTGATTTAAATTTGGCTAATAAAGTTAAATGCATTCTTAAAGATGTTTATTGTTATGTGTTTTAATGTAAAGTAATAAAAAAATTACATTTTATGTTTTTGTCTTTGTAAAAATGTTTTTTTGGCTGGGATTTATGGTAAAATATGTGATTGTCTCGGTGGAAATTAACAATTATAATATGATAGATGTAGTAGTTAGATGATGAAATAGAGATTGTATTTTTTGTTGGGAGGGTGTGAATAAAGAATATTTTAAAAAATAAGTAAAAATATTAGTCTATAAAAGTAAAAAATGAACGACGACTAAATACATCAATCTTCATTAACACTATAACTTAATATTTTTTATTTTTGAAATATTCGATATATTGAATATAAAGTTAAAAAATCTAAATATCACATCAGAAATATATTAGCATAAATTTATAGCAACTAATCTAATTAGTCGAATTTAAATTTGTTATTTAATGTCATAAAAAGAAAAAACATTTAATTTATTTATTTAATATCCTTATAAAAAAATTTGTACTTTAATTATTTAATGGTAAATAAATGTATTACAAAGTATAGTTGTTGTAATGCTTGATTGCTATAAAAGTTAAAAATAGTTTTATGATTAATAAGTGTTAATCTTATTAAGGTTCGAAATAGAAGTTTTACTTCGAAATGGCATACAATTCACGAATCAGAAATTAGAAACACAGTTGCAATGTTTTTTTGTGAAAATGAATAAATATTTATGATATAATAAAATATAGTATCATAAAGTTGTAACTTTTTTACGATTAATTTTTTTCTCCAATAATTTTTTTAGATAAATTGTAGTATTTGTGCTAAGAAACAAAAAAAAATAGTAAAAAAAATAGATCAATTTTAAATAAAATTATACTACGGTTGTCAACAAAAATGTCATATAAGATTTTAGTTTAAAAACAACGTACTTAAATAGTATATTTTTTTGTTTTCGTAATAAAATATTTTGTGTAAAAAAATTCTTTACTAAAAATAGTCTATATTTATTTATCACGTTTTCCTATAATTAGTTAGCAAATTATTTTAATAATTACAAATAAAAGTATATTATTATGAATTTAGCTAATTGAGGGAGTTCTTATAAAATAATTATCTAAATAGAAAATCTCGATATCCAAAACACTCCCAGGAAATATAGGATATAATTTTAACAAAAATATTTTTAAAATAAAGGATTAATCTTTTTATAATTATATCTATATCAAAAGAATGTTATGGAAAAAATTTCAATTGAGATTTATTTTCATTTAAAAAGTCGAAAAATAATGATAGAGTAATAGATAGAAGTAATGAATTAATTATAACTAAAGGTATATTTAAAATAAAATTATGTCATTCTTCAAATATATATTTTTCATATTCCTCCTACTTAAAAAGTAAGCCTTAAAATTTTGAAAGAAAAAAAATGCCTAACTTTGTCTGGTTATTAATTTATAATAATTTAATGGTTATTACTTTTTTAAGTAAACATTCAACTTAATAGATGAATTTAGTATAAGTATGTTAAATAATGAAGAATGTAACTAGAAAAGATGTTTTTTCAATAAATTTTATATAGATAGAAGAATTAATTAACAAATTGTCTTCTTAGAATAGACGTACTTATTTCAAGAATTTATGCATTCTAATTAAGAATGATTTTTATTATGCATAAATCTTTTTATCAATTCACTCACATTCATAATATAAGGTTAAGAAATTGATAATTTTATAACGAGTTAAAAAATAATTAGCTTTGTTTTCTAGGAAATAAATTATTAAATACATTTTTATGTACAAAATAAGATAGATGACAAAGTTTTTAGCTTGTTTTATTGACACTCAACGAAAATTCAGTTACAATTATGTTTTTGTATACTCTTTTTATTAACGAACATACTTAACTTAATTTTCACTAAGACGTATTAATATCATCATATCTATTTATAGATGGTTAGTCACTTCGTATAAATGATAGGTATATAAAATAAAATGATATTTCTAATGATAAGTAAATGTTAATATAAATTTAGTTAAATTATTTTTCGAAATTTCAATTATTATTTAATAATTTTCAATAAGTTACTTCCTTTTTAGTATTTATTTGTATTTAACTTCCTCCATTAAAAAGTTATTTAAAATAAAAAAAAAAACTTTTATATGAAAATACAATAAAATTTATTTTCACTGAATGGGATAAATATTTTGTCATATGAAACAATTTTTATTGAAATTATTACTTGTTACGAGGAAATATCAAAAATAATTGATAGAAAGTAATAATATTATTTATAGAAAGTTATAAAAATAAACTCCATTTCACAGAAATTTGAAGCATTGTATATAAATTAATTTGGTTAATTATATAAATTATCATTTTTATTATTTGATTAAAAAAAGGGAAATTATCATTAATTATGTGAATTTTAATTGAACTTTCAAATTATGTTCAGCTTCAGTGATGATAAATTTCGTTTTTTGGAACATCCATTAATTTCTCAACAAAAATTAGAATTTTTTTCTCAAATAATTATTCTTTTCATAAAATTTTTACACATTTTAGTATAAATGTTTGAATATTATTTATTTGTTAGCACTTTTAATGATTTTTAGTAAAAATTACATTAATTTTTTGCATGCACATTCATACAAAATTGAATTCATTAATTAACAATTATAAATATAGGAAATATTTATTAATTTTACTTTCTTACTATAAGTTTTTGTCTCAAAATATATTAAATAATTTAAAAAAGTTGGTCATATGTATAATAAAATATTTTAAAACTACTATTTAGTATAAACTCTTTGAATTGTATCAATAAATAATTAATTTATAAAAAAACTGAAAAAAAAAGTTTTATATAATTTAATCGTTAATTTGACGTGATGCCCTCTTAAGCGGATTAATTTTTACACTTTCTAAAAATGATTCTAAGTATGATCTTATCATTTCGACCATCAAAGATAAGATAAATATGTCTTCATAAATTATTGAAGGCAGAGTGACGCAATGAATATAAAATGACCTCAATGTAATAGTTATTAAACCAAATTTTAATTTGCAAGATTCATTTCAACATATTTCTTAAGAAATTTATATATTTCATTGAAATAATAAAGCCTATTTCATTATAATTAGAATTTGTTAATACTGAAAATGTAATATAAATCTTCTCCAACTATAATTATAATATCTCTTTTTTTCTAATGCATATATATTTACTAAGAAAAATCTTTATTTATAGAAAGTGCAATTAATTTGCATTATATATGCTAAATCTTTTATATATCTCCAATAGTTATTTTTTAAGTATTTGGCAACATCATTGCTAATCAAATTTATTTTCTTCCAATATTTTTTATTTCATTATAAAAAGATTAATCAATGAACGTCTGTTTACTGTTATGTATATTGTCAATTATAATCATTTAAATTGGTACTTGAAAGTGAATGACATATTTTTTGCATTGTATAGCAGACAGTATATTTATTTTAAATTTTAAAACAAATTTCTTGATACTAAAAGAATGCTTTAGATTTTTCATTATGACTTTGATGGTAGAAAGGTTGCAATTAGTTCAAGGGACATTACATAAAAGTTTTATTGTCATACTAAATAATATTTCCATCAACAAGATTCAAAGATCAAGTAATTAATTCAGTTTGATGACTAATTTTATACTTAAAAAAAGGAGATAAAGTTTTACGTTACTATCTTAATTTTAAAATTACTAATATACTATCAAAATTTCGTTATTTTTTTTGAAAAACATGCTTATATAAATATGTACTTTCTATTCCACCCTTCTATATGCTTTTTTTTATTTATACTTCACAAATAATACTATTTTAGTTTATTTTCGCTACAAATTGTTTACTATTTTTCTTTTTTAAAATTACTACGACAAATCATTAAAAAATCTATAATACTATCATTTTTATTTCTTAAAAACCTACTTAGCATACCATTAACTTATATAATACTTGAATTTTTAATTTTTAAAATTTCTATTTTTATCTGATCAAGAAAATATTTTAAATATTTACATTTAATCTACTATTATTAATCATTATAACACAAGTTTAATTGCATTTTTTCATTTGCTATACAATATTAAATACATACTACTAAATGTATAAAATTATTTCATATACTTAACAAAATTTGTTAAAAATTATTTTTAGATTTTAACACGACAATTTTACAATGCAAATTTCTTCAATGTAATAATTTTTATATACGTATAGCTATTTCATCTTTTCATATAATATTACTTGCTATTGTCTCCTAAAATATTGTTTCATTTATTTTTTTAATAGCAATAAAATATTCTAGAAAAATATGCTTTTTAAATACATTTTATCTTTCAATTAATATTCAATGATCTATTGTAAAAGGTAACTTTAAATTGTCATTAATAACTTTTTTTATACATATTTTTATTTATTTTAACAATATTATTCTATTATTATATTTTAGTAGATAACATTTAAAATTAACTTTGAGTTTTTTGAAGAATAAAGCATACCATTTTATTTATTGATATAGTTCATATTTGTTTTCCCCTCAAATGCACTATGAACATAAAAATTTATTTGTATTTTTAATGAATTCATTTTTTTTGTTTACCATATTCCTCCAATTTTTATAATTTTATACTTATTTATATCTTTTACAACATGTAAATTTCATTTTTTTTACTGGAAACATCCCCAATTGTCTCTTCTGTTTGAATAAAACCATTTTTTATGCATAATATTATTTGTATGGCAAATATTTAATAATTAACCTGTACTTTTCTACCTATTACACATTATAAATTATATTATTCTCCATAAAAATTCACCTTAAGAAGCTACAAAACCTTTAACAAAAAATTAATCTTTCAAATTTTTATATTCCTACAACGGAAATCGGTATCATTTTAAAAATTCTTCTCTGTTCAAGAAACATTGTATTGGGGAAGCGTTTATATTGTATAATTATGTAATTACTTTAATTGTAACCAAAAATATTTTTATTTAATAATTATCTTTTTATTACTATTTCTTGTACCCTAACTAAATTAATTAATTCTAAGTATAATATTATTATTTTTAGTGACTAAGTTAAAAGTCTTAGAATGGCAGATTTGGATCAATTTTATGAACTGATTAAAAGAATCCTCTGCACAGATAATGAAATTCGCAAGGAAGCTGAGACCGCATACGAGGGAATATCAATTCTTTTAAGATGTCAATTACTTTTTCAATTGTACTCAAAGACGGATTGTGAATTAGAGTCTCGTAATATGGCTCTTGTGTTGTTACGCCGTCTTCTTGTCAATTCTTATAATGAGATCTCCAGGGCTTTAGGTACTAATGGAGTAGAGGAGTTTAGAGATAAACTTTTGGAAGCTGTTACACTTGAAAGTAACAATGGATTGAGAAAAAGACTTATTGAGGCTATTGCGGAATTTGCTAAGGAAGGTATTAATTCAGAATCTTTATGTCAAACTTGGGATAAAGTTCTTAAGTTCATTGCTCATGTCCCTACTGCTACAGCTGAGTTAAGAGAGGCTGCTATGTTACTCATAGAGTGAGTTTTAATTAGAAACATCAGTCTATTGTATTTTTTCTCATTATTAATTCTTTTTAGTAACGTACCGAACATTTTTGGAGAACAAATGCCAAACTATATTGGAGATATCAAGACAATTTTCAGTTCATGTTTAGGATTTGGAGACAGTGCATCACCCGTTCGTGTTTGTGCAGTCAAAGCTTTTGTATCGTTTGTTGTAGAACACGAAGGTCTTCCAAAAATCATTCAACCACTCTCTGATCAGATACCAGCTATCATCGAAATATGTAAATTCACCATTGATTCCGGTAATGATGATGTAACAGTCCTACAAAACTTATGCGATGTTGTTGCTGCAACACCCAAATTAATAAATCCACACCTTAATTCACTTCTAGAATTTTGCCACAATACCTGTCTTCGTGGCGATATTGATTGTTCCTTCAGACATAGTGCTTTGGAAGTTATGGTTGCTTTTACGGAATCCAGTGCAAGTGTCATTAGAAAGAGAGCTGCTCCTGTTATACCTGAGATGGTTAGAATATGCATGACATTTATGACTTATATCGACGATGACATTTCCGACTGGTGCTTCAATGATTCCCCAGATATATGTGATGATGAGGAAGAAGATTATAGTGTCGGTGAGTCATCTCTTGATAGATTATCATGTGCACTCGGTGGAAAATCACTTCTTCAGCACTTACTTGCTCTTGCCAGTGAATACCTTAAATCAAGTGATTGGAAACATCGTCATGCCGCCATTATGGCTATCTCCGTCTCCGGTGAAGGATGTAAAAGGCAAATGGAACCACACATTGAAAATGTCGTAGATACAATCTTGCCATACCTTAAAGATGAACACCCCCGTGTTAGATATGCTGCTTGTAACGCTATAGGACAAATGTCAACCGACTTCGGACCTACACTTCAAAAGAAATGCCATGCTACCGTTGTTCCTGCTCTCCTTGAAACATTAACCGATCTAGCTAATCCCCGTGTCTCTGCACATGCTGGTGCTGCATTAGTCAACTTTTCAGAAGAATGCCCAAAGAATATTATATCAATTTATTTAACTGATGTTATTGCTAAATTAGAATTCGTTCTTGAGAACACATTTAGACAACTATTAGAGAAGGGTAAAAAGATTGTCTTAGAACAAGTTATTACAACCGTTGCTTCTGTTGCTGATGCTGCCAAAGAACAATTTATCGCTTACTACGATAGACTTATCCCACCTTTAAAATACATTCTCAAAAATACAACCGCCCCAGAATATAAAATTTTACGAGGAAAGACTATTGAATGCATATCATTGATTGGACTTGCCGTTGGAGCCGAGAAGTTTGAACCTGATGTTAACGAGATTATGGAAGTTGTCTTGACAACTCAAAATGAAGAAACTGTCCCAGATGATCCATTAGTTTCATATATGATTAGCTCATGGGCTAGAATTTGTAAGATTCTTGGTGAGAAGTTCGGTAGATTCCTCCCAATGGTCATGCCTGCTGTTATGAAAGCTGCTTCAGTTAAACCTGATGTTATGTTATTTGAAGACGATAACAATGATGGTGTTGGTGATAGTGAAAATTGGAGTTTCATGAATATCGGTGACAATCAATCACTTGGTATTAAGACTAGTGGTTTGGAGGAGAAAGCTACAGCCTGTGAGATGATTGTTTGTTATGCTCGTGAAGCTAAGGGTGCTTTCATTGATTATGTCGAACCGGTTATGGAATTAATGTTGCCATTACTCAAGTTTATGTTCCATGATGTTGTGAGAATGTCCGCTGCTGAATGTATGCCTGTTCTCTTAGAAGTTGCCTTACCAAAAGGAGCTGATTATGTTAAAAAAATGTGGGAAACTATCCTTCCAGCTATGCAAGATGCTCTTAAAGATGAAAGGGATAGTGATGTTGTTGGAACCTTCCTTGAGGAACTTGGTCAATGTGTTGAGACCATTGGACCAAATGTTGTCAATGCCCGTGAATTAGATATTATAACAACAATAATCAACGAACAAATGGAAGAATATAAGAAGAGAAAAGAATTATATGAGGAGAATCTTAAGGACGAGGATGCTGATGAGGAATCCCAAGAACAAATTGATGATTATCTCGAGAATGAGACAACTATTCTTGGAAAGACTTCAGATATCATTCATTCATTATTCAAGACGTTTGGTACACAATATTTACCATACTTTGAGAAGATCGGGAAACATTTTGCTGATATCATTGTTGATAAGAAGAGACAATTTTATGAGAGACAGTGGGCTATTTGTGTATTTGATGACGTCATAGAGTACGGTGGTCCACAAAGTTTACAATACCAAGAAGTGTTCCTTCAACCAATTCTTGACTATCTTGAAGATGAGTATCCAGAGATTCGCCAAGCTGCTGCTTATGGATGTGGTATGATGGCATTGAAAGGTGGTCCAGGATATGCTGAAGCTTGTCGTCAAGCACTACCACGTTTAATTAATATAATTCAAAGACCCGAAGCTCGTAGTACTGAGGAGGAGTGTGCTGCAACAGAGAACGCTATATCATCTGTAGCCAAAATATTAAAATGTAACTCAAGTTTGATAAATGTAAATGATATAATTCCCCTCTACTTATCATGGTTACCTATATGGGAAGATGAAGAAGAATCACCATTTGTTTATGGATATTTGTGTGATTTAATTGAATCAAATCATCCTTTGGTTGTTGGAGAGAATAATAGTAATATACCAAGATTAATTTACATTATTTCTCAAGCTTTCGTTAAAGGAGCATTCCCAGAGGGTAATGAAGCCGAGGAGATAAAGGGTAGACTAATGAATATTCTTAAATCAGTTAAAGCTAATGCGGAATTATTTAGTGCTGCTGTTGGGGCAGCCAATTTGAGCGAAGATCAAAAATTATTTTTACAAGGATCTTTATAAAAAAAAGATGAGAATATTATATTTGATCATGTTATATATTACGTTACATTATTTATGTGCCCCATCGAGTATTTTTTTATTATATTCATTCAACAATATGACCATTCGAAAGATATACCTATTTTGGAGATGCCTATATAGTAATATTCTAATAATTAATATGCATACCAGAAGACGAAGTAACTATTAAAAAAATATTTGTTTGTGTGATAAAAAATTTTTCATTTGTTAAATTATTTGGAAGAAATTTTGTTCTTTGGTTGTGTTTTATATATTGTTAACGTTAAATTTTTTTTGTATTTGTATAAGAAATTATGTTATTTATGAGAAGATGAATTGTTTTAATTAATGTGTGTGTTGTACTTCAAATTTTTTTCCAACCATTAAAAAATTAATTTTTTGAATTTTTTTGTTAGATATAATTATATTGCTTTCATATATAAAATCTATAACTATATTTTTATAGTACTTATATTTTAAAAATAGAGATAAATAAATAAAATTATATTGAGATAAGGTTGTTATTGGAAGAAGAAGTTGTTCTTATCTTTTTATTATCTTTGAAAGTATACATAAATTAGTCATACCAAATAGTAATATTATAATTTTGATGATTAACTAAGATATAATATTATATATTATAATGAAAATGTAATTAAAAATTAACTGATATAAATATACGCGGTATTATGACGACAAAAGACAAACAATGTATCCCTATTGATAATCAATTTTTCGTCAAAGTATCTATAAATAATAATTCTGCTCTATTAATCTTTTATGGTTCCATTATAATACGCTAAATGTTAAAGAAATTATTATCACTTAAAGAGAAAGTTTTTATAGTTTTTGTTATTATAATATTTTATATTCATAATTTTATGAAAATGGATAGAGTTGACTTAATATAAGAGAACTAACTAACAATGTAAACTCTTTTTTTTCCAAGTTGATACATATTATATTTTTATAATAGAATATTATCTACAATTTTAAAAGGTATATGTTTTGAGTTAACATTTATAGAAATTTTTTTCGTTACTTAAAAAAGAAACTTTTAACATCTTTCTTAAAAAAGGAGTATTTATTTGTGATACTTTTTAATAGTAGATAAGTAGATTATTATGTGTTGTCAAAAGTCTTTATCATTCATTTTATTTTTATCATTACTATGTAACTGTATTATTAAAATTTGATTTTATTTATAAAAAGATGAGTATTTTGAAGAGTTTTATTTTTTTTAACAAGTGTTACAAGTAATTGTAATATCCTCCAATCAAAGTGTTTTTTGTTTGAATTACGTAATATACTTCTATTATTAATTAGTTTATAAGAGTAAGAGAGAGAGAATAAATATAGATATGTATTGTAAAGAAATATTCTATTAATTTACAATGTATTCATTTAAATCTCTGTATTTAATTTTGTACAAAAAAGTAAGTAGTACAATTTTACACTAGTAGGTGGGGAATTTTTTTATGATTTCATAAAAAAAATATTATATAGAAATTGTAATTGCAATAAAAATTGTATGATATCAATTTATTTTGTAATTTATTATTTGTTAATATTAATTAAAATCTATAGTATGTGTCATAAATTTTGAAACTTTAGGTGACACATACTCTACAAAATTTTTGAGAATAATTTTATTTTAAAAATAAAATTTTACAACTAAAATATTTTTATTTTTATTGGTTTTTAATAATAATTTATCACAACTCATTGACTGAAATTTTTAAATGGTTAATTGATATTGGTAGGTAATATAAGTTTTATATATGTAAAAATAACATGTTTCTAGTTACCTTTTCAAACAAATAATTACCTTTAAAACATGATTAGTGTTTTTGTTAGTCATGTGTCTGTATATATTACTTAATAGCCTTGTTTGAAGATCAACTTTCCGTTACCAAAGTTTTATAATAATAAATTATTACTATTTAGTCCACTATATATATATATATATATTATAATAGGTATTTATGAAAAAGATTGATCTGTAAATTGTTTTACACCTCTCCCTCTCTCTAACTCCCTTCTTCCATACTTTCTTCAACTTTTATTTTATGCGTTGAAGGAGGTAATTTTGTTGTTGTTTGATCACACATATACATGTATATATTTAAATGAATTTTTATAACTATAATTTTTAAATTATTGTTAGCGAGATGGAGAGTTAAAAGAATGATTGAAAACCTTCGGCAATATTAGTACTAAGGTTTTTAAGAAATAATTAACTAGTTTCCATTAGTCTTCAAACAATTCTCGTTTACATAAAGGATTAGACTTACCATATAGTAGTAGTGTATTTTCAAATGATAAGGTTGAAAATGTTTAGATTTTTCTTACTTTTTCATTAAAAAGATGATGTGTATCATCTTATATCGTGAGTTTTCGTTTTGAAGGTCGGATTGATTTTGGTTAATTAGACAATAGTACATAGATTTATTTTAAAATATAATATTTTATCTTTTAATTATTTTTGATCCTCTTTTTCTAATATTAATTATTTTACACTATACTTATTATTACTATTATTTTTTTTAGGTTTTATAAATAATATATATATATATAAATTAATTTACATTTGAAAGATGGCTGATATGAATGGTAAACCACCAGTTGTTAAGATGAGAAGAGAGAGAAATCAACCAATTTCTCCTTTAGCAACTAATAATTCAAACAATAATGAATTGTATGATTCTGTCCCTGATGGTGGGACACGTTCTCTTTTGTCTCGTACAATGGATGTTTTACATGAAACTGACCCTATTGTTGATGAAGGAAACGAAGGTAAACATTGTATTTATATTATTAATTTAAATTAAATTTGTATTGATTTTAGAAATTAAAAGGTTAGATTCACAATTAGATCATCTCAATGAATATATGGATAAGGTTGAAAAAAGGTTACGTGAACATAGTGATAAACTTTTAGCAACATTAAAAGAACAAAAAGAGGAAAGAGAGAAGAGAAGAAGAAGTTTTCATGAGAGACTTCAATCAAATCAACAGGAGGATGACGATTTCCAAGAACGTCTTAATTCTCTCCTCACAAGAGTAGATATCTCAAAGAATCGTTCCTCCGTCTACGACATTATCTCAAATATGGAAATACCAAAAGTTGAAGATGAAAAAAAATAAATAAGATGGGTTGTTGATAATAGAAGAGGAAAAAAAGTATACTACCATCATTATTATATTTATTTTGTTTATAAATAATACCAAACATTATTATAAAAAATTTGAGGAAAAAAAGAACAATAATGTTGAATGAAGGTATTTTAAAAAAAATCTTTTTATCAATTTCATTATTTGAGAATTGTTTTGTTGTACATTTCTTTTCTTTCTTTTTTCAATAACAAAATCTTTTTTCAAATAAAGATTATGGTTTATTTTGTTTTGCTGTACAACTTAATTCTTTAAATATAAATATAAAATTTTTTTAATTGTTATTTTGATGAGGTAAACAACTTATGTGTTAATCTTTATTAGATTCACGGTGTATTAGTTTTTTGAAGGTTCCTTTAATTTCTACAATTCATTTTGCAGATTTAAAAAAACTAATTAAAAAACAGTTTGTGGCTTTCTACATACATAAAAAAGTATTTAACATTATTTATATTATTAAGAGGATAAAAGAACATTATATAATAATTTTGTATAAAAAGTTTTTATCTATACACTGGTACGAACATTCATCACTTGTAATTGATATAATATTTATATGAATGATATTAACAAATAAAATCGTAAGAAATGTTATAATAGGTTTAAATTATTGTACATATTTGGATTTTAATATTAAATGTTTTAAAAATAGTATAATGATGCAAATTTTATTGTGGAACATTATCATAAAATTATCAAAAGACCATAACTTGTAAAATATTTTGATGGAGATTATTATGCTATGTAAAAGTACATTTGTTTAATGATATGAAAAAAATTTCAAATTATCTTCTTTGTTGTCAAAAAAAGAGTATTTTCAATTGGAAATTTAGTGTTAATTTTGATATGTTTTAAATGATAATTATCAAAATCTTGTTTTTTTTTTTAAAAAATATTTAAAAGGCAAAAAAGTGTAAAAATGTACTTCCTCTTTTGTTGTAAATAACTTTTTAATAAACAAGTCGAATGCTATGTCTTTGTCTGGTTTGTTTAACCTTTCAACCCATAATACTTATAAATTTTTTTTATGAAAATTACTATTTCTTCTTGGTCCATGAATCAGCCAGTTTATAATCAGTATTTTTGATATTGTGTTTGCTTTTGATTCTGATAATGAATCTTTCTAATACATATATACCATACAATTTTTTCAATTAAAATAAATGTTATCTTCTTGGCAAAATTATACTAAGGAGGTGCCAAAAAATGTTTTTAAAATAAATTGGCCAATTTTGGTCATAAATGTTTGAAACCTATTAGGCCTTTCTAGTTAAAAAATAACATATCTTTTTATTATGAAAATCTGTTAAGTTATAGGAGAAATACGGAGAAGACAAATATATTTTCTTATTTTTTTAACATAGAAAGTCAGTTTATTACATATATTATACTAAAAAAGTTTTGTCTTAATTTTATGAGTAAAATTAAATAAAGTGTTTCCATTAAACTTAATTAAAAACAAATTCGAAAACGATTTTAATCTTTAAATTCAAATTCGATACCTCTTCGAAAACTTATTTTGACATCATATGTTTCTTAGTACATTGTATTTTTAAAGAGATGTAGAAATTATGCTTGAAAAACTGTTTCTTAATGTTTGTTATAGACAACGTATGAACTTAATCATTTTCATAATGTTTTACGTGAAGATTATAAAGTGTATAATTGCTGTAAACACAATATGATTAATCATATCTTCTTTTTTTCAAATAACTTCATTATATCTTTGACAAATAAACTTGAAAATTGTATTCAGCTGTCCGAAATTCTTATAAGAAAAGTAAAACTTTATTTATAAACTAAAGTTCAATAAAACGAACTTGTTTTTCAATAAATATCCATTGTTTTTTATTTACAACCTAAATTTATTATAGTCAAAATTATTATTTAACTTTTGTCATTATTATTTATGAACTTTGACTTTTTTACTAGGATTTTCTGTTTCTTATAACTAGGTACATATTGATATTCAATAACTATTTAATTCTTGATAAATTATTTGTGTAATCATAAAAATGTATATAAAGGTATTTTCAGAAGACATGAACATTAGCTTAAAATTGCTTTATATTCCAAAATGTTCTTTAAAGTATATTTAACTATAATTGCTATTGTCTTAGTAACATTTTTATTGAATTGTTCTGCTCAACTTGACGATAGTGGTTCTGATGTCTTTTATAGTGCTGAAGAAGGAACAATGCCAAAAGCCACAAATATTCCAAAAATACTAGAGTCGAGTGATAGTGAAGATGATGAATGGTATTCTGCCGAAGCATTCGAAAAAAGAAGTCCAACAGCTGAAGAAATAGTAATACCACAGCAACCAACAACATACTATTAAAAATGGCATTATTATACTATCTATAATATGAAACTTTTCACGATAATATCAGATGAATTACTCGTAGTAATTTTATAAAATTTATTGAATAAATAAATAAAAAATATATAGTATAAATTGTTTAAATTATATTCTCAATCCATAAATGTTGTAAATTTCCTTTTTTCAAGCTGTAACGTTAAAAAAATTTAGTAATTCTTTAAGCTAGCTAAGTTACAAGATTTTTGATAAGATGTACATAGAAAGATGTAAAATTATTCACAAAATCTTGAGTTTGATAATATAATTGTGTCTGCAAATCTCATTACTTTTTTATGTATCTTTCCAGAATTTTTTATTGCTTTACGCTTAATGATTTTGTATTTCTAAAAAATAACTGATGCAACAAAATTTTAAACAGAAAAAGAAATCAATTTTAATTTCATAGTATCTATCAAGTAGTTGATGGATAATCGTAATAAACTTACTCCTATAATGCATTAATATTACTCAATGATAAAATGGTTATGTGATACAGTATCTAATTTGTAGAAAAAAATCAACATCTTTATAAGTAAACAAAATCTATCATATTTTCTTTAGCCATCTTAGTAATATTCTATGATTCATGTTACCTGTCATTTAATCTTCATTGTTTAAAAGTCATTTTATTACACATGTTATATTTACAAGATTATATCTTAATTTTATGAGTAAAATTAGACAAAATATCTTCACTAAACTCATTGAAAAAAGAAATTAAAAAATAATTTAAACGTTTAAATTCAAATCTCGTACTGCTTCAAACTTATTTTGTCATCATATACTAATAGATACTTTCGTTTTTGAAAAAACGTTTTAATTATTCTTGAAATATTGTTTCTTAATGTTTGATATAGAAGAATGAAGAGAATTATTCTCATAATTTTACATAAAGATTATATAGTTTATAGCTACCATAAGCATAATATTGTTAAACATTTCTATGTTTTTTTAAAAAAATTTTATTCCATATTTGAAGAATATGCTTAAAAGATTCATTCAGCTGTCCTACTTCTTTTTAGATAATTTAAATATTATTTGTAGATTAAAATCCTTGTATATTGAAATTATTATTCAATAAATATCTAATGTTTTTTTATTTACAATCTAAATTTATTGTAGCTAAAAATATTATTTAACTTTTGTCATTATTATTTATAAATAAAACTTTTTTACTGGCATATTCTGTTTCTTATAACTAGGTACATATTGGTATTCAATAACTATTTAATTCTTGGTAAATTATTTGTGTAATCATAAAAATATATATAAAGGTATCTTTAAAAGACATGAACATTAGATTTCAATTGCTTCATTTTCCAAAATGTTCCTTAAATTGTATCTACCTATTATTGCTGTCGCCTTAGTAGCATTTTCATTGAATTGTTATGCTGAACTTGACGATAGTAGTACTGATGTTTTTAATAGTGCTGAAGATGATGTAACATCAGAAACAAAATTCACAACCATTTCACCAATAATAGACATGTCTAATATTGAATCCGAAGAATGGTATGATGCTCTTGAAAAGCTCAAAAAAAGGGACGCATCAATTTCTGAAGATTCATCTATTGAAAATTTGAAAAAAAGAAATCCTACTCGTGCAGCAATAGTAAGAGGAGATCATGAATATAATTTTAGAGAAAATAAAAGAAATGAAATGTATCTCAGACCACAGAAACGAGTAAATTACGTCAATTAAAAATGACATTAGTCAAATATTTATTACTAGAAACGCTTTACATTCATGTCATAAGAATTATAAATAATTATTTTTATAAGTGTTTATAAAAATTAGTAAATAAATAAATTAAAAATATAAAGTATTTTTTAATTTAATTATATACTTTATTCAAGAATGTAGAAATTTTTTTTCTAGCTACAACATAAACAAAAAGATTGAAACATTCTTTAAACTAGTTAATGTACAAGATTTTTGATATGACGTCCATCAGAGAATGTAGAATTATTTAAAAAATCTTAAGTAGTTGATATCATATTTCTATCTACAGATCTTTTTGCCTTTGTTTTCGTATCTTTCCTGAATGTCCTAACGTTTTACGTTTAATGATTCCGTGTTTTCAAAAATCAATTAACAAAATTTTAAACAGAAAATTAAAATAAATGGATTATTAATAATTTGTTGTCCGTCAATTGGTCAATAAATAATTGTAATTAGTTTACTGTAAATAATATATTATTCTTATTTAATGATAAGGGGGTAATCTATTTTAAATATAGCATCACAATGAACAAATCAACATCTATATAAGTGTAACTGTAATGATATAATTTAATGTATTTTCTTCAGATTTCTTAGTAGTATTTTGTGACTCATGTCACTTGTTTATTAAATATTATTATTAAGTAATTTTTTTATACATTTTAAAATTATAAGATTATGTCTTAATTTTTTTAATAGAATTAGATAAAATGTTTTCAACTTATTGAAAAAAGAAATTAAAAAATGACTTAATCCTTTAGATTCAAATTTTTTATCGCTTCAAACTTATTTTTTCATCATATATCCATAAGAACTTTGTATTTTTGAAGAAACATTTAAATCATATCTGAAATATTGTTTCTTAATGTTTAATATAGGTGTTTGAGGGAATTATTTTCATAATGCTTTACATGAAGATTATATAGTTTTTAATTACTATAGACATAATATTATTAAACATACCCATGTTTTTTCTACATAATTCCATTTAATATTTAAAGAATAAGCTTATAAATTACATTCAGCTGTCTAAAATACTTTTAAAAAATCAAATATTATTTGCAGATTAGAATCCTAGTATATTAAACATATTATTCAATAAATATCTATTGTTTATTATTTACAATCTAAGTTGATTATAAACAAACTTATTATTTAACTTTTGCCGCTATTATTTATAAAAGTGGATTTTTTTGAATTAGATCATCTTTTTCTTATAACAAGACACATATTGATAATTACTAACTATTAAAATCATGATAAATTATTGTGTAATCACAAAAATGTATATAAAGGCATTTTCACCTTCCATGAGCATTATATTTCAATTGCTACATTTTTCAAAATGTTTCTTAAATTGTATTTACCTATTATTGCTGTCGCCTTAGTAGCATTTTCATTGAATTGTTGTGCTGAACTTGACGAGAATGATTCTGGTATTTACTATAGTGCTGAAGAAGGAACAACACCAAAAACAAAAAACACAATTGTTTCACCAGATATGTCTGATAGTAAATCTGGAGAATACTTTGACGCTCTTGAAGACATTAAAAAAAGAGATGCATCAGTTTTTGAAGATTCATCTGTTGAAAATTTAAAAAAAAGAAGTCATAACGGTCCAGCAATAGTAAGAGGAGATCATGAACATAATTTTAGAGAAAATAAAAGAAATGAAATGTATCTCAGACCAATTGGACGAACATATTACAACTTTTAAAGATGAGATTATTGAAATATCCAGCACCTGGAATTTTTTACATTAATGTCAGAGTAATTATAAATAATTATTTTTATAAGTGTTTTTAAAAATTAGTGAATAAATAAATATAAAAATATATAGTATTTGTTATTTGAATTATATGTTCAATTCATAAATGTAGCAAATTTTTTTTCAAGCTACAGCATAAACAAAAAGATTAAAACATTTTTAAAATTGGCTAAGTAACAAGATCTTTAATACGATGTACATCAAAAGATTTAAAAGTATTTATAAAATCCTGAACCGTTGGTACCATGTTGTGTCTATAGATTTTCTTTTCTTTATTTTGCATATCTTTCTAGAATTTCTTACTGTTTTACGTTTAATGATTCCTTGTTTCCAAAAATCAATTAACGTGAAAAATTTTAAACAAAAAATGAAAAAAATGGATTACTAATAATTTATTTTCTGTCAATCGGTCAATAAATAATCGTAATTAGTTTACTGTAAATAATATATTATTCTTATTTAAAGATAAGAGGGTAATCTATTTTAAATATAGCATCACAATGAACAAATCAACATCTATATAAGTGTAACTGTAATGATATAATTTAACGTATTTTCTTCAGATTTCTTAGTAGTATTTTTTGACTCATGTCACTTGTTTATCAAGTATTATTATTAAGTAATTTTTTTATACATTTTAAAATTATAAGATTATGTCTTAATTTTTTTAATAGAATTAGATAAAATGTTTTCAACTTATTGAAAAAAGAAATTAAAAAATGACTTAATCCTTTAGATTCAAATTTTTTATCGCTTCAAACTTATTTTTTCATCATATATCCATAAGAACTTTGTATTTTTGAAGAAACATTTAAATCATATCTGAAATATTGTTTCTTAATGTTTGATATAGGTGTTTGAGGGAATTATTTTCATAATGCTTTACATGAAGATTATATAGTTTTTAATTACAATAGACATAATATTATTAAACATACTTCTGTTTTTTTAATAATTTCATTATATATTTGAAGAATAAACTTAAAAATTACTTTCAGCTGTCCGAAATTCTTATAAAAAAATAAAATATTATTTGTAGATTAGAATCCTAGTATATTAAACATATTATTCAATAAATATCTATTGTTTATTATTTACAATCTAGGTTGATTATAAACAAACTTATTATTTAACTTTTGCCGCTATTATTTATAAAAGTGGATTTTTTTGAATTAGATCATCTTTTTCTTATAACAAGACACATATTGATAAATACTAACTATTAAAATCATGATAAATTATTGTGTAATCATAAAAATATATATAAAGGTATCTTTAAAAGACATGAACATTAGATTTCAATTGCTTCATTTTCCAAAATGTTCCTTAAATTGTATCTACCTATTATTGCTGTCGCCTTAGTAGCATTTTCATTGAATTGTTATGCTGAACTTGACGATAGTAGTACTGATGTTTTTTATAGTGCTGAAGATGATGTAACATCAGAAACAAAATTCACAACCATTTCACCAATAATAGACATGTCTAATAGTGATTCTGAAGAATGGTCTGATGCTCTTGAAACGCTCGAAAAAAGACAAGCTTTAGATCTCCAAGGTTCATCTGATACTAATTCAAAAAAAAGAAGCATTACAGCTGCATAAATAATAAGATCACATCATAAATACGATCTTAGACCAAAGGTATAAACGAATTAATAAAATTTTAAATGACATCAGTAAATTATTTATTGCATGTAACTTTTCATGTAAATGACATATAAAATATAAATAATTACTATTATAAAAGCTTATAAATGAATTAATAATTAAATCAATAAAAATATCTTCTGTTTATTATCTTAATTTTATACTCAATTCATAGAAATAACAAATTTTTTTTACTAAGCTTCAATATGGAATATAAAATTTTAAAATATTCTTTAAGTATTAGTTATCGAATAATTTCTGTCATTTTTTGCAGAAACTTCAAAACGATATAATTTCAAGAAGAAATTTATTTATTTTGTAATATATTATTTATTATTATCTACAATTTGTTTCTATTTATTATGTATCTTATCGATTAAAGATGTATGAATTCTTTGGTAAAAGTTTTAGGTAAATCACTAATTATTTCATCGTCTCTACTGAAGCTTCTACAATCCAAAAAGTTATATAAAGGCAAAATAAGTAGTGATTAGGTGGTGCACACCTGGAGAAAATGTTAGGTGAGAAAGAAATTTATAATTTACTCATTTAGTTTTTTTTCTAATATTCAATGTCATATTGAAAAATAAATTTTTTTATCACTTTTTCGAATTTTGTGATTTTTTAAAGATACTAAAAATATTTATTTTTTATTGAATTTCACAAATGAACTTTAACTAGTTGTTTCCAAAGGCTCTTCGTTGTATTTGAACTATCTATAATTTGAGAAATCACTGAGCCAATTTTACGTTATTGTCACCTACTTCTTTAAGGCTTTCTTATTGGATATATAATCTATCAGATCTGTAATAATAATTCTTTTTTACTTTATGCCATGTTTCTTATATTTTACCATATTATTGTATTATCCAATTTTGTATTTCAGATATTGAGTCATCCACCTTAACTCTGTCATTATGTCAGCGCTACAAACACACATATCTGATAACTGCAATCTTTTATATTTTACAGGGTGGTATTTTCTAAAATATAGTTAACAAATTTTGAAAACTATATCGTAAAAAATGACTATTGTGTTACAATTAGCTTGCTACGTTATTTTAAATTTGATCCATGCGTTACGTTAAAAATAAATAATTAGTAGTAAAGATGTTAAATATATTAGAAATTGAATACAAATTGTTTTTGACAATATAGATTAAGCATAGTCTTATGTTTTCTGATGATGAATTTTTTTTCTATCATTTAATATAAAAAACTTAGTTTTAGTGAATGTATGCAAAGAATATGATAATTATAGAAATTTTTTGAAAAATTAAAGCACAAAAAGTAAAGAACTGTGATATATTTCTTTATTTTATAATTGTTTTTATGATAACCACCCTACTTTTTATATTTGAATTTTTTAAATAATTAGTAACATATTTAATAGCTTCAACTAATTGACACATCAATTTTACTATAAAAAAGGCATAATTTTTTAAATTTTTTAGGAGCGAAAAATATTTCTTTATTTTATCTTCTATACTTTTCAAAAAACCACCCTGTATGAAATTTCAATAGTACATAGTAAAAAGTGTTTAAGAACTAGTTATAGAAATTTAGAAGAGTAAAAAGTTCTTCAATTTCCACGTATCTTTATGACCATATATCCATTTGAAAGTTTAGATTCACACTTAAAAACATTCCAAGATAATTGAATAAGTATTGACTTATAATACATTTATGATCATTTATGTAATCTCCATTCTCTTCATGAATTTGGAAATTTTTTCAAGACAATATAACTTTCTAAACATTTCAGATTTTTTTAAAATTTCATACGTATTTGATATCCCAATTTCTTACTACAACATATTCCAAGATTCACCATTAGATATTAATTTTAAATGAAGTTATGAATACTTTAATAAAAAATATTATTGAAGCAATTTCTTAAATAACAATTTAGATATTATGGAAATATTTATATTTATGATAGTAAAAAGAGGCAAATATTTAATTATGTAAAACAGTATTAATAAGAGATAGCTGTTGCACTATTGTGATAGACCATGAAGAATTCCCAACCAAAGAAACACCAAGATTATAATGCACCAAAATAAGATTTTTTAAGCAAGATATAATGTAATACCAATAAATAATATTAATAGTGATCTGTCTAAAATTTATGTTAAAAAAGAGTTCTTGTTTAAACAGTTTGTTTTATCTGTGGATGTTATTATAAATATTATTATATCATCTGAAAATTATTGAATATTTACTTTTTGTATTTTATAAAAATAATGAAAAGTTATTCTCACTGTGGAAAAAATGAATAACGTTTGATGTTTCATAGTTTTATTTAAAATCGATTTTAAATAGAAAATTCTAAAGATGTTATAGAAAAGAAGGTAAGCTTTAGGATACGTATAAGACTGAAACAAACTATAAAATTTTGAATAAATTACTTTCTTTTGAAAAATAACAAAATTTTAAAATTTATGAAAAAAGTGATAATCATATAAATAGTCATAACTATATCATAAATTAATATTTTTTATTAGCCTTAAAATAATTTTTTGATTGAGATATTAAGTTTTCAGATAGATTTAAGATTATTAAAATACGTTGGCATTGAAAAAAGTTACATTCATTTAAATTCTTAGGCAACTTCTCAGATACCTTGTATAGAATATTTATATTATTCCAGCTTGCCATTACGAGCAGTACAAATATTTAATAATAACTTTGTTTTAATAAAGAATAATATCAAACAAATAAAGAAACTTGTAACTATATATATTGATTTATTAATTAGTAATAATTAACCAAAGAGCCATGTTATGGTAAAATATTAAATTATTTTTTAATAGAAAAGTCAAGGAAAAATACAATAAGAAAAATTAATTTATAAAAAGACATATATATTATTATACTCGGAGAATTTGTTATAGTGTTCGCCAAAGCAAATTTACTTTGTTTAAAAAAGTAAATTAATAATACTATAAAAAGTTTAAAAAGTTGATATTTTATTATTCTATTTCATTACCTCTAATGAATATGGTATTTATTAATAAAACGAATCTGTTATTAATTTTTACCTACATTATTTATACTAGTTCATTCATAGTAAGTCCAGTGGAGGAAAATTCCGAAGAAATTATTCGTAGATCTTTGGTGTCTGAGTCAGATGGATCTTTAATTTCCAAAAGCTTTGGAGATGATAGCAAATTAATTGTTAAAAGATAAAGACCAAGAAGAAGAGGACCTGGTGCTAGGAGACCTGGTGCTAGGGCACCTGCAGCTAGATGAAGAAGAAGGCAACGACAACAAGCTTTACGAAACCAAATTGCCAGATTACAACAACAAGTTACTGCACTTAAACAAGCATTAAACGGGGGTGGTGGTGTCAATAACGGCGGCAATGGAGACGATTATTACTATGAAGAAGAATAGAAGTCTTTAAAAAATATTAATAGTATTATAAAAGCAATTACAATTATTTTTTTGAATGTCTATAGTAAAAAAATAAATTCGTTTGATTAAAATAAAAGTTTTTAATTTCCAAACATCTTTTATAAATAAAGATCTTTTAAAATGAATTCACAACAAAAATAAACAAATTTTTCAGCTTTAGAATCTAAAAAGATAATTTAAGTAACTTGATTTGATATTAAAATTTTAAACTCAAACTTTGTAGTAAAACAATCAAAACTTTAAATTACTTTTCTATCTAAGAAAATGAATTTAAAAAAATTTTATTTTCAACCTTTCTTATCATTTCGTTGTTTTACTTATTAATAGTAGTATTATATAGTTTCGAAATACATAATGACATAATTATTTTTGAAAATAAAGCAATATATAGAAGATATATGGTCATGTATGAATAACAATAATTTTTTACAAAAGTTATGTTAACAATTCTAAAAAAAATGTAAAAATCCACCACCAAAAGGTAAAGAATTGTTGTAAAGTATGACATAGTGATTTTTAAAAAGGAAAATAAATGTTAAATATTTTACATTAAATACAAGGTGACTGAAACATCCATCATAATTGCATAGAAAATTTTAATAACTTTTTTTTATATATTTCTATGATATTATGTAAATTTAATAGCTTCACTGGTCTGCTACAACATATTTTAAGATCATTTTTGAAATTTAGGTTTAAAGAATTTATAGAAATTTTTTTAAGTGCTATTTCTTAAAAAATGTTATTATTATTTGATAGCACAGCTTTTTTTTATGATGTATAGAAATAACCATTACTAGGAGTTAATATTAGGTTAAGTTGTGAAAATTTTTAAGAACCATTATCATTCGTTAATTGGTCGTTTTGTACCTCGTTCTCAACCATTTAAAAAAGTTCATAGTAACGAAATAAGAGAAAATTGGGCGTGAACAAACTTTTTTATACTTAATAATAAATTTTTTTACTAAGTTTACTGTCATATATTTTAATTATTATTTATCATTAAATTATTCTTTGTTATTAATTGTTTTGTTATTATAGAAAGCTAAAAAAAGAAAAATAAATAATAAATTTAACGATAATTTATTAGAATTTTTAAACTGGACTTCATATTTTTAACCCTATGTTTAGTTTTTTTTTGTTTTAGAAAATTATCTCTTATTCTACCATTTATCTTAACACTATCTTTTATCAATCAATTAATATTAAATGTTTGTAAAAATATCTAAAATTTTATAAATACACTTAGTAATTTTTTTTCAAATAGTCTACAAAGAATGAAATTAACCAGGATTGAGTTACAAAACGACCAATTAACGAATGATAACTACGTTTAAAAGGCAATACAATATTTTATATACGATATATAATGTCGTTGTTGTCTTACATCAATCAAGTAGAATTAAGTAAAATGTTTTGACTAAACTTATTTAATATTGAATTACAAATGACTTTAATCTTAAAGTTCAAACAGCCTCAAATTTATTTTATTATTGTACATTCAATAGCGCTTAACATTTTTAAAAAAATATTTAAATTATCCTTGAAATACTGTTTATTAATGCTTGATATGAATGAAATCATGCTCATAATGTTCATCATAAAAGTTATGTAGGTTATAATTGCTAAAAACATAGGATTAAAAATCCACCTCTGTATTTTCAGGTAACTTCTATATAAATTTGAAGAATAAACTTGAAAATTACATTCAACTGACCGAACTACTTATAAAAAAAATAAAATTTTATTTAAAAACTAAATTTCTAATATATCAAACTTGTTCTTAATAAATATCTATTATTTCATTGTTTACAATTTGTTTGAAACTTTTATTGATAAGTAGGGAAAAACTAAACAAAAAAAATGATAGTAATCAGAAATTTAAAACTTACTCTCTCGTTTTGTTGGATGTTTATAACAATAGAGAGGTAAGTTTAATTTTCTATTTTTATATAACAAGGATTGTCATCATTATCTTATAAAGCATAATGATTGTTTACAAACACAATTTAAATTTATAATATCTAAAATATTATTTAACTTTTGTCATTATTATTTATAAAAGTGAACTTTTTTACTTAGATTCTCTGTTTCTTATCTTCGGATACATATTATTGTTCAATAAACATAGAAAGTTTGATAAATTATTGTGTAATCATAAAAATGTATATTAAAATATTTCCATCTGGCGAAAACACCAGCTTCGATTTCTTCTATTTACAAGATGTTCCTTAAATTTTATTTACCTTTATTACTGTTATCTTAGCAGTATTTTTGTCGAATTGTTCTGCTGAAGATGTATTATTTTCCGAGAATTGACCTGTTGAAAATTTAGGAAAAAAACTTCTAATCGTGTACAATTGGTGAAAAGAGATCATGAACATAATTTTAGAGAAAATAAAAGAAATGTATCTCAGACCAATTGAACGAAAATATTACAACTTTTAAAAATGAGATTATTGAAATATCCAGCACCTGAACTTTTTCACATTAATGTCAGATTATTTATAAATAATTATTTTTATAAGTGTTTATAAAAATTAGTGAAGAAATAAATTAAAAATATATAGTATTTGTTATTTTAATTATATGCTTGATTCATGGATGTAGCAAATTTTTTTCCAAGCTATAACATAAACAAAAGATTAAAACATTCTTTAAATTAGCAAAGTTACAAGATTTTTGATATGACGTCCATCAAAAAATGTAGAAATATTTATAAAATCTTGAGTAGTTGATATTATATTTCTATCCAGAAATCTTTTTGCCTTTGTTTTTTGTATTTTTCTGGAATGTCTTACCGTTTTACGTTTAATGACTCTGTGTTTCAAAAAATCAATTAACGTGACAAAATATTAAACAGAAAATGAAAATAAATGGATTATTATTAATTTGTTGTTTGTCAAACGGTTAATAAATAATCGTCTTTAATTTTACCACAATAATATATTATTGTTATTCAAAGATAAGGTGGTAATGTATTATAAGTATAACATCATCTAGAACAAATCAACATCTATATAAGTGTAAGAAGTAATGATATAATTTATTACATTTCCTTTAGCTATCTTAGTAGTATTTTGTGACTTATGTGGCTTGTTTATTAATTATTAGTGCTAAAAATCGTTTTATTAAACATTTTAAATTTAAAAGATTATGTCTTAATTTTTTAAGTAAAATTAGATAAAATGTTTTCACTAAACATATTTAAAAACGAATTAAAAAATGACTTAAATCTTTGAATTTAATCTCCTGCCGCTTCAAACTTATTTTTTCATCATATATTCATAAGCACTTTGTATTTTTGAAAAAATATTTAAATTATATTTGAAATATTGTTTCTTAGTGTTTAATAACGATGAAAAGAGCGGAAATATTCTCAAAACGCTTTATACGAAGATTAAATAGTTTATAATTATTATAATGATAGTATTGTTAAACATATCTTTGTTTTTTTACATAATTTCTGTATATATTTGAAGAATAAACTCAAAAATTTCATTCAGCTGTACGAAATCCTTTTAAAAAAAATAATTATTATTTGCAGATTAAAATCTTGGTATATTTAACCTATTATTCAATAAATATCTAATGTTTTTTATTTACCTTCTAAATTTATTAAATTCAAAAAAAATTATTTAACTTTTGTCATTATTATTTATAAAATTGATTTTTTTACTTAGATTTTCTGTTTTTTATAACCAGATACATATTAATAATTAACAACTATTGAAATTTTTAAAGACTGTTATGTAATCATACAAGTGTATTTAAAGGCATTTCCATTTAGCACCAACGTTATCTTTCAGTTGATTTGCTTTCCAAAATGAATTTCAAATTGTATTTGCCTATTATTGCTTTTGTCTTAGTAGCATTTTCATTAAATTGTTATGCTGAACTTGAAGATAGTGGTTCTGATGTTTTTTATAGTGCTGAAGAAGGATTATTACCAGAAACAAAAAACACAAATACTCAAACAATATTAGACCCAGTTTCTGGTGAAGATGACGAATTTTTTGATGCTCAAGAAGTCGTAAAAAGAAGCCCTGAAGCTCCAACAATAGTAAGAGGAGGACATGACTATGATCTTGGACAAAAGTAAAGAAATGAAATACTTCTTAGACCGATGGTGAGAAATTACTATTCTGCTTAAAATAATATTAGTAGAATTTTTTCACATGAAACTTACCACACTAATATCAGATGAATTTTAAATAATTGTTTTTATAAAAGTTCATAAAGAATTAATGAAGAACTCTATAAAAGTATCTTCTTTTTTTTACTTAAATTGATACTAGATTTATAAAAGTAGCAAATTTTTTTTGTCAAGCTACGATAAAAAATAGAAAAAGTTTCGAAATGTCCTTTAAGTAATATGTTGTCGTATAATCTTTGTCATTTTTTGGAAAAACTTTAAATAACATAACTTTTAAAAAATTTTATTCGACATGTAATATATCAGTCTTTATAATTTAGAATTTGTTTCTATTTATTATGCTTCTTATCGATTTTTATGTAAGAATTTCTTAGTAAAAGTTTTAGGTAAATCACTATTTACTTCATGATCTTTACTAAATCTTTTTCAATCCAAAGAGTTATAAAAAGACAAAATAGGTAGTAGTTAGGTGGAGGCAAACCTGGAGAACATTTTAGTTGAGAAAAAACTTCGTTGATTATTTCGCTCAGTTTTTTCCATTATTCAATGTCATATTGAAAAATAATTTTTCCGTCATTTTTCAAATTTTGTGATCTTTTATAGTAAAAACATTTATTTTTACCGAATTTCATAACTGAACTTTAATTGTTATTCCCTAAAGCCCTTCGTTATATATAGAATTTTCTAGAATTTTGGAAGCAGATTGTCCCAAATCTTACGCTATTGTTACCTATTTCTAGAAAGTTATCTTATTAGATATATAAGTTGTCAGATTTGAAATAGTAATTCATTATATCATGCTTTCTATATTTGATCATATTTTTGTATTATCTAATTTTGTATTTCGGATATTGAGTCATCTACCTTAAATCTGTCATTCTATTAGTGCCGTAACCCCTCGTATCTGATAACTGTAAGCTCTTTTATTATATATAGTGTTTTTTCATAAGTATAGTAGGCAAATTTTAAAGCACAATGTTCTAAAATAAAAAATGCCTATTGTGTTGCAATTAGCTTGCTAAATTAATTAAAATTTGATAAAGTTTATTATTGATAATATCTATTAAGCATAGTTATACAACTTCTGATAATAAAATATTTTTACCAATATTTAATATAAAAATACTTAGTTTTAGTAGTTGTATGTAAAGAAAATGGTACATATAAACCTTTTTTAAAAATTTAAAACAAAAAGTATGAGGAAATGTAATGTATTTTTTATTTTATAATTGTCTACATTTTTAGTACCTTCAATTAATTGACACATCAATTTACCACCGAAAACGCGAATTTTTTTTTTAATTTTTAGAGTGTGAAATATACTTCTAAATTTTGTTAACTATAATTTTTAAAAAAAAACCACCATGTATTAATACTGATCTGTCAAATCTATATTAAATATGAGTTCTTGTTTAAATAGTTTTTTTCATTTGTGGGTGTTGTTGTAGGTGTTACTACATTATCTAAAAAACAGTTACATATTTGCTTTTTGTATTTTATAAAAATAATTAAAAATAATGAAATGTTATTTTTACAATAAAAAAAATGAATAACGTTTGATGTTTCATTCTCTTGCCTAACATCGATATTTAATAATGATTTTAAAATAGTTTATAGAAAAGAAGTTAAGTTTTCCGATATGTAAAAAAATTGTAAGAAAATATTAAATTTTGAACAATTTATACTGCTTTGAATAATAACAAAATTTTAAAATTCATGAAAAAAATGAAGATTATGTAAATAATCATAACTATATTATAGACTAATATTTTCGCATTTGTTTTAAAATATTTTTTATTAAGATATTAAGCTTTCAAATAGATATATTATCATAAAAATACACTGAAATTCAAAAAAATTATATTCTTTCAAATTTTCACGACAACTTCTCAGAAACTCTGTATATGATATAATATATACTATTAATGCTTGCCATTACGAACAGTACAAATATTTAGTAATAACTTTGTTTAATAATGAATAATGTCAAATAAAATCGAGAAACTCGTACTTGCATTCTTTTGATTTATTAATTAATAATAATTAATAAAAAAGCTAAGTTATGGTAAAATATTTCTAAATATTTAACTATTTTTTTTGTAAAAAAATTAAGAAAACATTTTAAAAAATTAGTATATTAAAAGAAACATTTATATTTTTTTGATTGCAGAATTTGTTATTGTGTTCTCAAAAGCAAATTTACCTTGCTTAAAAAAGTAAATTAATAATACTATAAAAAGATTAAAAGTCGATATTTTATTATTCTATTTTATTTCCTCTAATAAATATGGTATCCATTAATATAAGGATACTTATATTAATTTTTGCCTTCATTATTTTTACTAGTGCATTCATAGTAAAAACAATGGAGGAAAATTCCGAAGCAATTATCCGTAGATCTTTGATGACTAATTCAGACCAATCTTTAATTTCTAAAAGTTTTGGAGATGATAATGAATCAGTTTTTAAAAGACAAGCAAAAAAAAGAAAAAGACCTGCACCTCCAAAAAGAAGAAGAAGAAAAAGAAAACAAAAGAAAAAACAACAACAATTAAAAGATAAAATTAAAGATCTACAAAATCAAATTGATTCAATAACAGGAAATTTAAACAACAACCAAAATGACAACACCGAAGGGGACATCTACTACTATGAAGATGATGCTAAAAAGAAATTTTAAAAAATGTTAACAGTACTAAAAAAAGCAATTTTAACTAATTTTCTAATATTTTAAGAAATAATTAAAAAATTCGTTTAATTATCAATAAAAGTTTTTTATTTTTAAACATTTTTTTATAAATAAGAATCTAATAAATAAATTTTCAACAAAATTAAAAATTTTTTAACTTTAGGAATCTAATAAAAATAATAAGACAGTTTGACATGATATTGGAATTTTAATATCAAATTTTGTAATGAAACAGTTAAGAATAAGATTACATTTCTATATAAAATAAAGTAAATTTAAAAAAGTTTTATTTCTAACTTTTCAATCATTTTGTTATTTTGTTTATTTACTAGTATTGTATAGACACGGGCGGGCCAGTAAATTTTTCGACCTGGTGTCGGTCGGTTTAGGGTCGCTTTTTAAAATCGACCCGTTAAACTAAAAACATATACCCATATTAAAAACATTATTTCATTATATTTAAAGTAAATTTTTTAGTAAAAAAATTATTACAATCTATAAATTATCCCTTAAAATTAATAATTTGTTCAAATTCTTAGCAGTTAAATTAGTATGTCGACAATTTCTAAAAATAAAACAATTGAACCTTCAGCTTTGTGTTAGTTGACTTTATTATTCTTAATTTTTTTAAAGATTATGTAAATTAGGTGGTGGTAATTTTACCAAACTCCAAAAATAGCCAATATTAACTTCAGAACTAATATTTTTAATATGGTAAAGATAATTATTATTGTCAATAACAAATGAATTTCTCAAAGTTGTCAGTATAAATAATATAAAACCAATCCTAAAATTTGGGGTCGACCCCTAAAAAATAATCAGGGTTCGACCCATTTTTAAGCGTCAACCCGGGTCAGATCCCATGTCTAATAACTGGTATTAAGTGAAAAAACAAAGCTAAAAATAAATTATTTTTTTGTGTGTTCCATTATATTATTTTTTAAATAAGTTTTTAACTTTTTTCTCAACATCAAATTAAAAATTTCTTACATATTTTATTTGTTCCTCATATACAGTATATTTTTTTGTTTAACATTGTTTTGATTTATTATATCAAATAATTTTTAAACGATATGTATATTGATATTAAGAAATAGAAAACTTTTCATCAAAAAATAAGTATCATATTTATGCTATGAGTCACAACGATACTTAAAAAGAATTATACGAATAAAGTCATATGATTTTTTGTTTTTTTTATAGACATTTTACCACAATCAATTTTTATAATACTTCTTAATGACACTTTGTACTTTTTGTTATCAGTAACAACGCCCCTTAGTTGTTATATAAACGTCCTATTTTGAAATATTTATTACCTAAAAGTCTCCATAGAAACATTGATTTACCAACATATATAATTTTTCTAAATATTTTTCTACTTTACCATGTCTTCTGAAAGTGTCGAGATTAAAGATTCGATTAATGATTGTGATTCATTATCAGATATTACTAACCTTTTAAGTAAGACAAATTCAAATGACTATGAAATTCAAAAGAAATTTGACTATTTATCAAGTCATTTTGATATCAAAATATCTAATATTGAAGATATTCGAAATTCTGATATATTATGCAGCGATATACGTAATCATGAGAAAGTTTCTATCAACAATATGAAGACAATTTTGAGTAATCAACCAAAGATAAATTTTGAAATTAGTAATTATATATCGTTCCTTATTGAAGATGATACAGAGAAATTGTCTGATGATGATAAAATATATCTTGCTAGTAAATATTCATCATTTTTCCAATTTATTATTGATCAATTTCCAAATGTTAACGAATTAAATATTTCAAATGGTTTTGATAATATATCAAGTAGCTGTTTAATTTTACATATCTATGAAAAATTAAAATCAACTAAAATAAAAAAGACTGGATCAATTTATTTTGATCAACTTTTAAAGTATGCGGAGAAATACAATTTTTCAAATCACGGTATTTTCGATGGATTAACAAATTTAAATGAAATATGTTTATATATACGCTCAAATATAAAATATGATAACTTATCTAACATCAATGATTCAATAAAAGATTTTTTGGATTACATTGTCAAGATTAAAGATGTACGTTTAATTATAGATTTCGAGTGTGGTGATAATGATTCACTAGCAAACGCCTTAAAAATGTTAAATTATGGAAAAACTATAAATTTAAATATTCAAATGAATCATGATTTGGATTGGAATAAGTATTTAAAGGAAAGTAACTATAATTTTAGCGAGGAAATGATAAATATAAAAGATGAAACAAAATTCCTGATGGTTTCTATTAATGAAATAAACGATTTTAAGGTTTTAAAGATAATTTTAAATTCATTGGAAAATTTACAACATATTAAAATTTATGTAGAAACTTCACTACTAAAAGTAATATTAGACGAATATAAGTCATTGGATGATGCAAAATCATATTTAAAAGAATTCTTTAACTATAGAAGTTGTTTAAAACACTTGACAAGTGCAAGAATTTCTTTTGGAAGTTATGATACCTCACCAGAGAATTCAAGTAGTGAAAATATGAAACATTTATATAATTTTATGATGGATTGTATAATATCTATCTTACCATCATCAATAAGTAAATTACTTTATTTGATGGAAGTGGAACATATGACATTAGAATTTTTCGAAAAAATTGGCATTCTTTTTCCTTCCCTTACAACAATTTCATTTTTACTTTGCTACAATATACCTGAAAATGCTCTTTACAAAATTCCATCATTAAGAAATGTTGTTTTTAATGGTGAAAGAAAAGTTAATATTCCACCATGGGTTGAAACAGTTATGTTTTTGTATTTTGATATTGATTTTTACTATCCCGATGATATTGTATCAGATAACAAAAATAATGAACATTATTTTACCTTAATGGACAATAAGTTTAATATATCGTTAAGATGTTTAAAAGAAAATGATATTTATTATATTGCATTCCTGAAAAATTTTGAAAAATGGAAGGAGTTAGATAAGTTAATGAGCATTTGTTACTAATTAAAATATGTAATTTATTTTGGATTATAACTATCATAAAAGCGTTTTTAATGAAATTATTTTATAATTATGGATTACTAAATTTTATATAAAATTTTTTACATAATTATTAAAAATTGACGTTTATTTTATAAAATACATTCAACAATTTTTGACTATTTTTTCTCTTATAAAAACATGTTAATGTCTAAGCAATATTTTAAATTGTTGGATATATATGAGATTTAGAAAACACGTACACGATAGATAACAATAATAACTTTATTAATAATAAACGATTCTACAATATAACACCAACAGTCCAAAGCCGACTGTATAAGACGGAGTAAAAGTAAAGAATGAATATTTAACAAAAATTGGTCCCTTTTATACCTTGGATTTTAGGCGACCTTCCAAATTCCCAGAATTATCCTTTTGAGAGAGCGGATCCTTTGTTACATTCCCATGAAAGTCCGCGTGAGAGTCAGAGATTCTTCCTTCTATACAAAACATAAATTTTTAAAAAATTTATTAATATATATTATAATTTTTTTTATATTGCGTTTTAGTGCTTTCACTACAAATCATTTTTCGTTTATATCTTGTTTAGATACATTTTATAAAAAATATTTTGAAGAAGTTTCCTTAATATCACATTAAATTTAATGGATAATACTTCTGATAAATACACGTTTTATGCTATAGTAAATATTTATTCTGATTTAAAGCAAACATTTTTCATTAAAGTTATTTTTAGACAAAAACATTTATTTAGGTTACTCATCGTGTATGTAAAAATAATCAAATTTTTTTAATAATGGTTACAGAATTGTAAAATTTTTTATGATAAAAATAGGATATAAATGTTTATAATTCAATTATATTATTTAAAAGGCCCAATAAATATTACGATTGAATGATTGATGAAATATCCGTGTTTAATGTTAACTGAAAATGTAGTTGAGAAGTTTTTAGTTCAGGTAATTGAGTTTCTTATATAATCTTTATTGTTTAGATGTTTGATCTTGTTTATTTCGAATAGTTTATTGGCTTGTTTATTAGTTTGCTTACAGAATCATTTTTTTGAATGAATACTATTTTTAGTAAAAGAAAGTAGCCTTAATTAATGTTTATAATAGATAAATAACCAAATTAAAACAAGTGTTTTTGTTACTTAAATATACTTTTATAACAATATTCAATTTGGCGAACGAAAAAGTATAAAAGTAAATTCAGATTCTTATACTATCACTTTACATGTTATAAAAGTAGTCTGTTCCGAGGCATCTAAATTTAGTTTGATAACTAATAGAAATATATCATTAGATTTTAAATTATAAATTTAAGATACATCGTGCAAGGTTACACTATTAACAATAAAACCTTTTTTATTTTTAAAAATTAAAATGAAATGTAACTAACATAAAAATTAAGCAAAACAATTTTTCTAATTATGATTTATTTAAAAAGATAGATATTTAAATTTCATGAACGACGCTACTTTTATAACAGGTGAAGTGATGATATAAGAATCAAAATTTATTTTCATACTTTTCCTATCTCAAATTTTAATATTTTTATAAACGTATATTGAAGTAACAAAAACGATTGTTTTTGTTTCGGTTATTTCTAAGAATTATAAGATTTGTTAATTATTTAAAATGATGTAACTTCTTCAAGACATAATAAATTTTTATAAAATTATACTTATATAGAATTCAAACTTTTTTTACAACATGTTCTAAGATTTGTTATTAGATATTGATTTTAAATAAAGTTATAAATATTTTAAAGTAAACGTTTTTAATAACTATCAAAATAATAAGTTTAACTTTTTTGGAATATTAATATTTATAATAAGGAAAAGAAGAAAATATTTAATCATATAAAATATTTTTAACTAAAAGATTGTAATTTGTAAATTTGCTCTTAGTTTTTTTATAAAAATAATTAAAAAAAGTTATTTTCACTATAAAAAAATAAGTAACGTAAATGTTCCATAACTTTAAGTTTAATATGTAAAAGCTAATCTTAAAGTAAGTTGTAAAAAAAATTTTGTATATTTTTTTGTACAATGTTACAAATAAAATTTTGGATTTTGAAAATGTTACACTTTTCAAGTTTTTACAATGATATTGGTAACATTCTGTAGATAGTTTATTTTACAATTTCATTTGTACGAGGTGTCTCGAAAGATACGTGATTTTATTGAATATCAAATTTTTATTATACAATATGAAATTTTATGTCATTATATGTGTGTGATTGTTTCATTTGTTTTTTATGATATATTTTTAGATCGTTTTTTAATCTTAATTTTAAATGAAGTTATAGAGATTTATGTGAGTGTCATTATTACTGACCTTATATCAAAAATTTAAACATAATTTTTATTGTAAACGATATTTTTTTTCTATTAATTATAGTCGTCTCATATCCTAATTTTTTTTATAAATTACAGAAGAAAATATTATTAGATATCAACTTAGGTAAAATTAACGAAGTTTTGTGGCTATTATTATTCTATAATTTATTAACAATAATAAGTTTAGAAATTTAAAAATTAATATGATCTTGGTAGTACAATCTAGTAACTATTTAAACTTATAAAATGTTAAAATTAAGAATATTTTTTATATATTTGTTTTTTATCTTTAGTAGAATATTTAAAAGTCTAAATGTATTTTAAATCTTTTTTACAATGGAGACGGTGGACATTCGGCCTTCGCGCAAAAAATGATTTTCTCGCGTGTCAAAAATTTTGCGTCACATAGTAAACGTAAATTTTTTTTCTAAAACCTTAAGATTTTTTTAATTACTTAAAAAATGTTTTAACAATAATTATATGTAAATTTTCTTATAAAAATACGGCAACAAAATTTTTACAATACAACATATAGCAGATTTTACACACAAAAAATAAAGAAGCATTTTTGCGTAAAATGTAATGGATTTCCTCCACCTAACGAAATATGAATTCTCTTGATTTGTGACTAATTTTATTGAAATTGTATGATACATAAAAATTAAAGCAATAATTAAGTAGTTATTAAAGTAAGTATCTAATCTTTATTATATTATCGGTATTTTAAAACTTTTATTGTCTTCTACAGATACTTTTTTAAATATAAGATTAGAATTTGACGTAAGATTATAAATGCTTTTATAAAAAGCAATTCTGAACGTACCAAAATATTTTCATTAATAAGTTTTAGTAAAAAGTTATATTTATTAGTGGACTCTATTTTTGGGGGAAATACAAAACCGGTTACAATTAAACAGTAAAAAAATCGCGGTTATTTGTAAGAGTTATAGAATGACAAAGGGTTTTCACTTACGATTTCTATAGCTTAAGATTCACAAAATATAGTAAACTTAAGCTGTATTCCATGTACATCGTACATATAATACAAACGATGTTACCTAGAGTTGACACCCCAGGCTATAAACAAAGATTTTATATATACCCGGAATTTTTCAGTTGTGCGCATTTTATGAAATCTTCATGTTATAATTTTCTAATTATTCATTTACTTATTGTATGTAATTTTAGGGGTCTAGACGCCTGATTTTATTTTATATAATAAAAATTTAACTCTTAGAAGGCGCTGTAGTATAACTTAATTACCTAATAACAAATTGATTACATAAAGTGAAAACTATTACAATATTATGTCATGAAAATTAAAATGACAACTCTTAGATAATCGCAACCCTTATATGTTAGTCTTATAATTCCTGTAAGCAAGCGCTAAAATTACAAATGAACTTAAAACGAAAAATATTAAATCTTATTTTACTATATTTCTGTTATCGCTTGTTATTTTAAAAATTGAAAAAATTTAATTTTCTGAATATGTGGAACATTTTATTACATTTTAGCCAGATTTGTCAAAATTTGTTTTTTTTAAGATAAATATATTAAGTAATTAATGTAGCTATTTATTGTCTTTTATTTAATCAACTTTGTTATTGCTATAGTTGTTTGAACGTTGAAAATTTGTTCAACATTTAAACAATAGATAAAAAAATACATATTATAAATATTATGATATTTTTTTTATTAAAACATTATTTTTGATGTACTGTTTTTTCCAGAGTTATATATTAGGTTGTGGAATAAATAATGGTCGCAGATTCTTAATGTAATTTTTCATTGTAAAAACTTATAGTAAATAATTTTATATTAAACCATTGTTTATGTAGGAATGTAGAAATAGTTGTATTGATAATAGTTTGCATATTACCTAAATTCATAATTTAACTTTTAGTAATGTTATGTCCAATTCACAAAATGTTGTCAAAAAAGGAATTAAGGCTAATTTTCTTGCATCAGTTCAAACTTGGACGTAATGAAGCTGAAGTATATCAAAATGTAGTGGATGTATTGAGGGGAGGGTCAACTTCTAAACGCTAAGTGCGTCGTTGATTTAAGAAATTTCGAGAGAGTAATTTTTATCTCGACAATGAAGAGTGTTGATGAACACCCATAAATACTAATACTGAGGATAAATAGAAAATTATGGAGTCAAATTGTTACTTATTTAAACGCTTGGATGCATTTTTGAAAAATAAATCGTTTAAAAATTAAGACTTTGCATAAAAAGCTTTCATTGACACTATAAGATTCCATAACCTGAGTTCTAGTGATAAATAATTCTAGAGTTTTTAGAACGTTGACAAAGGCGTACAGACTCTAACAGGTATTACTTTGATTGATTTGTCTAAATTTAACCTAAATAAATGTTGTTTTAATTATTTTTTTTTCCATCGCGGCCAATATTTATTCCCCCAACCTGATATATTTTTTGGCAGCAATTAAAAAAATATAAGATCAACTTTAGCTAATGAATAAATTAACATAAATATTATAATAAATTTAATAATTTCTTAAAAAAGAATCGGTACTTTCCTGTCTCAATGGAGTAAATAATTTATTGGTTTTACACATCTATAATTGCAACAATGAGAAAACAACATAATAACCATAGTAATAATAGATGAGATAGATATAATAAATTTCTCTTTTTATAAAAAATAGTCATCATTTTACTATATAATTTATGATTTTAGAATCATTCGTAAAAAGTCTTTTTAACTATTAAAAAATTCTTTAATGAAAATTTCATTAATTATACAGATAAAAAATGCTTTTAACAATTATTACCTATCAACGTATTAAATTTTCACCTCTGAAAGCAAGTATAATGCAATAAAGCGCGATACCTTAATGAATAGATCATTATCTTTACTATTTTTCCACTAAGTAAATTCGGCTAAAAACCTGTCAAGCATATTTCTAGCTGTTCCTCTTGCTTTTTATTTCTCCGCTTTGCACTTTCTTACATTCTTTTAATTGTCTAGATGTGAACTATAGACTCAGTGTTTACAAAATTATATTTGTAGCTGATCTTGAAGTAAGTGAAATTCTGAGCCTGAAGCTCACTGTTATTGTATAACCTCGAGTTGATATAGTATATTGTTTAAATCTTCTCAATTCTTTCTTTAACAAAACTTGTTAGTGTATTGAACCTCCAGTCAGCAACTGTAATGAGAAATGACGTTCCCGTTTGACGACACAGCCCTCCAAATATTCACACTGAAGCTAAAACTCGATCCTGTTGTTTTTTCCTCTTTCTGAACAAGGATTCATCTATCTCCACGACCATTCAAGAACAACCAAATTTTTGTGATTTCTGTTTCATCATTGAACCAAGACACATTTTTTCCATGTAGCTACACAAATCAATCGATGTGTTATGATTCATTTGTATCTCATTCTCACAAAATTAAATGGAGACAAATTTCTTACACCAGCAGTATATGAATATTATTGCGGCTACAAAATGTAGTCCACTGTCACTGAACCAAATACCGTCTTTAAGCGCTATTTTTTTGCTGAAAATTGCAGTTCCATTAAATTCTCTGTTCTTTACAGAGCTTCCTAGATATTCTTCTACACCAATTCTTTCATTTGATTAATAAATCATATTCTGTTAAGAAAGTAGTAATATATTTTTCAGTTGCTGGAGGTTCCAAATATCCATAGACACTTTGAATTTAGGTAATAAAAATTAACGATTTTAGTTTAAGAGATTAAAAAGTTATGCGTTTAATTTATTTTGTTTTTCGAATTTTGAGATCGGTTAGAATGTATCTTTTATCATTTTTTCTATGTGAATAATAAAAATTACTATTGACCTAATATAGGTATATACTACCAAAACGACCGATGTGCGATACAGTTTTTTATGCCTTTAAGTCATTATCATTTTTTAATTTTTTTACTGTTATCAATTCAAAGTATCGTATCATTTTTATTTACCACTTTACATGGTCTGTATCAAACGTAGTGAGAATGATCTATTTATGAATCTAATAAACACTGAGTAAAAAAAGTGATAATAAGGGTTTGTAGAGGAAATTCATATCTACACATTAACGTATTTTCCATTTGAATATGAGTCATACAGAATTTAATACGTTATAAAAAGTGTTGTAATGTTTTGCGCTCTTTTTATAGCAAAAATATAATTCACGTCAAATCAAAAATTTTTAAATTTCATTATCAACATACATGCTAAAAAATGTTGAACAGTGTTGAGCGACTAAATTTTGCGCAGATCATGAAAATAAAACTACAATAACTTTAAAAATTCGAAAATAAACATAAAAATTTTTTTGTCATCAATTCATATTCTTTATGTTTAAGAGTATTTACAACGCTCGTCGAGTCTGATTGTACATTTTCTAAATTTTCAAAATGCTGTCTTATTAGATACTGTGTTAATTTTGAAGAGTAGAAAGATATTGCACGTTGTGGAGTGGAATAATTATTGAACATAAAAACTCTCTAACAGACAATGATGAGTGATTCAATGCATAACCATGATAGACGGCTTCCAGGTTCTTTATTTTAACGTCTTGTTTTTATTTTTTTAAAAGTTTGTGTTATATAAATGAATGATATTTTTGTCATGAGAAGAGTGCAAAGCATGATTACACTTTTTTAATGTACTAGGTTTTGTAGAACTTAGATTAAAATAAAAATGTCGATCCGCAGAGAAGAACTTTCTTTACAAACTCTTATTTTTACTTTTTCTACTCAGTGCTTGTGAAAACCATAAAATGATAACTTTTAATACTTTGCAACAGATTATGTATTTTATCATATAATTATTTTTATCTAGCTAAGGTATAAAATTTGAAAATTGTTCTATCGCAACGAAAAGTGTCGAAAAATCTATAATTTTTTGTTTTTGTTCTTTAAACTGTTTCAGCCCCAAACTTGAATTGAATGTAACAACATAAATTCTAATTAAATTATTACTTTTTAAAAACGAATATAGTTAAAAAAGGATGGCGAAATTTAATGAAATATTTAAAATTTCAGTAAAATAAAATTTATCTATCGAATAATAGCATCAAAATTAGCATAGTTATATACATTTAGTAAGTAAAAAAAAGTTAATTCTATTGTAAGAATTAGATCTTTTACCTATATCTACTAAATATCATAATAAAGTCTAAAGTATTTTTATCGTTTTTGGTAAACTTGGATGTACATTTTGTCCGCCACTATATGCATGGAAAACGCCACTATATGCATGAAAAACGCCACTATATGCATAAAAATCGCCACTGCTGTATCTGACGAAAACGCCACTATATGCATTAATACCGCCACTATATATAACATGAACGTCAATTTGCATAAAGAAAAAATCTAAAATTGTAATTATTTTTAAAGCAATATAATTAGCAAGGTGCAATAAAAATTGACCAAAATTTCAAACTGCCCCTATTGTCCTAAAAATTTGTACATATATAGAATCAAATATGCTGATTCTATTTATGAAATAATATTCCTAAAAAGTAAAGTGCAAGTACCCCTAAAAGGGAGTAAACAAAATTTCGTTTGAGGACCAAAAGTTAATTTTGTTTACCCTTGGTATATCTTAATAAATAGGGGTTTAAACGGATGTAAAAGCATTAATCACAAATTTTTAACTAATAATAAACTTATTAATTGCTTGTTTCAAAGAAAAATTCTAAAATAGTGCTTTTAAAAAAATTTTTGTAAAAATAGTACGAATTTTTAATTAATAATAGCCTTATTAATCGCATATTTTAATAAAAAATTCTTAAATAATCCTTAAAAACAAAATGCTAGCAAAAATAGTACAAATTTTTTAAAAAATTGCCAAATTTGACCTACGGCATAAAACAATATTTATTGAAGCTCCCAGACTACCTACGAAGACGGTTAATGGCTCATTTTGTAGCCCGGCCATGAATCTTTAATCTGACCAAGCCGATTTTCAATATCTTGCTTCAAAGTCGAGTTATTAAATTTTAAAAATTAATTATAAATTTTTGGCATACTAAATTGTCGACAAAAAGGAATTTTTATTGAAGCCCCCAGAATAGCTGTGAGTATGGTTAATAGCTCATTTTGTAGCCAAGACTTAAATCTTAAATCTGATCTACCGGATTTTTGATATCGCATTTTAAAATTGAGTTATTAAACTTTAAAAATTATTTTTTGATTTTTGGCAAATTTTAAAATTGACACAAAATAATATTTTTTGAAGTCCCCAGACACCCTACAGAGATGGTTAATGTCTCATTTTGTAGCCCGTCCACGAATCTCTAATCTGGTCAAGCAGCTTTTCAATATCTTCCTTCAAAATCGAGTTATTAAATTTTAAAAATTTTTTTCAAATTTTTGGCACACTAAATTGTCGACAAAAAGGAATTTTTATTGAAGCCCCCAGAATAGCTGTGAGTATGGTTAATAGCTCATTTTGTAGCCAAGACTTAAATCTTAAATCTGATCTACCGGATTTTTGATATCGCATTTTAAAATTGAGTTATTAAACTTTAAAGATTATTTTTTTGATTTTCGGCATTTTTAAAAATCGACAGAAAATAATATTTATTGAAGCCCCTAGAGCACCTACGAAGATGGTTAATAACTCATTTTGTAGTCCAGGCACGAATCTTTAATCTGGTCAAGCCGCTTTTTGTTATCTTACTTTAAAATCGAGATATTAATTATCAAATGGCTTTTTGGAATTTTGGCATGGTTAATTGTCGACACAAAATAATATTTATTGAAGCTTCCAGAATAGCTATGAGTATGGTTAATGGCTCATTTTGTAGCCAATACTTAATTCTTAAATCTGATCAAGCCGATTTTTGATATCCGTTTTTTTAAGGGAAATATTAATTAATTAACAAAGTGCCAAAAAATTTTTTCCAACATTTTTAAAATTTTTTTATATCATTAGATTGCAATTTTTATGCTGATTACAAATATGATATCTGTTTATTATTATATTTGTTTATTAAAGAGTTATGGACATATATAGTAGGGGTACATTTTTCAACAATATTTTTTTGGTGGAATAACGTTTTTTAAAAAACGTCCTCATTGCACCTTGCTAAATATAATATATATATATGATATCAATAATAATGTCTTTAATTTTTTTTCAATATGACGAGCAAACAGTCATCATTTTTTCCTTACTTTTCCACAATTAATAAAGAGGAGTATGAAAATAAAATCGCTTTAGAAAGTATGAGGAAAAAAACAACAAAAGGTGAATTCTGTTATTATGTATGTAAAAAAGAAAAGTGTAAAAGGCGTTTTCGTACTACTTTCATCCCTACTGCTAACATATATATAATATCATCAAATAGTAAGTTTAAAAAGGCTGTTTGATAATGTTTTTTAGACGTTAGTCATAATGAAAGTTGCTTTGAATCTAAGAAATTTACTATTGACGAGTAAACTAAAAAAGTAGTATTGGACATGTATTCTTCAAATGCAACACCTTCACAAATTGAAGTTTTTCTTCGTTCTGTAAGTTAACAAACAAATATTTTGGTATTGTTTTTACTTTTAGCAACAATTTACGTTAAACTTGTCATTACAACAAATAAGAAATATATGTTATACCAACAATAAAAAAGATACAAATTCTACTGATCATGTAAGAGATATAATTAAAAAAATTAAACAAGAAAATGAAGTTAAAGTCATTTATGATAACATTGATATAGAAGCAAATCATGGTCTACAATTCAAGATTTTCAGAAATTGATTTCAATAGGATATTTAAATGATGGCACAATGTGCACTTGTATGGTTAATGGTATTCAATGTGCTTACATAAAATATACTTTTGATGATATACCTCATGAAATTATCTCAAAACCATTAAAAGTAAGGAAAAAAAGAAAAAATATGGGATATGCATTGGAATATTAATTATTAGATTATTATAATATTTATATTTTTTTATTTATTAAATAAATTTTTGATTGGATTTTTTCGAAGTGGCGCAAATAATGCATATAGTGGCGGTTTTGTATACATTTAAGGTGGCGCACAATAATGCATATAGTGGCGCGATTTCTAATACATCCAAAATTTATTATTGCTTATAAAAATGTCTAAGAATAGAATATTGCAAGAATTGAATACTTATCCTTATAAAACTCAAAAAGTTACTATAATAATGTTTCTTTTACTGTTTTATTTTCTAACTATATGTATATTTATTTTATAAATTTGCTATTCTAAAATTTTTACTAAATTAGTCATTTTGCCTCTACTTTAAGTAACTACTGTACTTTAAAATTAAGTAGCACTATATTCAATTTTAGGTAGGATTATTTTGCCAACCTTGCTCTATCGAATGAGTATAAAATCATTCCATTACCTTTAAAATTGACAAAGTTATGTTTCTTAAAAGTTTAGGGCTGAAAGGGTTAATGAACTGAACAAAATTCTTGGAGTAATTTGCTATAAGTATATTAAATATAAATACATATTATATTGTCAGTGATAAATGTACAAATTTTACAGTTTTTTTTGGCATTTGATTGAAACAAGTTTTAGACAATTCCTCTGTAATCAGTTTTTACATGAACTTTATATTATTTTTGTCTAATCATATGTAATGCTTTTGTTTATAGAAGCAGGTTAATAGAAACATAGTTAAATTATCAAAATGTTTAATTTTTCAAATTTTTTTACAAACAATGTACAAAAATAAAGAATGTATAATAACTTTTTCTACTCATTTCATGATAAGACGAGGTTAAATGTTTTTTTTAAAATAAAAATCATCAATGTTATGCAAATTGCTGAGAAATATTAAAACTTTTTTGTTTATCACCGATAGTGTTTTTTATCAAACAAATCTATCAATGATCATTTCAATCATCAATCATGCATTAAGATTTTTTATCATTGAACCATAAATAAGTATTTACTTATTATAAATGATAATATGTTCAACAATCATTTATAACATGGTGTCTGATCAGTGATATATTCATTTATTTAACAATAATTTATAGTTAAGAGTAATGTTTTATTACTACAGATAATAATGCAGAAGTTATAAAGAGGATATTAAAAAATTTTAAATAAGTCTCAAAGTTTACAAAAAGAAACTAAAAATTTGTATAGAAGACATCAGTGTTTTAACTGCCTTTTTTTCACTTGTTGAATGTAATGGTAATAAGAACGTTTTTTCATTATGCCATCAATATAAAGATATTAATTTTTATTATGATATTTTCTCAAATTATTAAAATGTTTGACAAATAAACGATATTTATGGTATCCAAAACTTCAAATGCTTCAAAGGCTTAAAGCCATCTCATAAAATATTACGAAATACTTGTAATACAAGAAAGAAGATAGCCTAATATTAGGAAATTATTGAAATCGCATAAAGCTTAGGAGAAATTAGTTCTGCTTGCACAAATTCATAAAAAATTAAACACGCGATCTTAAAGTGAAATTAAATAGTATAAAACAGAAATGAATCTAAAGAGAAGATTTGGGGCATAGTCCCAAAGGGTCTTTAATTAAGTACTGTTTTCCTATACTATATTGTACTGTTTATGTAGTAAACAATTATAAAAATCATTTTTAAGTTTTATTCCATAACGCCTCGCTACATCAAGAACCAAAACGCGACTACTGAGCAAAGATATTTAAAAATATTTTGATGAACTTATTTTATTGTAAACTAGATTAAATTGTTGAGTAATAAAATTTAATAAGATAATTACAATACTAAAAAATATTTTCATGCATGAATTTCCATATATGGTCGTAATGAAAGAAAAAACAAATTAATTTTAGCACCTTCACATAAAAGATTTTTTCTCATTTTAAGAACCACGTTTATCAAAAAGAGAACCATCTTTATAGAATGACAGACTGTTTTCAAATTATATTTAAATTTTATAGTAATTATAATTTTTTTAAGTTTTATCAATATTGTCATAGTTTTAATAAAGATTTTTCAAAATATTTTATAATTTATTACACACAAACAAAATAAAAACTTTATTAAAAAAAGCAGAATACAAAAAAAAACAATCAAATAATACAAATTTAATAGAGATATGCAAATTAATAAAATGGTTCGTGTTTTGAAAGAGTGATCCGTTTTTTAATGAAAATTTTGTTTATGTGTTACAACATTTTTTAAAAAATCACAACTTTGATAATTTATCACGCACATAATGTAGTTTTCTAAATTTACAGTGTCGGACAAAATATACATAAAAAATTTTCGAATAATAAAAGTTATTGTTAAAAATTTGAAAATTATATATGGTAAACTCTTAAAAGTTTAAGTAATCTTAAATCAAATATAAACAATCTTCAAGCCATACTCTGATTGTTTTAAAAGTTACTCTTCTATTTTAAAAATAAAGAATGGTATTAAGATTATCTATAAATATCTTGGAAACAATAAGAAATCTTACTAACTTAGTTTTATATATATATATTACTTTTATTATGTAAATGGTTTTCTAATACCGAATATTTAAGTTCATCAGAGATTCTAATTTAATAACTGTATCTTTATATTTTATTGGTTGCTTATCTTAAATGTATTTATTCTACGGATGAACACAAGTATTGCTTTAATAAGCATTTATTTTATATATTGTATTTGAATATTTTTTTTTAAATTGTGCGTTGACATCAGACAAAATTTTTTAAATTTACTAATCTACTATAAATCAGTTTCTATGATGACGAAATTTTTGCAATTTATATTAGAAATAATAATATTATATATATGTAATTATATTTATTGTTTTTTGATTAATAATAGTATGCGTTTAAATATTTATTTTTAAACATTTTTTACGATAGTTTTCAGTATTTAAGAGAATTTTATTTCTAAAATATCCAAATATCTCGTAATAATGTTTTTAAAGATATTTAAAGTATTTGCAATCATTTCAATATCTAGTGTTCTAACACAAAATAATAAACCTTATAGAAATGCTTATTGTTTGGAAGAATTCAATGTTTATGTCTTTGGAAAGCCTTGGTGGAATAATCAAAATGTTCCAAATGTTACCGCAAAACTAACAGATGCTAACGGTTCTACAATTTATAGTACTGATACTGTAAAAAATCATTCAACATTCTTTTTGTATAAATATAAAAATATTAATGACCAATTAGGTAAGTAAATATATAAGAAAATAATTTTTTAAAGCTTATCTTGTTAAACTTGGCTCTGATAACAAAGGAGTTGAAGAACGAACTTTGAAAATTCCAGAGAATTGTAAAAAGCCAGCCATAACGACTTATCAAACTTTTATAAGAGTCAGGTCTGAAGCTTATATTTGTCAACTTAGAGATATTTATCTAAGAGATGCAAGATAATTTGTAATAATCTCTTTATTGTATTAACAAGTAAGTATATTAAATGACTAAGAAAGTTTATCTAATGCAATTATATAGTTTTTAAAACATATTAGTTGTTTTCTGCGAAGGCGTTGTTATACCAAACAGATAAGTTAAAAGAAGCAAATTATTAGAAAACAATTTCCTATTAATAAATTTTTTAACAAAATATTGTTATAAATGAAAAAAATTAGAAAGAAATTTGGAAATTATTATGCTTAATAATATGTAATTGTTTGAATTTTGTTTTAAGTTATTTCAGAAAAACATTTCAATTTCATTCAGGAACTGTTAAAGTTTAACAACTAGCTCTAGATAATATATTTACTTTTTCAGTTATTTTTTGCACTAACTTTTCATGTTTTCATTTGGTTTCATACACATACCCAGCAGTCTATAATCGTTGTAGATGATAGCTTCTCTTCTACCAATTGTTTTGATAGATTCAATATTGTTGGCATAGAATATTCAAATTACCACGTAATTTTATTCATTGAGTGCGTACCTAAGTGTAGTCTTATACAATGGTTATTTAAAGATGTTGTTTTGTTACAGTATTCAGATTTAGCACTGAATGCGTTTATAAACAAAGAGTATCAACTCCTTGACTCTTCTAACTTTCAATTTGTCTGTGCACAACTTTTTTCATTGCGAGTTTGAGTGAAAACAGAAAATGTTAAAGCACTTTTTTTTTACTTAATTGAAACTTTGGTACTTCAATTAACATGTCTTAATATCTCCACTGAATACTGTTAAATGTGATGAAATTATGAGTGCTTTGAATTTCTTCCTTCCATTTATGGTTTTCAATCCATCTTAATCATTATACAAGCGAACTACAATCCTTGATTTAATAAACTTAATGTAACAGATAGGTTTGTTCTTTAATTTTTTAGTAAATAATACAACAACAAAAAAACAATTTACCTTTAATAATTAATAAAGTAATTTTTTAATAATTTCAAATGGATAATTAACCTTAACTTCTGTGTAAACTATTAGGTTGGGAATAAATAATGGCCGTGGACAGAAAAAATGAATTAAGGTAACATTTATTTAAGTTTATGTTAAGTAAATTAATCAAAATAATACCTGTTAAAATCTACACATTTTTCTTAACGTCCTAACAGCTTTTGAATCGCCGTTCTATAAGATTTAGAAATTTTGGATCTAATAAAAGTCACTGAAACCGCTTTCTGCTGACTCCTGGTTCTAAAATAATTTATCCTTAAAAAATGCATCTAAATGCTTAAACAAATTGAAAATTGTAAGGAAAAGATCAGGGGAGTATGGAGGATGGGGTAGAGCTCCATATTTCAATTCATCAAGTTTTTTTAAAATCAGTTTTGAAACATGACATCTTACCTTGTCATTCTATAGTATTGGACTATTCCTATTTTTAAAGCAAGACGATTTTATTAGTTTTTTATTCATTTTCTCAAGCTCCTGTCAATATATTTCAACTCTCTTTGTCACTGCTTTAGATTTAGCTCCACAATCTTCCATTAATTCTGAGTATTGATAGTAAAGAGTCCTCTTTTACGCTCTTTATTGCTGAGATCAAAATAAATTCCTTGGAATTTCTTAAACATCGACGCAAAGAGCGTTTAGAAGTTGACTTTTCCATCATTTGCTTTTACTATATTTCGATATGCTTCAACTCTATTATGCCTAAGTTTGAATTCATGTAATAAAATTACCTGTAATTCTTTTTTTGACAACATTTTTAAGGTCGGACATAACTTTTTTAAAAATTAATTTATAAATTAAGGTAATATGCAAAATATTATCAGGGCAATTTTTTTACATTTCTACATAAAAACTGTTTTAATATGAATTTATTTATTTTAATTTTTTACAATAGAAAATTGTAGTAAGAATTTGCAACCATTATTTATGCACCAACCTAATATATACTATTTAATAGTCATCGTTTCTTTTCTAACATTCCCCTCCAATTTAAAGAATTAGAGCTGCATGGCATCGGGAGTGGAGTTTTTCTATTTTTTGAGGATATTTGTAAAGCTTTATTTGGCTTATTTGCACCACTTATTTCATTAGTTAACGACTCGTTTGAACCCATAAACAATACATCACTTAATCTATTTATTACAAATTCTTTCAAATCTGATAGTAGTCCCATTTTTATCAAGTCATTTCTACCGATTTAACTATATTTTAATCTTTTTACCAATAAAACTTTCGATGCACAGTGAACTGTTTTACCACTTCTACCCAATATAGTAAAATTCAAAGTTATTGGCCAGTGATTTTAAATCTGCCACCACTAACACCAGCAACAAATTTTATTTTTGATGGGTTTCTTTGGACGCATTTTGGTACTTGATTATCTGGTAAAATTGTCTTAAATCAACCAGTGTCCGCTTCCATTTCTTGTTTCCATTTAATCTTACCATTGAAGAACTTAACACTAAGCATCGATGTTTTTGTATTTCTTTTCAATTTTATAGTATTTACGTCCATTCATTTACCTTTTTTACGATTTGAACAGCGTTTACTTCTATTGTATCATTTTCAGAACTTTCTTCTGAGCCTGATAAACTGTCAGCAAAGTTCCCAACTTTTTTTGCTTTCTTTTTACACTCCTTAACTAAATGATGTTTAGAACCACATCTAAAACAACCATTAATTTTCTTCTTAAATTTATGTTTTCAAAAACTTTCAACTTTATTTACTGAAATCCCTCCTGAGTTCTTTCTCTTACTACTGATTTGAAATAGCTTATACAGTTTCTAAATTCTGAAATTTATGGAAATTGAACTTTCTTTATAGTTCTTATGTCTTTCTCTTTCTCATCTTTAGATTCTTATTTCACTACTATATCATTAGATTCACATTTATTCACAATTTTTTTTTCTTAATTCACTTTCTAAAGTTTGATTATCACTTTTAGATATCATTAAAAATACTAGTTCTGATAGCACAAATTTTTATATGACTTCTCCGGAAAAATTTTCTACTGCTAATGTAATCTCAGTACATAAATCACTTGCATCACTATATGATTTACCATTTGTTATCAAATTCACAATATTTGAAAACCGAGTTTTTCTCCCGAATGTTTTAACAAAACTATTATATAAGTCATCAATTTCGACTGTCTTTATCGATCTACCATCATTTACCAACTGAGCTTTAATCTTTGCAAACGAACTGAATTCTAAATATCTGATAGATCTTGAAACTTTTTCTTTATCATCTATACCACTTAAGATGCATTTCATATACTCAAGAAATATCAGAGGATTTACCTTCCCCTCACAGAACTGCATACACGAGTTGTTCACAAACGTCATGTTAGATGCTAATAAATATAAGACAATAATACAATGACAAATATGTAATATTCTATCACTCAAAGTTAAAAACACGAATTAGATGAACACGTATGTATTTCTGTACGAATTGACATAAAATACGAATTCAAAAAAATCTTTTACTATACGAATTTTTAAAGTACGTATTTATAACTGTACGAATTCGTATTAAAGAAACTTCTATCCAAAATCTTTTTTATTTCATTAATTATATATATTTCAGTTAAACTATAATAAAAACCAAATTTTTGCTAGTTTTTCTGGGATTCAGAGAGAGTGGAAATGTAAGCTATTTATCTACAATAATTACTAAAGCTTTTTTAGGTTTGCTGGGATTCCTGTGATTCAGAAAAAACTTTAAGAAATCAATTAATACTACATACATAGTTGTGATTTAGTAAGTTTATTTTCAAAATAAAAAGGCTGTTAGAAATTGTTTTTTTAATAAGAAGATTGTTAAGAATTAATGTTTTTTTAATAAAAATATTTGTTTAAAATTGTGTTTTTTTTAATAGAAATAATTATTTAATAATATGTTTTTTTAAAATTTGTGCAGATATTAATACGATAATATCGTGCTTCATGTATACCATATATTTGTGTTTCATGTGCACTATATATTAGTGTTTTGCAGCACAATTAATTCGTACTTTAATATACGTTTTATTGTTATAGTTTTAGGCATCTAATATCATGAAAAATTCGTACAATAAAGTACGATTCCTAAAATTCGTATAATTAAAATACGAATTAAACTTGTTTTCAATTCTGAGTGATATACTATATAATAGTCATCGTTTCTTCCCTATCAAAGTTCTTGACACTTCTTAAGTTCATAATGACTTCTGTTTAAATCAAAACATCCTATACTTAGTTTTCTCAAGTATATTAAGTGTATAATTAAGTCTAGTTTTCATAAACAATTCATACGCACTAATACCTATGTCAGGATCCACAGAAGTATTAATATAACTAACAGCTTCATTAATATATGTCGACCAAATTTTACGTTCATTATTTCTTTTTAACTTAATACCAAAATCTTCTAAAGTATGTACATAACTTTCAACATATGAATTACCACGATGCTTATAAACAGTTAAATATGTAACATTAACATTTAATTGAGATAATCATCTATCAAATACAGCAGAATTCACATACTTAGCATTATCTGTTATAATATCTTTTGGTTGACTATACAAACGTAATTTTCTGTAAAAACAACGGGCCATCATAAAGCGTGAGTATTAATTAATACATATCATCAAATAATTATTCTTTTCGTCTTTCTGATGCAACGACTCGCACAATGCAAGTCTATAAATATCTCTAGACATATCTAGAATCAACAGCTTCTCATAATCATTTCTCTTACGATTTTCATTAACTCTTTGAAAAACACCACAGCTTTTACATACCACTTCACAATTAGTAGCTGCTTTATCATTAACAAATCTTACATTAAATAATTCCAATGTCTTAACTCTAGCAAAATAACCTTGTTCATGGATTTTTTAATCAATTCTTCAGCACATTCATCCGTAACATAAACTCTAAAGAGTAAAAGTATTTACGATGACAAATTAGTATATAAGGCCTAGTTTTACATGACATAGTCATATATTTGTTTCAGTGACGACCAAGGGTTACTTGGGTAAGTAATATTGTAATCCTTTATTTTTTTATAACGTTTTATAGTTTCTTATATAATATATCAATTTATCTGAATCGTTGTTGTATCATTTGATTCATTCTTCACTGGCTATTAAGAGACCAGTATAAATAAATATTTTACTTAAGATACTTATATCATAAAATTTATCCTGAATTTCATACAGGGTGGCCCACCTAAAACTCCCCAGACATTTGCATATATATCTCCATGCATAGATAAGCTACAAACATAGTATTATAATTATTTTGTAGCTGAGATATATCCCATCCTAAATCTATTGACATATCAACAAAATGTGGATTCTAGTTGGAGTTATGGGCTATTGAAATTTAGGTGCATTTTTCGACTTTCACTAAATGTAACTTTTTTATTTGAAAAGATTTTTTAATTATTGTTGCAGATTCTGAAATAACAAAGTCTTTTGTACTAACCCTCAAAATTACATAAAAATTAAAGTCTGGCAACTATGTTAAATTTTTAAATAAAAGTTAAAAATCTTGATTTTTTCTAAAAATTCGATGTTTTTTAATAATAAAATTTTAATCAGGTAATTTTTAAAAAATTTTTATTAATAATCTAATAGAGTAAGCGAAGCTCTATCGAATGAGTATATGACCGTGCTGAGCGGTTGACATTGAAAGAAGTTATGATTTGCCAAAGTCGACTTTTTGACACTTTCATATGAAAGTTAAAATACAAATAATACTTTTCCCGATCTTTATGGTATCCTAATAGCAATAATTACACTATTTATCCATATTAGTTTACAGATTATTACTTGTTTGTTCATAAATTGTCTAAAGAACTGAAATATTCCTTATCACACAAATTCAAGAAAAAAATAATTTTTCTAATATTTTCATACCTTTCACAATTATTTTATACTATTTTGTGTAGATATTACTCAGTAAGAACAATTCTAGAGTGGTTTTTTAATTTTTTATATATCCACTCATAATCTCATACCCTGTATTTTTAAAATATGAGCAAGTTTTTATTAAATAAGGGCAATATTTTTAATACTTTTGAAAATAAAACATAATCCGTGCCCGAAAATTTGAAAAAAATTGACATATTTTCTTTTTTTATAGAATTATTGTAAAAAATGGTCAATTTTTGACTGTTCGTAACTTTCTTCAAACTTAATCAAATTTAGTAACACTATACTCATTTGATAGAGCTTCGCTTACTCTATCAGAATATCAAAAAAACTTGTTTAAAAATTACCTGATTAAAATGTTATTCTTAAAAAACATCGATTTTTTGGCAGAAATCAAGATTTTTAACTTTTATTTTAAAATTAAACAAAGTTGCCGGACTTTAATTTTTACGTAATTTTGGGATTTAGTACAAAAGACTTTGTACTTTTAGAATCTGCAACAATTTTTAAAAAATCTTTCCAAATTAAAAAGTTACATTTATTGAAAGTTGAAAAATACATCTAAATTTCAAAAGCCCATAACTCCACCTAGAATCCACATTTTGTTGATTTGTCAATAGATTTAGGATGGGATATATCTCAGCTACAAAATGATTATAATACTATGTTTGTAGCTTATCTATGCATGGAAATATATATGCAAATGTCTGGGAAGTTTTAGGTGGGCCACCCTGTATATACCATAAATATTTGACATCTCAGAAACCTTATCCTTACCTATACCTTCTTGCATTTTCCTAACTTTTTTATCTCAAGTAACCAAGCATTATATTGGACACTTTCTGGAACACCTTCTTGACAAAATTGTTGTTTTGGAGCAATTGTATTACATTCTTCTAACTCACTCTTATTACCAAACACAGACTAACTTCTTTAAATGGTTTTTCAATTACAGCGATTGCTTTATTATTACTAATTAAACTATCTTAAACACTTTAAACGATTAATTTTCAATATATTACATAAACCTTTTTTACCAATAGTTTGAAACTCTCATTCGTCTAAACATTAACGATTATCAATATAGCTTATTTTTTTAAAAATTTTGAAAAATTATTCCAGATAACACTTTACCAATAACGTTTTCATTAACGGTATGACAACTTATATCAAGATTATTATTAGCACCATCTAAAATAGTAATTGTTGCAACACCATCACATTCTTGAGGTTTTTCTATAATTATTCACATACACATTTAAGATAAATGAAATAAATTCTGACGAGTAACTAGATTAAAATATTATATAGGTTTATTTTTTACGTGATGAGAAGAAATTATGGTCCTGAAAAGCACGTACTGAATTATTTTGTCAGGGAAGTCGTCTATAATTGAATAAAACTGTAATAAGTGCAATAAAACTGCAATTGGTATTTGCTGAATCTTATTTTGAAGAATAATTTGAAAGCAAATTAAATAAATAGGGGAAATGAGTATATTAAAATCATTCATATAGTTCTGTTAATTTTTACAGAGGAAAATATAAATCAAAATTATTTAAAGTTGGAAATATCATATTAAATAAAGTATTCGATAAGGTAGGCAATAAATAAAAATTGTTGAAAAAATATAATAAAATATATGTAATTATTCTAATAAATAACACAACAGACAACTATGAAATGGTCAAATTATTGAAAAGTGGAAGGATTAGTCATGTAAGTAACATTGGCCAAAGAATATATAAAATCACGCACATTAAACAATTAAAGTTTTATAATTCTTAATCAGATGATAAAGTATTCTACTGAGAGGATGAATAATATCCCAAATGTCATTTAAATCAGAGAAAAGTGCAAATATGGCTCTATAAAAAAGTACAAAGTATAGTAAAAATATCAATCAACACAAAACAACAGAGCAACAAAAAGAAACATCTAGAAGGAAGGAGTAACTAAAAATAAAATAAGATGGAAAAAGAGAAATATAAGAATAGTAGTAAGTAAACGTTTATTTATAAATAGGAGAAATCTAACAGAGTTTCTTTACAATAAACGTAGTTATGTTATTTATCATAAATTTGCTTCTTAAATACTGATTTCTGATGTTGTATTTATCAAGCATTCATTAGCTTGATCAACATAACTATTCATTTCATAATATTTCAGTATTTTTGTTTTAGTATTTAATAATGTTTATAAAATATTGGATTAGTTTTGTTTAGATATTTCAATATCTTTATAGAAATGTTATAAAGACAACGAATACATTTTTAATTTTGTCACTTGCAAAAGTGATACGTGGAATAAACTTCTTTATAAAATATCATTGTAATTTCTTATTTAAGTCCCAGTGCTCTGTGGACAGCCTCATCCATGGACGAATATGTTCTCGGACGTTTCCCGTCTATACACGTTCTCGGACAAATTCCGAAACATGTTTGTTCTCGGACAACTTCCGAAACATGTTTGTTCTCGGACAAATTCCGAAACATATTTGTTCTCGGACATAATCCGAAACATGTATGTTCTCGGACAACTTCCGAAACATGTTTGTTCTCGGACAAATTCCGAAACATGTATGTTCTCGGACAAATTCCGAAACATGTTTGTTCTCGGACAAATTCCGAAACATGTATGTTCTCGGACAAATCTGCGCAAAATAGAAAAACCAAAACGTAGGGAAAAAACACAGAATCCAACTCAATTCCCTCAAATCTACCTCCAACGGACTCTCAATCCTAACTCAACCGATCCTGAAGACCAGTTCAAGCTACCCTACAACCCTGAAACCCCAACTGCATCGTACCTAAGTATCTCACCTACACCTAACGTCTACTGAGGCCCGAACTCACACATACTAAGAAGACAACGTCTCACTACCAACTAAACTACGAAAGCTTGTTTCCACCTCAAACAAAAAATTATATATATTTGGTACAAACTTTTTAAGAATTGTTTATGTTATTAATTTATTATTATTCCATAATTATATATATCTATCTATTCTAGTATATAAATATATAAATAAATGTATTATTTTAGATATTTTTTTCAAAAGATTATACTACTGATTTCTTGGTATAAATATGTCCTAAAAGTAAAGTAGGAATATGAAATGTAGACATTCAAATATAACTTTTATCAATCAATTATTGTTTAATAAACATTATTTGATATATGCTAAAATTATAACAAATTAAAAATATTGAAGTACAAGAAATGTTTAAATAATATTAGCGAAAAATTATATTAACATTAAAAATCAAATAATTAAATCAAAACAAAGCGTTTTTCATTAAACTAGTAAGAAAATTTAGTTATGCTCATAACTATTTAAAGGACAAATAAACGCTGTATTCCTTGTTTTAATATGAATTCCATTAATAAATGCTAATTTTTTGAGCCGTGCATTGAATATTTTTAAATTTTTTCCAATGCCTTTTACCTCAAAATAAGCTTTAAAAAAATTTGTTTGCTTTATTAAATCTACAACCTCAATGTCATTGTGAACAATGTATTTTTCAAATGTTCCAGATATGAGAATTTCTCTAGTGATAAAAAATACATCGTTTGATCCATCGACTACTATATACTCAACAATGTATGGTAGAAAAGCTTCTTGGTTTGCTTCTTTAATATAAATGTAACTGTCTTGATCGATTACGTTTCTTTCAAGATTGCTTGTAATATTATTCAATATTTTCCCTTTAGTTAGAAGAGACAAATAGTTTGAATTCTTCAAAATACGTACCTCATTCGGAAATTTATTAATGACGTACTCTGGTAATTCAATATCTATGACGTTTTTCTAAAATGAATAATTATTTTTATAATTAATATTTTTGATCTTACTTGAATATCAGCAATAGAAAAATTTGGTTTTACATAGCAAAACCACTTGTCGTCTAGTCGTTTTGTTATTTGACTCAAAACGTTTTCCATTCTAAAAAAAAACCAAAATAAAATTTAAACATTAAATAAGCTTACGATAAAGAGGAGAGAAGCGAATTTAAATCGTGTAATGAAGCTTCTCCTGCAAAAGTGCTAAAACAGTTAATTGATCCATGATATTTTGTTACACTAGAAATAACTTTAATATTTATAAGTAGTACTTACTAAGGAAGGTGTGTTATTTCATGACACTTCATTGTGCTATAAAAGATTTTCGATATGATTTCAACTCTTTTTGAATGCCACTTAAAAAGTGCATTTTCGATAAATTCAACAGCGTTTTTAGTCAAATTGTCTTTCAATAGACTTCCGATTAAACTAATTTGCAAAAATATATTAAGAATATATCTACTGTATACCCCATCGTCAAGATTTATAATTGAATATGTTGCTAACGGGAAAATGTAAAGAAAAATTAGTTTCATTTCGGATCCTTTGTAGGAATCAAAATTTTGTAGCTTTCTTGGCTTTCTTGCAAAGCATCTACTAATTTTATTGTTTTCTATTATATAATTAAATAATTCTTTATAGTCTTCACTTAATGGTGGAGTAAGAAAGTTTTGATTATTTAAATAGAAACCACTTATAAAAATATTTCTCATATCATTATGGAAACTCCCTTGCAGTACTGAATGAAACCAGTCGACTGTTATGGGATATGGATAAATAATGTACTCAAAAAACATAGGTAGTTTATTAGTATGTCCTTGGTAGTTATTTATAGTTCCCGCACTTCTTAGAACATTGTTTACATTTTCAACCATTGAATCCCTTGTTCTATAAGTGCATCCTTCAGCCGACGGATAAACTGATCTTTTTGAAATAGTTGAACATTGTGTCAGACATAAGCTGCATCCATAAGTATGTCTGAAACTTTTCATCATAAAGAATTCATTTTTTGCAATTATATCAGCTGTTATATTAATAACTTTGATATTATACTTCATTAATTTACCATTATATATAAACAATTCTTCTGTAAATAGTTTAAATGCTAAAAATATCATCAAAAACTAGAAAGAAATCAACTTACATTCAAACGTTCTCTCAATTTTTTTTTCCATTGAATGAACTGGTATTTTTTCACCATAATATATGGCTAATGGAATGTAGAATTGGAACTTGTTCCTTATTGATATTGGCAGATTTAAAATTCTTAGTGAAATTGGATATATTTTGTGTGTTCGATTAGTTATGTTAAAATGGGCATCATCAAAGTGCATCTGCACACCAATAGTAAATATATCCTTATCAACATTTCTAATTGTTTTGTAGAGTTCTCCACAAATTGAATCTTTTAAATATGGAGAAGAGAGCATTTCTTCTGTATAAGAAATTATCTCTTTCTTGTACATTTTGAATATGTCATTTATTCTTCTTTTCGCGTTGTATATGACAAGTTTACCACCTTCCAAATCTTCATATATTGCCTCATTTGATAAAGTGTATTTTCCTCTACTCAAATAGTTTCTGGTTCCTTCCAGACTTGTAAAGAGTCTGTTAGGTTGAGGTAGAGCTTTCTTAATCACACTATAATATGAATATATTGTTAATAAATACTATGCATTATTGTTACCTCAAATACATCTCATGTCCTCTGTCGGAAGTACCGCTCTTAATCTAAAAAAATGTAGAAAATTATAAATTTAAACAGTTATTACCTTTGCATTCATCAGTTCATCAACAAAAGCTTTTAATGTTATACTTGCATTTTCATATAATGGAACACTGTCGTCAGTATCTTCATTATTGTCATCATTTTCAGTTGATATAAATTCCCATTTTTCATCTTCTAAAATTCCCAAATTAGTATCATCAACAATTATGGATTCTTCAGCGTCTATATCAATGTTTTCTAATATTTCTTCAGCTGGTTCATCTGATCGTTCTATTCTTTCTCTTTCAGCTGCTTTGCGTAATAATCTAATATTTCTATATGTTCTTCTATAACCTTGAAACATACTGTAAATATAGAAAATTATTAATTTATAAAATTTGTTCAAAGTTTATATAAAATTTTAACGAATAAAAATATATAAAATAAAATTTTGAAGAACCATACAATTTAACAAGAATCTTTAAACGACAATACTACGCATTTTAATTTATAACAAAAGAATAAGAAAGTTAATTTTATTTTCAATATAACTTTTTTCCAACTTTATTAATTTTTATAGTTAAGCATACCAAAAAAAAATGTGTTTTTTAATTTATTTAGTAGAATGATCTCAAGAGTTCTGAATCATAATAAAAATTTTTAAAAAGAGAAATTTTTGTTTTGATCACTTTTTTGCATAGTATTATTTCAGAAATTTAAGTTTAAACAAGCAATGTTTTACAATAAGGATATTATTGTATCATTTTGTAATGTTAAATTTTAAATTCCAACTCTTTGTATATAATACTTTTTGTTTTTAAATAGAATTTTTCTTTTTTTGTAAAGTTATTAATGTCATATAACAGATAAAATATTTTCATCGCATGAGAATTTTAAAGATATTCATAACTTTCTTATCCAATGTCACGTATCTGACTTTAGTTTTATTTTCAAATAAAATGCAAGAGTTATCAACAATTAAAGAATGTAGTTTAATAAAAAAAAAGTTTATTAGATGTGCTGTAAATATTAAAAATAGTAACAAAATTATTTTATAAGCTTGAATTTTAATCTACATTTGTATTTATTCTCTTAAAACAACTTCAAATTTATTCACTAATAATGGGTATTGGTCCAAGTGCAGAGGTCAAGGAAACGGTTAACATTATTACTCAAAACAATCAAAATCCATCTTTGGGAGTACCAAATGAAAGTCATCTACAAATTAAAAATATACTTTATAGTGAAGTTTTATATTGGACTAAAAGTATTTTTGCTCATATTGGACTTTTTGCTGTGATTTACCATCTCGTAAGATGCTGCTTAAAGAACAGCATTTGTTGGAAACTCACTTCAATATTTACATATAACTCATGTAATTCACAGAGAGGTAAGTTTGAATTTGTTTATATTTCTATCATAAGTTTTAATAATTTTAGCAACTAATCCTCCAGCAATTGAAATGGGTGGTGTTCGATCAAACGCCAAAAAAGAAGAATTTGACGAAGTAAAATTTATGATTAGAAATGAAATGAAAGAAATATTTGACTCTTATATTAAAGCTTGAAGAAAATTTTTTCATTTTGTAATGAAAATTTTTTTAAAATTTATATTTTTTATAGAATATTAATTCAGTTATGATTATTTGACATTACAATACACTCAAAATTTTTTAGTAACATATTTAGTATGTAACGTTACATATTTTTGTAATAAAATTGGTAAAAATTATTTCAGTATGTTATTTACATACTGATGTCTTAAATTTCAAAAAAGTATGTAATATAGTTTTTACGTGAAAAACACATATTAATATGTGTTTTTTTACTGTGATAATTTTACATACTAAATATGTGTTATAAATTTTTAAAATAAATACATATTTTTTCTTAATTAGCTTAATGTTTCAAGTATAATAATCATAAATATTCTTCATACTAATGCGCAAATCAAATTTTATTATAATAAAACTACAAATGATACAAAATAATTATTATGAAATAACAAAACAAACAAAAAAGCTACATATTAACAACAAAACTACATTAACAGAAAACAAACAATAATTAACTGGACACAAACTTCTTCAAGAATTTCTTATTCTTAACTAGTGAAATTGAATCTGAAAAAAAAGTAATATGAAGAAATAGAGCAAAACCTATCTTTTCCAAAAGATTGAATATAAAGAGATGATTCCTATGCTTATTATTAACAAATCTACACCTGAAAAAATATCGTTATATAAGAAAAAATATAATACAACTTATCTTATTATCAGTTTGAATAGTGAAGATGCTCCTTGTTCATATAATTTATGAATTCAAATCTGAAAAATTTAGTTATTTAAGAACAAAAAGATAAAACTTATCTCATTATCAAGTTAAATTGTAGTATATGTAAAAAAATCTGAAATATAAACATGGTTAATATATAATAAAAACTACTAAGTCAGCATACCAATCACAAAATTTCTACTGTAAAAAGACAATACAATAAAAGGTAAATGATTATAATATAGTAATATGTCTGCGACAAATATATAATTTAAAAACATTAGTAGACATAATGAAACAAAAACAACTATAAGAAGAATGATTGTGTTAAGACTATTTAGTAAAAAGATGTATATTTTTAAACAACTTAAAGTATACATGTATTTATCATACTTCTAACAAGAATTACCTAGTTTTTTGCTTTGAAATGATAATTTTTATAACAAAGAACAATCATAGACATACTTTGTAATAAAAAAACATACTACACAACACAACATAAAAGGCACGGTATAAAGAAATCCTTCACATTATTTTAAAACTATCAATTTTTGTTATAGTAAGTTTCTAAATAAAATTTTTAAATATTATACTAAAAAACGGAAAACGATAATGAAACCTCTATGCATGTATTTTTGATTCAACACCAAATTAGAAAAAGAGGTATTTGATCAAGAATTGAGATAGAGTATATTTTTCTATAAACCATAATATGTATAGAAGTATGTAAATTACAGCAAAGTTTCAAAAAAAACATACTTGATATGTTAATTTACCTACCAGTATGTATATTACATACAAAATAAAATCTACATACGAAATATGTCAGTAAAATTTTTGAGTGTAGTTATAGTGTTTTAAAATACCATAAACATACAATTTAAATAAAATAAAGTAGATTTTATATGATAAAGAATAGGTTATATTAGATGAAATTAAAAAGACAATTGATAAGGTAGCATTAATTAATATAAAAAATAATTTTATGTAAACGAAAAAATGATTATGAAATACCTTCATTTAAATAAAATATAAGGAGATATATTATTAGTATATTATTTTGAAATTCATTTGCCTAAAATTCATTTCTTTTTGTTTTATATGAATAGAACGCATTTATATAAGATTATTTTTTTTATGCAACAGTGACAAGCGATTTCATTAACATAAACATACGAAATCAAAAAAGCAATTAATAAAGAAACATTGCTTGATATAAAGAAGAATTTCTTGTAAAAGGAATAGTGATTATGATTAAGTAATTAAACATATTATAATAATGAGAGTTATTTAATTAATTTAAATATAGTAATAATATATGCAACAGTTTTGTTGTTTCTGTATATCTGTTTTCTATCGTTTATAATATTATTTATTGTTTACTTTCATTTATTTAGAATAATACAATTTTTTTGGCACATTGTTTTTTTAAATTGTAATATTAACAGTACCAAAGAAAATTATTTTAAATAATACGCTATTTATGGATAAAATGAAAATTGAGGACTGTATAAATAAGAAAATGTGACTATATAATTGTTTTAAGTACTTATTTCAATATTTATAATATTATACATATTAGATACTTTCATAGATTTCTTTTTTAAAATCATTTGTCTCAATTGCATTTCTTTATGTTGTATATTAATAGCACGTATATATATAAGATGACTTTAATTATGTAACAGTGACAAACGGTTTTATAAACATAGTTACATGCGAAATCAAAAAGTCAATTGATAAAGTAGCATTGCTTAGTATAAAAAAGACTTTCTTGTAAAAAAATAATGATTATGATATGTCTTTATTTAATTAAAATGTAAATTTATTTAATTAAAATATAAATAAAGAGATATATAAAAGTATTTATTTTGAAATTTATTTGCCTAAATTTCTTTTTTTTATGTTGTACGTCAATAGCATGTATATATGTTAGATGACATTATTCATCCAAAGGCAACAAATTGTTTTTTAAACAGAGATATGAATGACGTTAAATATAAAAGATTTTTTTTGTCTTATTCATTAGTTTTGAAGTGAAATATTTAAAATTTGATTCTTGTATTTTCCTTTTAATGTTACAATTTTCAGATTGATACAGTCTAATTTTAAAGATGTCTAATAAGAAGGAATTATGTGTTAAATTTAATCCAAACCACATAAGAGGATTATTCGACGATTCATCAGAATGTAGTTCAATTTGTTCTGTTAAAACACAAAACTCTGTTAGAACACAAAATTCTGTTGAAACACGAAGTTCTTTTGCTGGAAAAAAAAGTCAAGAAAGAGAAAATATTGCTGAAAATGTTGTTGACAAAGTTCCCAAAAGACGTGGAAGGCCAAGAAAGAAAAGGTTTGAAGAATTAGAAAATAGTCCAGAGTTCTACGAATCAAGAATTGAAGAAAACGAAAAAAAGAAATCACGTAATGTTAGTTTTATTTTTTGTTTTTAAATTTTAACTTGTATTTACAGTCATCATTTGCAAATTTCTTATCAGTTTTAGAAAACAAAGAAAATGATAGTAAAAAAAATGAAATTGATAAAAATAGTAGAAATGAAGGATCTACTGCTATTGAACCAAATAAAAAATATCCAACAAATAATAATATAATGGATACTAATACATTATTACAAAGTAGAGGGGATGATATAAGTACCGTTGAAGAAGTTTTGAAGGAAAGTGGTGGTAAATTAAATAACAACGAAGTTTTCAATTTAATTAAATCTATTAATTTTGATTTACAAAATATCAAAAATGACATGGGTAATTTAAAAAACACAGTTGAAGAAAAATTTAATAGTATCGAGAATGAAACAAAAACAATTTTAAGTTTAATTGATGAAATAAAGATCTCTATTGATGATATGGTAGAAGAGAAAAAAAATAAAAGAAAGAGAAATATTGTATCTGGTTTTTATCATGTTGCTGATGATGACAAATCCTTTATACATGATCTAGAAGAAAGTTATATTGAAGGTCTTGTTTTTCAGATGAGACGGTATTTTGATGATAATAATAGTAAATTTAAAATAAATGACGGTAGACTTAAAGAATTTCTTAATCATGATGATATAAAGAAGACAGCAATTACATATTTAAAAGATACCGGTAAATTTTGTAAATTCATAGCTGACATATTAATACCTGAAGAAATTATTCTTAAGTACTACTTTCCAACAAAACATGGCAGACGGGGCAAAGATATGATATTTGATAAATCAGTTATAGATGTCTTCACCTCTTCCGCGATGTATCTAGGGTTAGCTATTATAGTTGAAAGTAAACAGTATGTTTAGTTTATTTAATATAATTATAAATTAAATCTTATAAAAAATTTTTTAGATATTTAGCTCATGGAGTTCAACTTATAAATGCTCGTACTTATGATAAAGTACATAGAAAAAAAAATGTTACATTTTATAACATCAATAATGTTTCTACATTTTTTTCAAAAGAGTACTTTAGAAAAGAAAGAAGATAAAGTAATTTATTTTAAATAAATAAATTATTTTATTTTGAAACTTTTAATAGGTTTTAAAAAATTTATGCCGAGGATTAAAATTTGGAAATTATAAGAGATAAAAAAATCAAGTTACTACATATTTTTCATATCATTCATAATAGTGAATTTATATTTTAAAAAATTTATATAACAGTAGATTTTTATAATAATAGATTTATATTAACATAACAATAAATTTACCATGAAATAATAATATATTTATAATTTTTTTATATAATATTTATGATATTTAAATTCTTAATATGATATTTTTCTTTTAATAAATTGTATTTTTTCTACCATAATAAATTAATAGACAAAAAAATTTTTTTTATTTTTATATTAATATTAACAATTTATTAAGCTATTTTCCATTAATTTATATGGCAATTACCAAAAAATTAATGATTGTCCGAAGTCGGACAACTACGTCTAATTATGGAAAACAAACAGTTTGTCGGAAAGGTCTGTCCGCAGTGCACTGGGGTGATAATAATAAATTAAAATTTCTTATTAAGGAATTATGTTTGACAAAATAAAATTATAAATTTAAAAACAAATTTCTAAAGAAACCAACTATATTAAATAAGATACTGCAATAATTTATTAAAGAATTAAGTAAGATAGTATAAATGGAAAAAATAATATCAACGCTTGAATTTATAAAAATTAAATTATGATATAGACACAAAACCTAAACATGTCCTTTAGACCAATACGATTTACATAAAAAAAGAGCTATATTCGATAGTATTTTGGGGCCTAGGTTTTTTACCCGTCTTGCAAACACATTGTAGCTCATTTTGCATATACAAAACGAGTTAGAATGTGCGTTCAAAATGAAGTAGAATGTACATGCAAAATTGGTTAGAATGTTTATTTAATGATAAGAAATATTTCTATTTCATTAGGATACAGAGATTTTCAAGATTTACTAGAAGGAAATGAAAACAATAATAAAAAATTTCTAATTATTTGCAAATATATACAAAAGAAATATAACGATATAGAAAAAATTTGAATCTTTGTTGTAACCTTTGCTCATAGCCAAGGCTATGAGTTTAGCACCAAAATCCATTTATTTCAGTGAAGACTAAACTATTTTATTATAAAAACATGCTATTTAAATAGATAATAATATAAATAAAATTATAATAATAACATAATTAATTATCATATATAAATATTTATATTTAAATATTACATCCCTCCAGTTTTGATTTGGCTTCGGCAACTAATTTATCAGACAAAGCTTGAGGTGATAATTTTACAAAGCGAGAAGTTTTACGAGTAATACATCTTCCAGGCTCCATAATAACGTAAACAGAATTGTTGAATTTTTGTAATACGTAGCATGGTTTCCATTCAGCATTAATGTTGGGCTCTGATCTATAATATCCATGTAGAAAAAGTGGTATAACAGTTTCACTTTCAATAGGGGCTGTAGTATTTGATATTTCACGATTTGTATTTTGACAGAAACATTGGGGAAGAGTATGTTTTCTATTGTCTTCATCATATTTTGACACTAATTTTCTTATAGTTTTATCTGGATTATACTATTCACAGACCATAATTTTTGCAATTTGGATTGAAGTATAGGAGATTTTGATAATGCGTTAGTTCCCAAAATAGCATCAATCTTATTTAGCGATTTTACTACTAACATGGGTACCAAAATGTCTTCTACCAATAGTTCTGTTGATCCAAGAAGATGTAAGGGTTGATTCTGCACATCCCTAACTATAATACGGGGATTTTTCTTTATGATTGGTAGTGGATCCATTTGTTTCACTTTTGAGATTGTAATTAGCGAAACTTCTGCTCCTGAATCTAAGAGGCAGTTACTTTCTTTACCTTGAATATTACATGGAACCAAATTTTCTTTACCATTTAAGACAAGACGACAAACATATGAGATTTTGTTGTCTGCATTACTATTATCTGAGGGTTTATCGCATTCGATCATATTTACTTCTTTACGAAAATCTTTTTCTATAGTTGATGGACCAGTATTCTCTTTCTTATTGTTAAAATCACGTTGAGTTTCCTTTTTTAATGCTGCCAAAACTTTAGCTTTCAATAAGGAATTTTCTCTATTTGGTGAAAAGTAGTAGTCGAAAATTTCATCATAGCGTTGTAGTCCTTTTGCAGCAGCAAGCCAATACTTGGCAATCTCTGAATCCGATAAGTGACGAAGTTCAGACAGTTCATTAATCCATCCTTGAATACAGTTGACATATTGTAATGGTGAATCTGCCTTTCTGCTATTGTTGATTAATAATTGTTCCAAGATGATTTCCCTCCTTTTATTTGAAAAGTTAGGCTTGTAGTGTTCTATCCAGGCTTCAGCAAATTCTTTAAAGCTGTTGTAATCCTCAATTTTCAATGCTTTATAGGCAATGAGAGCTGATCCTGATAGATATTCCTTAAAAAGTTGATGTTGAGAAGTTGTTTCTAAACTGCCATAACGCATTCTAAATTTGTCCAGAAATTCACGAGGATTCTTCTCATCATATTGTTGAAGAACTGGTAATTCGATTTTTTCTTTATTAAAACATCTTACACCACCTTTCATTCGTTTCTTTAAGCATCCATATTTGTATGCCAGAGTGAAAATAAGGGGCATGTGTTCATTTAGGGTAGGGCTGTCCTGTGAATTACATGCTTTTATTTGCTTCAGTAGTTTGTTCAGATCAATTTCACCTGTAGCATCGCATATATCCTCCAAGAACATTCCTCGTTGTTGTACGTCTGTATTCTCTGTTTTGATTGATTCAATCGGTGGAACCTCCATGTTGTAACCTTTGCTCATAGCTAAGGCTATGAGTTTAGTCTTCACTGAAATAAATGGATTTTGGTGCTAAACTCATAGCCTTAGCTATGAGCAAAGGTTACAACAATCTTTAAAAAACATTTATGAAAAAAAAAAGATAACAAAAAAATGTTATACAAATTCTTAACTGACAAAAATGAAAAAATACTAAAAATTATTAAAAACTTTATAAAGGTTTGTACAACTGACATTTTATATTTCTATTGTAACATTATGTTTTAGAACTTACAATCATCAATTTTAAAAAATCCAAAAATGACAAAAAAAATTATCTGAACAGTTTCATTAAAAAAATCAAAAACAAATGCTAAACGAGCACGAGAAGATTGGAATGTATCCTTGAATGATACAAATTGTTCACTAACTGAAGAAAAAAAAACAAAAAACGATATGTTATTTCCCAATAAAGATTGATCATAAAATTTAATAATTTTTTTAGAACCAGAAAATTAAAAAGAGATGGAATTAACCCAAGAGAAAAATAATATCAATAAAATATTTTAAGAAAATGATGAAGATAATTTCCTTACTAATTTTTTAATTATTAATTACTTCACACAGAGCTATGACACTGAAAAAATATTCAATTTTCGGGCAGTACCTTTAGACAAAGAGAAAAAAAAATTTTTGGTTTACTTACATACATTATTCAAAACAATATGACTTTGAATACGTAAGAAGAAATTATTTTCTCATAACGAATTTGATTACTTTGTTAGAATTTATTATTTGTTTATTGTTTTCAAAAGTATAAATGTTGGTAACAACCATAGTAAAATAGATTTCGGAGCACAGTACACATGCTTTACTTTCCATAACTTGGTAAAATTAAAATAACAAATAGGGTTAAATTTTTGCTTTTTAGTGAATCAGACAAACAAAATAATATTCAGTTTATTTTCTTGAGAGTTAAAAAAGTGATATTTAAAAAGTTTTAAAAAAATTATTTGATTCTTATTTCTGAGAGAGTTTATAATTTTTAAATATTACACTAATAACAAAGGGTATACATTTGGAAATTACTTTCTAATTTTGCTGAAGTAAATAAAATTATAGTTTAATCATTAATCGTTTTGTATTTTTTAATAGTTCTCTAATGCCTATAAATAATTATAAAAAATTTCTAATAAATCATAATTATTTGCTATTAAAATTTAATTTTTAAGTAGCATCAATATTAAGAAAAGCATATTTTATAAACATTTTATTAATTTTTTAGAAAAACTACACAAACATAAACTTAATTTAGAATGTGATCATTTAAATAATAACAATATATTACTTATTTAATTATACATAATTTTTATTAAATGAATTTTACTAAATGCACCATTCAAACTTCTAAAACAACATTTATTTTTATTATAGCATGTTTATTTATTAACAGTTCAGTCTTTGACTTATTTATACTTTAGATTATAAAATTTTCTATTTATATGATATCTATTAATTAATAATTAGACATTAAAAAAATTATTGTTAATATTATGAAGAGCCTAATAATTTAATTTGATCAAAATATTTACTGTATTACATATAAGACTTTTATAATTATGAACATTAAGAATTATTGCAAACATTTGTTGCATAAATTTTAACCAAATTGAACGATTGAACTATTAAAATAATAATTTTTTAAAAAAGTAGTAATATAGAATTAGAGATATACAATTGTATTAGTATATAAAAAATGTTATAATTAAAAAATCATGAATACAAATATAATTACTATTTTAAATTTCTTTATTATTTGATTATTTTAAAATTAACTCCCTCAGAAATTAAAATCAACTAATTTCTTAAAATAATTATAATGTTACTTTTTTAAACTTTAAAAGATAATATTATTTTATTGTCTGATTTACCAGAATGTAAAAATTTAAAACTTTTTTATTTTAAGTCTATTGAATCATGAAAAATAAATTGTGTGGATAATTAACTTTTAAAACTTAAAATTAAATATCATTAAATGAAATTATATAATCGTCTTTTTTAAATTTAAAAATTGGCGATATTTCTCCAGCATCAGGTAATGGTAATTTATATCCAGATATTGGTGGAGTTGATGCAAAAGGTATGTTATGAATATCATCATTGACGGAAATATCTTGATTTACCTTTGTATCAATGAATTCTTTTTCTACCAAAATGGCTAGTGGTTTTCTACTTTTTTTCTTAAGTTTTAAATTTAATGTAATGGTGTCGAATGATCTATAGAAAAACTATTAGCATAAAGAAAATTAAATTTACCCAGACTGATTTATTGGCAGTAATTTTGGATCGAAACCCAATTTAATTGCTGAATTCTAAAAAAAGGTAAATATACAATCTTTTTCAGTTACCTCACACATTTTTGCACAATTTTTAAGGATATGTGCAATATTCTGTTGTCTCTCAATTAAATCATTTAAATAATCTTTCATTATTATGTCTAATAGCTATAATAAAGTCAAACAAATTAATATCAATAAAAAGTATGCAATGTTATAATATAAAAATTTATTTAACATAAGGAAACAAAAGATTATTTAAAAATTATTCTTTGCAAGAATAATACTTTTTTACATAAGTTTGTACGTTATTTTTTTAAAAAGTTTAAAGAAAATAGTTGCATGTCAATGTGATTGATATAAAGTAAATATGTCTAGCATATAACTATTCAAACATAAAGGTACTGAAACTTACAATTGTTATCATTGTATTAATTTTAGATAAAATACCATTTATTTTACTTCTTTATAATAGTTAATCTTAAAGTTTATTTTATGTCTCCAAGTGAACAAGTACATATATGCTAATTTATTTTTGGCAAAATAATTATCTTAAATACATAAAAATTTATAAAAAAAGGTTACATTTTTTAATTTATATACCATCTCAATATTGTAATATTTTTAAATGTACATAATAAAAAATATTAATTTAACATTTAAAATATTATAACAATATTATTTTAACAAAATATTATTATAAGAAAGTTCCACTAAGATCATATTCATCTAAAATACTATTTGCAAAATCTTTTACTTTACCAGATATGTATTTTCGGTTTTTTTTTAAAATTGCTTTCTCCGGAATGTTTGAAAGAAGACAAATAAATTGATACAATATATTCCAGCCTCCAGTTAATGGAATATTTTTAATAAGAAGATGTATTTTGCAAAACATAATTAATATGTCTTTAAAATTTTCACTTTCTTCAACTAATGTTTCACTGAAGTACAAGCCATATAAGTTATTTACTGTATAATTAATAAAACACGTATCCTGAAAAACATTATTTTTAAAAATAACGTTATTTTTAGAAATTTTTTTGCAAATATAATATAAGGATATGGGAGAGATCTCACCAGAATTTGTAAGATTTATTGTATTTCTACTACAGTATGATTCATAAATTGTAATACCCTTATATACATCGTTAATCTCTGTATTATCTAAGCATGCTCTAATCTTTATAAAATTGCTTAACCTATTTATATTTGATGAAAGTTTGAAATCTAAATAAATTATTTTAAAAATTGAAACATGCTAAAATTTAAGACATACCAGGAATACAAAAAATTTTGATTAAACATGCAATTGATTTAGATGCTGCAAGCTGTTTGACAAGTTGTACATCATTTTTACTGAATCCATGATGTTCAATACTGTTGGTTTTTTTACCATAACAAAGTTTGTTTTGGATGGATTTATAAAAATGTCTTCTATCAATTGTTTTAATATCAATATTCAAAAGAAGTTCAACTTTTTCTAGGAAAATATTCATGCATGGTTGTAAGCATTTCAAGTTTTCTGTTGCAATAGTTATAAAAATTTTAGTTAATTCATTATTAATTTTTCTTTTATGATCAACATTTTCGTATTGTTTCCATGTTTGAAATTTATCAAATCTTAAATGAAAATATTTTAAAAAATTTTATTAATTATTATCAACTAACATAATATTTATTTTTTTATCTTCTCGACATAACAATAACGCATTGATAAGAGAATTATTATGATCAAGCAAGAGAGTCATTTCTTTTTCGTATATAGTAATTTGTTTTTTACTTAGTTTCATAATAGAAAGAATAATAGCTAATATAGAAAATAAATTTTATGACAAGTTTAAAAATAAAAAGTTATTTAAACATTTAATCTATCAGCATATAAGTAAAATTATAATTTTTGATCACTTAAATAAAGATTTTTATTTAGTTTTACAATAGAGAAAGATAAAGGTATAAAATAAAATTGATGATCAGTTGCAAAATAAGAAGCCTTTGTATATTCGATTTACTGAACAGTATAAATAAAACATCTATTCCCACTTTATTAAAAACATTTATTTAACATAAATTATTACTTTATAACATTTATTATAAAAAAATTTTAATATATTTATCATATTATTTTAGATAGTTTTATAATTTATTTAAAAATAATTCTACAATGAATCAAAACAACAACTCAAGACAAAATGAAAGTGTTATTAATGAACGTGAAGGTAAATTTATTAAAAATAAATATATATACACATGTCGCATGAAACTACCCACCTTTAAGCATTAATAACTTTTTTCTTTCTTGAAATATTAAAAAATTATATCATTTAGTAGATTTAAGTAACAATATTTTTTGTTTCATCAGAATTTATGCAGCTTTTAAAAAAATATGTTTTTCTTGTCTTTAAGTACATGCAATTTTTTATATGAAGAGATAGTAGCATAACTTTTTTAACTAAAATTCATAATATCTTAAATATTAAAGTTCATTAACATAATTTTATTTAAGTTAAATAACGTAATGCACACCACCTCTCTTTACCCTAAAACATACATCCACTTTTCATTTCTATATAAATATCTGACTTATCATAATAATTCATTAATTATTTACGATCCTCAGTTTTTAAGATGTTATTGGTGTTTAGAGTTGTATGATTATAATAAAATGTTTTCTTTTATACTCTTATTTCTATTTGAATTTGAATACAACTACACAATGATAAGAAAACACAATAATTGAATAAATTTCCTGGTTTTTTATATTAAATATTATTGAGAAAATTACCACAAATGTTTTTAAAAATAAAAAATAAAATAATATTTTAATTACTTTTAATAAAGAAGCACTATCGCTGTTGAAAAATTTTAGAAAAAATAGCATAGTTTTTATAAATATCAAAAAATGTAAAAAATTAACTTTCGTGAATTGTCATAACTTTCTTGAAACATAAGTTTAATAAATTTAATAAAAATTATAATAATTTATTAATCTAAATTAATTTATATTATATAGATGAGCAATTAGATCAGTTAGTTCAAGCATTTAATACATTAGCTGTTCAGAATACTAATGCTTTACAAGAAGTAACAAAAACTACTTCTATGCTTATTCAAGCAATAAATAATATTCAAGAGCAAAATAAGTTTCAACAGCAAATGATGATGTCAATGATGAGACAAACTACCATGTTAGTTGAGGGTATCATGCATACAAGACAGGTTAATGAGGGAAATGAAAGAATAATGAATTTTCAAAATCAGCCCGTTGTTCAGAATCCTTCCAATGTCCAAAATCCAATAGGTCCTTTAAATTTTCCAAGTCTTAGAAGTACTCAAGAATCTCTTCTTTTATCTTCTCAGAGTAATATATTTTTTGAAAGTAATGTATCAAGAAATCCAATATCTGCACCACCAGTACCTGCTTTCCATTCAACACCTATTGTTCGTTCTCAAGGAATACTATCGGTATGATTTATTTAATAAGATAGGCAAAACATTTTGAGTGATTTTAAAATTCAATTAATTTTCTTCATATTTCACAAAATTGTATGATTGTTAATGGTTTATTTGCTGTACAATTCTTTTAGTAATTGGTTACATGATAAATGTACAATCATTATAAAATTTGAAAAATTAGAAAAATTAATTCTACTTTAAAATAGCTTAAAATTTTTTCCATATCAAGTATAATTTTAAATAAAAAATTTTGTTTAGGATAACATGGAGATTCAAAATGTTATTGAAAAAGATTTTGACTTTTATGGAGTTTCTCTAGGATATCAATCACAGGTTAACATTAGCATTTTTGGATTAGCTGACAAAACAAAAATAATTACTTGGGGTGTAAAAAATAGTCCACGAGCACATGATGATTTCAACCATATGAAAGGTAAATTAAGATAAAACTTAAAATATTTCTAGACATTCTTTTTTTAAAGTTACATATATTAATAAAAATCGACAAATGTCGAACATTTAGAAATCATAAATGCCCCTAATTTTCATTGTTAAACTTTTGAATATTAATCAAAAAGTTACGATTATTCATTATCTTTATCTAACACCATTATTTTTCTGTTATTTTGTAGTTACATATCTATTTTTTTTAAAACTATTTACCCACCATGATAATAGAATTAATTTGGATTTATTTATGAAATTTCAATCGAAATATAAAAATTTATTTATGTTTTCACTAAAGAATAATGATTATGTTTAACTTAAAAAATATGTCTATAAATTATTTAAATATTATAACAAAATATTTAATCACCAAAAAATAGTTTTAAAATTTTTGATAAAATTTTAGCATTTTTCAAAATGTCAAGAGCTGTTTATGAAAGCCTTCACAACAGCCAATTCTTTGCAAAAAAAGAGGTTATTTTTCCAGAGACCAGTGACTATCTGAGTCAATTTTACCAATGGCAAAATGACTTGAGACAGGAAGAGGTTGTCAAAAAATACATTGGGCCTGACAGGTTAGTTTAGACAACAAAAAAATCATTGCATAAAAACTTTTTTATTTAATTTTACTCTATTTTGTTTATTTTAATTGATTATTTTTTAATTTTATTTAACCTGTTTCATTTTTATTAAAACATTTTTTTAGGCAAGCTTTGGTAAAAGATTTTTATCGTTCATGCGAGTATGCAAATTACTCTATATGCTCTGAGAATGAATTTTTAAAATTCCCCATTGCAAAATTACTCTTAGACGAAGTAGATCTTCTACGTGGAACGATGGAGTCCAATGTATTGCGTATTGGTCAAATAATGACTAATTCTAGAAACTTGTAAAAAAAGTTTTTTATTTTAATAAAATTTATTATGTGTTTTTATTTTTATTTGTTTTTCGATATCATATATGTTTATTTTTTTGTATTTAATTTTCTTTTTCATAGATAATTATAAATATAATGGTTTATATAGGTAAGTTAGAATTTTATATGTTAAAATTTTTTTTAAGATTTAGCCTCATCAAGAAAACGCCCAGCACAAGATTATACGGAAGCAGCACTATCAATAGATGATCTGGTTTTTAAATTCTTATTGAAACACCCTCATTCTGAAGAATTTGTTAGTGATCTTTATGATTTATTGCGCAATATATCTGTTCTGTGCTGTGAATCAAGCTTATCAGCATCTCTTTCAATTTCGAAATTTCATAAACAATTTTTGGTTGCTGAAAAGGAAATAATAAAATTAAGTAAGGATGTTTATTCAATAGATCTTAATAGAGATTTTAACCGATATGTTGAAGAGTATAAGATACCAAAAAATAATTTGATATCACATTCTTCATTAAATTTTATATTGTATTTTGATGATATTGCAGTTAATTCTCCACTTGGTGCTTTTGCAAAGACAGGTAATTTCTATTTTGCATATGTGTTTTTAATTTTTTTTATAGGTCTACAAACACATTGTGCTTACAAACTCATATTAGATCCTTTTAATGCTAGCTCTGGAGCATTAAGTAATTATCGTACTTATGCTTTTGTCAAAGCATCTATAGCTAAAGGAACTGATAAATATAAACAGTTTTTTTTGGATTGCATAAATTCCTTTCTCAATTCAAGAATAATAATAGATAATGTTGAAATAGGTGTGAAAATTCACTGTGTAACAGGTATGTACAACATATATTAATAAGAATTTATCATATATGAACTGAGTCTGTTACCATTTTCTTTAAATGAAAGTGTTAAATAAATTATTTATAATTTCTAAAAAATTTAATTAACAAAAATGCTTTATTCTGTGTAATACATTTTTCTTATATATGGGATACAACATAATTGTATTTTTAAAATGATATTTTATTATAAAAAAAGAAATTAACAACTTGTTTCTAATCCTTATATTAATATGCTCAAAACAAATAATTTTATTTAAAAATAATATATTTAGGTGATCATCCAGTCTTACAGAATCTTTTTGGTTTTAAATTAAATTTCCGAAGTATTGGAAAAGTTGGCAGCTGTAGAGCTTGTACCATACCCAATGAAAAATTCTCAGAATTTAGAACTATAGAAAGCACGGAAAAGTATTTAAGAACTAATCATGATCTAGAACATCTTTTACCGAAATATTGTAATTACGTTACGGATCCACATCATGATTGGAGTCAAGGTATTGGATAACATGAAAACTTAAATTATAGTCTGTTATTTTAGGTAATGTGGCAGTATGTTTGTTTGGCACTATTAATATTTTTAAAATAATTACACAGACATCTTCTGAGATTCTCGTGGATTCTATTAAAAAATTAGCAGGCGATTTCAAATGCTTAAAAGATATAAACTCAATTTTGCATCCTAAATTTTTCGACAAAATTTTTACTAATAAACATGATTTAAATAGCTTGAAAAAAAAGGATACGTACCGCTTAACGGGAAATCAATGCATTATAATCACACGGATGTTCTTTGAGTATTTAAAAGGTCTTGATTTTTCTTTAAACAAATTTCAAAATTGTAAAAAAAAAATTTTAGAAATTAAAAATCTTCTAAAAACACTTTTGAATATATCATATATCTTAGAAGCTGTAGAACTTAATGCTGACGAAATTGCATCAAGATTAAAAATATATATCAATGAATTTTTTGATAATCTTCATAAATTATACAGTAAGTTGTATTATTAATTTTATGGATCAAATCGTATAAATTTAAATGTAAAGTATTTTAAATAGATTTTTAATGTTCAACACTTTATTTCCCTTACTTCTGCACATAAAAAAGACATAAATCTCTTCAAATATAGTAACTCTGTTCATCTATTAGAAATCAATTTTTTTTATTTTAAATAAAATTTGATTTTACCAAAGGTGTAATATTTTTACTACATTTTATTAAGATTTGTTAAAATTTGTCCCTTTATTTGTGTGTGATAATATATATTATTATTTTAGAAGGAGATATTAACTACTCTATGAAACTGCATATTGTTCTACATAGTGTTAAAATGATTGAAATATTTGGCCATCCCCAAAATCTAAGTACAAGGTAAGAATTATTTTATTTAAAAAATAAAGTATTTATCGGTTTTCTCCACCTTCTAAAAGAAGATGACTTTAAAATGATTTTTAATGATACTTTTGATTGTTTATGAACATTTTTTTTGTAAAATAAATGTTCAAATTGTTGTTTTCCATAACAAATAGCAAATATAATTTAATTTGATTTCACTAATCCAAACACTTTTAGATTCTCTTAAGACGTAATCATTAGAAATTTCTATGGAAAAAACATATTTTTTCCACACGTTTATGAATAAAAAATCTTTTTAATTAATTTATATAGTAAATTTAATTTATTTCGTCTGATAAAATATAAATAAAGTATCTAAATAATCTACAAATAAAAACTCGCAATAAGGAAAAAATAATATAATGTTAAAAATGTGGAATTCGTAATTAATTATATTATAAAATTTATAAAAAATTTGCTTTTTCATTATATTAATTTATTTTAATGTGTATTTTGAAGGTGGTGAAAACTAAAATGTATTAAAAATTCTTTTCTTTTTATAATTTAAAAATTCTAGAAGATTTGAATCGTCAAACGGTAGAGTGAAAAAACAATTACTTATTAGTCGAAATCGTATCAACACTAGTTTCACAGTCATAAAAAAGGCAATTTACTACAATATTTTGTCCTCACATGTAAAAAATGCGACAGAAAATACTACAGAAAGTGAATGTTTGAGGAAATCTTGGGTTTATGATGAACAAGAAGAAGTGGTTTTTGTTGATGAACCAGTATTTTCTCAAAATATTCAACTAGAATTAAGTACACTAGAAAAAAATTTAGAAGAAAGTTTTTTTTCATATGAAGATTCTTCTTCATGTAGCGAAGATGATCATGATTGTTATTATTAATTAATACACAATTAAAATGAAAATAGTCAGTTTGTCATGTGCATTATTAGTCTTCGTTGTTGTATTTAAAAAATAAAATTTTCATTTTTTTATTAAAAAATTATATTGTGCTAAAATATTTTTAGTAAGATAAAATTAAAAAAATTAATTTGAGAATTATCATAAATATTTATTCACATAACAGTAAAATGAGGTATAAGTTTTTATGATTTAATTGTATTTTGTATTATTTGTGAATTTTTTAAAAAATGTATGGTAAATTTTTAAGAACAAAATATATAATGTCAAAATAAGGTAATTTTTTTAAAATACTCATGATTACACAATTTCATTCATAATGACGTTGTTTTATATGTTTATTGTAGCTAAAAAGTTTTGTTTTAATTTACAATATTAATATATTTATCTTCTTATATTCGAGTAAATAAACTTTTTCGTTTTAAGATAATATTTTTCTTTTTTACAAGTGAATGCATTCATCAAAATAATATATAGCAACTATTCATTATATCGTATGATATACATACTTTTTTTTGTCTAAAGCTGCTTGTCCTAAAATCGAATTGTTTTTCAGTGTCATAGCTGTGTGTGTTCAAGTAATCCAATTTTCACATTACTGAAACTATTTTTAAAATTTCCTTGTATTTAGGATATGAAGACTTAGAATGTATTTTAAAAAAATATGAACTATATTTCAACCAAAAATACTATAATAAAGTTAATAAAATGTTAGACACATTAAACAACAATTTTCAAATCTATAACAAAAAGAAGTAAGAAAAGAAAATTTGTCTCTGAAAAATGAATATTATAAAATATAAAAGCAAAATTTTATTTTGTTTGGATGATAAAACAAGAAGATAGAAGATATAATAAACACGCTTTTATTAATTAAAAAGATAGTACAAAGTATCGTGGCCACCTATAGGGTTTTAGAAAGTTATAAGATTTTTAAAAAACATAGAACATACTAATACTATACTATAAATTTTTCTCAGGAAATACCTCTCCGAGAATTTCAATTAATTACCCCTATGGTAGTCTAAAATTTATAAATTAATAAATACAAAATTATCTAATATGATATTAAACTAAAATAGTTATAAAAAATATATTTTAAGATAACGAAATATCTAAATGATGACGATTGTGAAATGATGAAATAGTTTTTTCATGTCATCATGTATCGAAATTTCTAGAACCTTTTACCCTCTTTTAGCTTTGTTTCATAAAATCAATCAGAATGATTGTAAAAATTATCCACAGATGCAATATATAATAGATGAACAAGAAAAAAATAGTCATTCATCCAATATTGTCATCTTTTATTAACCTTGTTTATTTTTAGATTACTAACTTACTAATCTCATCAATCTTATTTTTTTATATATTACAAAATATTAAAACCTCCGATAAAAAGAGAGGGTAGGTATTTATTTGTACTAATTGTAAACATAATTACATATTTATAGTTTCTTGTCCGAATAAAATATTTATTCTTTATTTGGTAATTTTAAAACATGGCGCCCCCGGAAAAATACTCAATCTCTGACTATGGATGCAAACGCACATACTCGAGATTTTTGCAACTAGTTACTAGTCATTTAGCAGAAGATGATCGTGTTGCTACAATTTTAAATAGCATTCCTATTAACTGGAAAAATAGATTTTTGAAAAGTATCATACAAGCCGGAGAAGAATCTTGCTTAACAAGTGAAGGATTGCTGAAGCTCATTGAAGAAGAAGGTACTAAAGAAGCAGATTCCGAACCAGTTGCTGTTGCTATCAATAAAGTATTCTCAATTAAATTTAATTTTAAAGAGAAAAATGCATGCGGAACTTTATTAAATGATTTAGAAACTGCTCTTAATGGTTTAATTTCTGACCAATCAAAAAGTGAATTAATTCCTATGTTTTTTGTTCAACTTATTCCTAACAAACTTAAAAAGGAATTTAAAGATAGTAAATTACCTACAATTGAAGAAATTAAGAAGTTTTCAAGGGAACAAGATTTGATATTCCATAATTCTTCTGTTTTTGGGTTTGATAGTGACAAAAAACGTTCTTTAGAAAGAAAAAATTCGAAAAATCAGGATGATAAAAAGGATGAAAAAAATCATCATAAATTTAATGAAATAAAAAATCCACGTAAGCAGTCAGATAGTAGTGAATTAAGACCAATAAAGAAAGAAAAATCATATGAGATTAAATTTCAAAATTTGTCTTCAAATTTTGATTACAGCTCCATTGCTACTACCGAAGCTTTAATATCTGATAATTCAACTTGTATAAAAGTCGGCCTTGACAGTTGTGCTTCATTAAATTCTATAACTTTAAGTGATTTCGAAAAATTACCTGAGATGATTAAGAATAATCTAGTTATTGACAAAGAGACGTATATTCTTAAAGGAATCCATAATAGTGAAAGTGAAACTTTAGGATATGTAGAAACTACAATTTCATTACCTAATTTCAAAGTTGAAAATGAAAAAATCAAATTCTTCGTCGACCCAAATGCTGAATTATCATTATTATCATATTCATTTTGTAAAGCATTAGGATTAAACCCCTTTAAAATTCCAGCCAATAATGATAATGAACATGACTTTTTTAACATTAAATTTGGTCAAAAATGTGAAGATCTTAAAATGTTCTTAAAAGAAGAAGAATCTAAAGTACTCGTAGACCCAACTTACGAACCTGGTAATAAAATTGAAGTAAATTTTAAGGTAGATGAAAGTTTTCAAGGAAAACGTTATCCTTGTATTCCGGTAAAGGAAGAATTAAAAACTGTTATTCTTGAGATTCTTAGTGATCAAGTAAAGAAAAATTGGTTGAGAAAAATTGAAAAAAATGAAATAATTGGAGAAGGATGGAATCAGGCAATTATTGTTGAAAGACCTGGTAAACAACCTAGAATATGTTATTCATGCATAAATCTTAACAAATATATTCAATTACCCAAAATGGTAGATCTTCCTAACATTCGTAGGGTTCTTTTTGAAGCAAAAACTACCGTTTTCTCTTGCTGGGATGTTAATAGTGCATTTTCTCGATTAACAATTGCACCTGAATGTAGAAAATACTTTAATATAATTACTCCAGTTGGTTTATATCAAAGTAACGTACTTGTTTTTGGACTTAAGAGTTCTCCTGCAATTTACTATAACACGATGATGGAAATAATGAGTGGACTAGAAGATTATCTTATTATATATCTAGATGATATTCTAAATATCGCTCCAGAAGATATTCATGAAAAAATTAACATAGAACTTTTAAAACGTCTTAGAAAATTTAATTTCAAACTATCAACAGAGAAATGTTGCGTTTCTGTTAAAAAACTTATTTTCCTTGGTTTTCAAATTGAAGTAGGAAAAGGTTTATATGTTGATAAAGAAAGAATGAGTTCATTATTACAAATTAAAACCCCTATAAATGGAAAAGATTTACGTTCTATACTCGCAAAACTTCAGTTCTGCGCATCATTTATTCCAAATTTTTCTATAGCTATTAAAAATTTGTACTCATACATAAATAGAAAAGACAATATCGAAAATGAAATTGAAGATGATTTTAGAAATCTATTAAGTACAGTAGCAAAAGCTATTTGTCTTCAAACAGTACCAAATGAAACTAAATCATTAGAAATATATGTTGATTGTTCTTCGACAGCTACTTCTAGTATCATGTTTTGTAAAACATTAGATTCTAGTATTCCTGTTTATGTTGGTGGCAGATTATTAAAAAGGCATGAAAAAAATTACAACATTGGTATTAAACTTTTACTAGCAGCACAAGAGACGATACAGAACAATGAATATTTGTGTTCAGCTTTTCCTATAACAGTTTTTTCCAAAATGAAAAATTTAAATCAATTAACTAAAGATTCCCCACAAGTAATATTTAATACATTTCAAAGAATTATCCTAAAAGTTATCCCGTATGCAGTAGAATTTAAAGTTTGTGACACTTCTAAAAACTTAGTTTCACATATGGCTGATGCTACATTTAGTTACTCTAATAATGTTAAAGAATTACCGACTTATTTTTCTAAAGTAGAGATACCTTTAGATTTCCTAAAAGTTGATCACAATAAAATTCTAGAAGCATACACAGATGATAAGGATGCTAAATTGTTGATAGAATTTAGTTCAAATAATTACGATGCAAATACAGTAGATAAAATAGATCCAGTTCTTAGAAAACATATCAAAGATCTAAAAATCCTGGACAATTTGATTTACTTTGGTGATCGTTTATATATTCCAAAATCATTGATTTCAGAAATTATAGGTAAATTGCATTCTAAGCATTATTCGGCTAACGCAATGGAAAATTTATGTAAAAAATTTTTTATCTTTAACAGTCTATATTCAAGAATTCGAGAAAAATACAATTCCTGTAAAATCTGCATTGAGCATCGTAGAAATAAAAACCAACTTATTAATAGTTGGCCAAATGTAACTGAATCACATGAAAGATGGCATAGCGATATTGCTGACTATCTAGGAAATAAATTTTTACTGGTTACAGACGTATTTAGTCATTTTACAATACTCAGAAAAATGAGAAGTCTTCATGCTAAAGAACTTCAAGAAAATTTAGTAAATATTTTTAGCGATTTTGGAAAGCCAAAAGTTTTTGTGTCAGATAATGCAACTTTATATAAAGCAGAAAGCACAATGGAAGCATTTAAAGAATGGGGCATTTACCAAGCTTTTAGCATTCCAATGTGTTCTGAAAGTAATGGACACGCTGAAAAAAGGATTGCTCTAGTAAAAGATTATTTACGAAAGGTTGTACCAAATAGTAAAAATTTTATTGAAAGTCTTAAGAAATGTCAATTAGCTATAAATGAAAGAGTTGTAAAAGACAATAAGACAGCATATGAGTTATTTTTCTCAGTAACAACTTCTATTGATGATATTATAGCAAATTATTACTATGAACCGAAGATCATGAATATCAGATGTATGTTTAAAAAGAGTCGTGAAGAAAAAGATTGGGTTGAAGGTACAGTTATTGAGCAAGTTCATAATAACTGCTTTAGAATTGAATCGGATAATAGATATTTTATTAGAAAAGGAGATTCAATAAACTTTATGTTGGGGGGAAAGATAATAACTCAAGAAGAAGCTGTAAAAGTTAATTCTGAAACACAAAGTTTATCCAGTTTAGATTCATCTCCTACTAGATCTTCAAGTTCAGATGACATTAAAAGTATTGACTTTACACATACTCTAGAAGCTAATGACATCTTAAATTGTCTATATAATGAGAATCCAAAAAAGGTATCTTTTAAAGAAAATTTAATTGATTATTCTAACACATCCAATGGAAATACTAGTTTATTTGAAAATACTTCTAATGATTCATCATCCTTTTATGACCACGATAATCTACCCTTCACATCTGTCAAAAGTGAAAATTTCGAATCTAATGAAATTCTAAATAACGATAGTTCGACTAATGAAAGTGATAATGCTAAGATCCCAGAGTTAACGTATTTAAAAACTCAAGATGAAGTTAATAAATTCATTAAAGAAAGAGATATAAAAATAGTATGTGCAACTGATGGTAGCTGTGAAAAAGGTAGAGGTCTATCATATATCATTCAGACGCGTACCAAAAACTATGAAAACTCTTTTAGAGCAGGTGGAAACTCTAGTGCACAATATTTAGAAATTGTAGCTCTTAATCAGTGTGTGAAAGCTCTTTATGATCTTAAAAATAAAAATGAGATAGCTGATGAGTCTATCTTAATTCTTATTGATAATGACTACGTAGCACGTTCTTTATCATCAGATTTAGCTAATTGGATAAAGAATGATTTTCAAAAAAATGGAGGTAAACAACTCACTCATTCTGCATTTATTAAGAATACATATCACCTTGCTAAAGAACTGAATATAATCATAGGAAAAGTACCAGGACACGTAGGTATAACGTTGAATGAAAGAGCTGATAAATTAGCTAAATATGCTGCCAGTTTACCTCTCTCTAATGCCATAAGTTTTTCAATCGTTGAATGATAAGGTTCTAATATGTTAATATAGTATTCATTAATTTCATATCAATATTAACAGGGGGGATGTTTCATAAAATCAATCAGAATGATTGTAAAAATTATCCACAGATGCAATATATAATAGATGAACAAGAAAAAAATAGTCATTCATCCAATATTGTCATCTTTTATTAACCTTGTTTATTTTTAGATTACTAACTTACTAATCTCATCAATCTTATTTTTTTATATATTACAAAATATTAAAACCTCCGATAAAAAGAGAGGGTAGGTATTTATTTGTACTAATTGTAAACATAATTACATATTTATAGTTTCTTGTCCGAATAAAATATTTATTCTTTATTTGGTAATTTTAAAACAAGCTTTTTGTCTTTTATTGCTTCTAGGTATTTTGTCTCTTGAAGGTATGAGATCTTTTTTCTCTTCAAGAGAAATATAATCCTTCTTAAATATGAATAAAATGAAATTATAAGTTATGAATTTAAAAGAAATTTTAAATATTAGATTAAATTTTGAATATTTTTCGTAAATTTTAAACATTAAATTGCCTATAAATTGTGAGAATTTTTGTTAAAAAGTCAGTAATAAATAATATTTATTTATATTCTTGTGTAATTTGATTTTATCTCTCTCATTACTCTCTTCAAATTCAACCGATTGTTATGGGTAAATAGTCAAAAAATGTGTTTTTTTCTAACTTAGGGGGAAAATAGGTCTTAAAAGTTTTAGACAATAATTGGCCAAATTATCTCAAAAAAACAGTGTTTTTTTGGCCCTTTTTAGCAAAGTTTTGTACTGGGGATAACCTTACTTAAAAAAATATACAAGATACAAAGGTATATATGTCATTTGTAAGATCAAATTCTAGATAGTGCGGAAACACAATACTATAGAATTGCATTAAAAATTGGCCGAGTTATGATCCAAAGAGTACAGACCATTTTGAAAAAAAAATTAAAAATTAAAATAGCTATAACTTAGTAGTATGTTTATGAAGATAAATAAAATAATATGTATTATATATATCTACGTCTAGCTTAAAAATAAAAATCTAGGCAAAGTTTAAAGCTTAACAACAAAAAATGTTATGTTTATTTGAATGCCAACATTTTCCCTTTTTTTTTTTTTCTTCACAAAAATTAATTTGTCTTCAGTATAACTTTTCTCAAACTTAATCAATTTTTATGATTAGGAAGGGATTAGATGTGTTTTGTTCTAACTTTGTGCGGAAAATGTATTTTAAACTTTTAATTCATAAATGGTCAAGTCATGTTCAAAAAATACCACGTTTTTGGACAATTTTCTAAATATTTTTTTTCCAAAAATAACTCTTTTAAATATTAATAAAATTTTATGGTTTATAACTCATTTGAAAGGTACAATTTCAGAATAGTGCGGAAACATAACAACATCTGGATTGATAAAAGAATTAACCAAGTTATGGGTCAACATGTGATGACTATTTTTTATGTAAAAATTAAAAAGTTAAATATTTACTACTTAATAAAAACTTCATAAAATTAAGTAGTAATGACTTGCTTATATAAATTAAAGTTTAACTTAAAAAATAAGACTATCGCGAAGTTTACAACTTATCTAGAAAACGATTTATGCCAATTTTAATGTCATTTTTTTTGCTTTTTTCTATTTCTTTTGTAAAAATTAATTTTGTTCCAGACATAACTCTTTTCAAACTTAATCAATTTTTGTGGTTAAACAGTCGTTTTAAGTATTTTTTATACATAGGAAGGGAAAATAAATTTCGAAACTTTTGATCTATAATTGACCAAATTATTTTTAAAAAATATCACTTTAAAGAAACATTTTTGCATAGTTTTATTCCAAAAATAACTCTTTTAAAAGTTGATAAAACTTAGTAATTTATAAGTTATTTATAAGGTACAAGTATGGAAAAGAAGAAAACTTAATATTAGGTTGTTCAATTGAAAATGTCGCTTTTTGACAGTCAATTTTAAAATGTCATAACTCAGTCAAAAATAAATATTTTTATTTGAAATAAGTATCGTTGGAATCGGCACATTGTTGCTAACATGATACAAGTTTTATTTATGCCATTTGAAAAAAATTCCGGTCTCTAGAATCCAAAAAATCCAAGACGTCATTTTTCAGGTAATCAGATTTGGTAAATTTCTTCTGCCGCAAATGAAGCTCTAATTCCTTGAATAAATGATAATCTGTTGGAGACAAGTCCGGTGAATAAGGAGAATGCGGCAGAGTTTCATATTCCAATTCTTTAAACTTCTGCACCGTCGTTTTTGAAACGTGAGGTTTAGCACTATCATGGAGTAACATTGGACCTCTTTTGTTGACCAATTCAGGCTTCAGAACAGATAATTTCTTGTGCATTTCTTCTTCCTTATAGTATCTTTCTGCAGTAATAGTTTCTCTAGGATTAAGATACTTATGATGGATGATTCCATCACAATTTCACCAAATAATTAAGATTACTTTCTTATTTGAATGCCAGAGTTTCGGAAAATTTTTAGGGCTCTCATTTTTGCCCACCCATTGCGACGACCTCTTACAATTGTCAAACATGATCTATTTTTCATCGCACATTACAATTTTTTTTAAAAATGGGTTATTTTTGTTCCTGTGAATCAAAAAATAACAAGTCTACATTCTTCCAAAACATTGATCGAGAGTATACTCATGGGGTATGTAAGAATCCATTTTTTTCTTCATATTTATGGGTTTTAAGTGGTTAGATACAGTTCCAATACTGATATTTAATTCTCCTGTGAGCTTCCGAACAGTTATTCTTAGATTATGTTCCACCATTCTTTTTATTTTTTCGTTCTCAAGAACATTTATTGTTTGAAAATCCTCTTGTCTTTGAAGACTTATATCTCCATTGCGGAATGTCTGGAACTAACGTTGTATGGTTCATTTGTTAGTAGATCTTTGACTAAATGCTTTATTTATTTTCCTTGAAGTTTTGGTTGCTGTTTGGCCAAGTTCGAACTCTTACAAGTAAATTGATCGGAAATCCATTTTTGACGTAACTTCTTTTTAGAGTAATAGCAACTTTTTAACAATTGCGAACAAAATGCAAAAAGATGACAATGATAGTCCTCGATTTGTTCTACAAGATGGTATATATTTTCTAGCGATACGTGAACGTATAAGAAAGTTATGATCATTTAAAGTTTGATAATCTAAAAAGCGACATTTTCAATTGAACAACCTAATATTAAAATGATTAACAAAAAATTAGTAAAGTTATGGGCAAATGTCTAACAATTATTTTTTTAGTAAAAATAAAAATTTTTTAATGTTATAACTCTATAAAAAGTTATTTAAAGTATACAAAATAAAATGTAGTACATAGGTCAAAATTTGATTTTAAATATAAAACCATAACAAAGTTTGTAGCTTAAAAATGAAAGAAGTTATTTTATGTATTAATTTTTTTATTTGTACTCATTTACAAATTTGTAAAATTAAGTTAAATATGTAGTTAATATTGCAATGATATTTAATTGTTTATAATAATTTAAAAATATTATGAAGAGTCACTTAAATATTTACTTGGATTGTTTAAAATATTCATTTTTAATCACCTTATGGATATAAATAAAATTCTTTTTGTTGGGTAAATTTTTTACTTAACTAAACAATTTCAATAAATGTAGACGATATAAAATGATTCTTACAATCAGAAATATTTATATATTAAAACAATGTTTTTTTGGTTATTCTACTTCTCATAAATATGTAATTTAATGAAACAATCTTTTTATACACAAACTTTAATTAATAATTTAATATAAAAATGCTTTTATAAAAAATATGCTCTGCGAACCAGCAATGACCTGCCTAAGGTGAGTCTAAGGCTGGTACGAATAAATAATAATAAAACAATATTAAAACATTATTTAGGCATAACGTAGATAAAAGTAAGACTAAGACAAGAGTGAGGAAATTATCATTTGCATGTGATATTTATAGCTGCCTAGAAAGTAGATGGACTTACATATCTTGTTAAAGAAGATCTAGAGATATTGTATGGAGACTTTGCAATTGCTTTAAATAGTTATTCTCCATAACTCTGATAGGAACTCCTATAGAAATATTGTTAAGTATTCGGAGACATACATTAGCTCCGACATTCTCCTCATTACTATTCATGCTTCTAGTAATCATTTCAAAGAAAGAATTTTTATTTTATACTCTAAAAAAATACAATAAATGGTACATAACAAGTAAACCTACAGAGCTTGTTAACTAGTTATTTTACCAGGGTTAGTAAGTAGAATAAGTGGTTGACAAGCTCTGTCAATGTTCTTATATATTCTTATTTAACGATGACACTGACGGCGTCATGACCTAACAAATATTAATATTAAAATCAACTATTTTTAATTCTAGAAGCAACACAAATGCAAAAATTGCTATTAAAAAATAGTTTGGTAAAAATTAATTTATAATTTTTAAAGTTTTTATTAATTGTCAATTACTAAATACTAATTACATAATAATTAGTAATTTTTCATTTTGAAAATTATGGAAAACAACTTTCGCTTTCTCGGTACTTATAAATATAAACGATGGCCAAGTGCTTTGGAAGTTTTAAAAGGTGGCCATTAAAAGTTTCCCTAACACGCTTACAAGATAACTTTGATTGGCTACTATTTATAGCATAAAAATTGAGTCTAATGAGTGCAATACTAACCTGTAGTAGCAATAAACAGACTTAAAACTCTTTTAAGGTCCACAAACATCCTTTGACATAAAAGAATATTATTTTTTTTTCTTTTCACTATCGCTGCTAAAAATATTATTCCATCAACTTTCATGCCTTCTTTTAATATGGTTACGAATTGCCGAAGTTTCCTTTCTAGAAATTTGACAACCACAACTCTCACAATGAAAATATTTATCAGTCATTTTCCCATATTTTTCATATTTGCTCTTCAAATCATATTTTTTATCATTATCATCTCCTAGAACAGATATGATCAAATTTTTTATCATTATTACCCTTTAGAACAATTAGATTATATTTTTTATCATTATTACCCTCGAAAACATTTGGATTACATTTTTTATTATCATTATCATCTCCCTTAACAACTATGGTATTGTCACCCTCCGAAACAACTATGTCATCGTTATCCTTCAAAACAATTTCATTATTATCTTTGATTTCAACAAAATTCGATGCCTCTGAAAATGACAAGAAGTCAAAAATTCTTTTTTTCACACCCAGCATATTGATCACTTCTGCGACTTCTATTAGCTTTTTTTCTCATCCTGAATTTTATAAAGTTATCAGGAAATTTATTAACTGAACTTTTAAAAAATTTTTACAATGTATAAAATTAATAACAAATACTATAATTATATTATAATTAAATAATTAATAACATAATCCCCACTTTATTTAGAGGAGTAAGGAGCAAGTGTAAATTATTTTCGATATTAAAACTTTTTTATATCTTAATATATGTAACTTTATGTTCTGATTTCAAAAAACGCAATATTTTTTTAATTTGAAGTCCCGTTCTTGAGATACAGCTACTTAAAGGTGTTTTGGTGTATTAGTCTTGACCCCCTTAGAGTTATTCGTTTTATCTGAAATTTTACAGGTATATATAGTTTTAGATACTAATAATATAAAAATAAAAAAAAGTTGAAATTTCAAGTTCATTCTTGAGATTTTGGATTTTTTCTAAAATGGCCGAAAAAAACCTAAATTCTTACATTTTAAAATGACATATCAGGATTCAGAGAAGGAAATCGAAAAAAAGAAAAAAAGCCATCCTAAGTTTCTTTTTAACTTACATTTTGACTATAATTCCAAGAAAATTGGAAAACTTTAAGTACCATAAAACCGTTGCAGAAATTTTTTGAAAAAAAATTTTTTGCAAAAAATTTTTTGTATTTTTTTAGAAAAAGTATGTCAAGATGAAACTTTTTGAATAAAGTGTTTTTACAACTTTTATGTAGAATTAAATTTCCTATCGAACGATATATATGTCATGTTGATTCATTTATCCGTTCTCGAGATATAAAGAAAAAAGTGATTTTTTAATTTTCTAAAAAAGTGGTATTTTTTAGTTTCAAGAAAGAAAAAAAGTTTCAATACGTCCATTTTTTTAAAATGTCTTGAATTTCCCCCCTAGAGAAATTTGTTGCGAATATTGTAAGATATTAACCGTTCATTTATCTTTTTTCATTCTTGAGTTAGTCAAAAAACAAATTGGTCAATTTTTTTTCTAATTTTTAAATTTTAAAAAAAAAAGTATGCAAAGATGAAATTTTTCAATATGAAATGTTCACAGAATTTATGTGAAATTTAATTCTCTATCGAATGACATATAGATCGTCTTAATCCCATTATCCGTTGTCGAGATACATCTCATTAAGTACCATATTTTGAAATTCGGTACCTCCATTTTTCCCTCAATACTGATTTTTTTATTCAAAATTTCACATATAAATGTAATTTCTAATGATTATTACATGCAAACAATAAAATTTACCAAAAAAGTCCGATCCCGAAAATAGTAAGTCATCGAAAATTTCCCCCTATCTTAGAAGAAAAGTTTACTTCTTTAAATGGTTTTCGTTTTCTGTACTTATTTCTATAAAAATAAAAAATGCATGTTAATGTGCTCGATAGAAAAAATAATTATTAGATTCATTTGAATTTTTGCTCTTGAGACACACCTATTTAAATGAGAATAATCTTAAAATGTTGTGATTCCCTAAAATTCTTTAAAAATGATCCTATTAACTAGAAATTTCACATTTACGTGCAATTTCTTATGGTTGTTACATATAAACAATAAAATTTACAAAAAAGTCCGATTCCAGAAAATAGTAAGTCATCGAAAACTCCCCTAAATCTCCGAGGAAAAGTTTACTTCTTAAATAGTTTTCGTTATATGCACTTTTTTTTATTAAAATAAAAATGTATTTTAAACATGTTGAACAGAAAAAATAAATATTAGCTTCATTTGAATTTTTGCTTTTGAAATACATCTACTTCAGTGAGAATAATATTAAAATTTGTAATCTCCCAAAAAAAATTACAAGAACAACAAATTCTTTGAAAGAAAAACAAAAAACAACAATTTATAAAAGTCATTGGATTAATTGTATTAAACAATTTTAAATATCAATTTATATTTTTAAGAATATAGTATATCAGATGGGTGGAAAAATTGGTTTTTATTTAATTATATATAATTTTTGTGCCGATTAAGATTTTTTTTAATCAGTGCAATATATGACATATGACAATTATTAAGATATCATAAAAAAATTAAAATCAAATCATATTTAGCTTTTTGAGATTTAACAAAATTTTTATTAAATATCATTTATTCTAGAATAGAGCAGAATTTTTCCTCTACATCTTTTTATGTTTAAATTATCTAAACTAAATTGTCTCAAAATACCGCAATCTAGCCACGCATATTAAAAATTTTGAAAAAATGTTTACAAATTTATGATAAAGCGATGCACATATTTATTTTTTAAAAAATGTAAAAATATCTAAAAGTTTTGCTATGCTTTATTAGAACTGGAAAAAAAGTTACCTAAATTTCCAAGTCGAAACTATTCATCAATGCATTTTTAAAGTAAATTTTATAATATTTAATTAAAAAATTTACCAATACTTTGATTTAAATATATTTATATTTTTTAAAAGTCTATAGAAATTTTTTAATACGAAAAGTGCCCGAGTAATTGTTTTTGATTTATTTTTTATCTTATCAACTCAGAGAAATATTTTTATCACTTTGAATACATTCAAAATTTATGTTCTTATTTTTATAATTTTTATAATACATTTTAAAAAGTTTTTTCAAAAAAATATAAAACAAAATAAAAAATATGCATTAAATTTGTAAAAGTATTTTCTATTATGAAACCAAAATGCGGAATTATAAAATAACAATCGCAAAAATTGGATTATTTTAAGTTAAATAACTATGAAATACTTATTACCAATCTCAAATATTATTAATATTTTAAAAAATTAGCCAAACTTAAAACTAATCTTTGTTTTTAATTTTCAATATATTTAATAACTTAAAACTTGCATATTAACACTAATCAGAAGTCTGACTTAAACATTATTCTTAATTTTTTATTTTTATATTAAAAATTCGTAAAAAATTATTCAAACTTAGAATATCAAATGAATTTAAAATCACAAGGATATGTAATAAAACAATTTTGATAAAATATGTTTTATAAGCTTTTACCGTTCAAAAAAAGTCCAGCTCTGCGGGCAAGCAGCGACGAGCGAAGCGAGGCTGCGGCTTGTATTAAAATTAAACTATTAAAAAACAATAAATAATTTTTAAAAATAAAAATATATTAATAATTTACTAATAATAATGAAATAGTTTATGATTTATCTACAACAATAATATAATTAATAATTTATTTAAATAAAAATATTTATATATTTTAACAATATGTTAGTAATAATATTATAATTAATATTAATTATGGAGCTCATTACCGTACAATAAAAACAGTAGTTAATTCCTTGACCCTTCTGATCAAGAGATCGTGATAGGAATACCACAATTAATCATTTTTATATACATGCTTTATTTTTTTTAACTGCACTGTAGTTTACCATTTGCGGCAATTTTTACCATTCATGGATATATCCGGATCTGATCCACATCCGCTCCGAAGCATTTTCTAAATTTTTTCTAAGTATCCGCTTCGCCTCGCTCCGGATCTGTCTTTTGATATACACTATAGAAATCCTCTGAGTATTTCTAAATCTTAAAATAAAATAGATTAGTACAGTACATAATATCATCTTAAAATTATGACATCATGTTTTTACAAAATTAAGAAAAATGACAACATATTAAAAAATTTTTTGTTTTTATGCGTAGCTGTAAAAGTTATTTTCTTCACATGATTACATAAAAAGAATGAGAAGAATAATTAGGATTTGTCTTCTTTTACTTAAAATATGAATAATAATTAAAAAATTTTATAGGAAACAACAGGTAAAATTAAGCAAAAGAAAAAAAAATTGAGATTTCTAATCAGCTGAAATGATATTCAATAACACATTTAGTAATTTTAATTTAAAATAAATTTTTATTTGAAATGTTTACTACACTTTATTCACATAAAAAATACTTTAAAAATAAATATTTAAAAAATATAAACTTGTTAAAAAAATTTCCTGCATCTGAATTCCCATAAAAAAAATCTGGTATACAAATTTCCTTGAATTATTTTTACTGAAATTTCCAACAATAATTTCCCCCCTAAAAAAATACAGACATTATCTTTATGTGGAAATAAAGAAACTTTCATTTATGAAAATAAATTTAACTACATTTTATCAAGAAATCTGTAATTATCCTTGTACTGTTATATAAAGAGATCCTAGTCTTAATTTAATTTTCTACCCATCAAAGTTATAAAAAAAAATCCAATTGAATAAACAATTATAATTAAGTTGTATAGTTAGAAGATAACTTTTCAATACTTCACATTTTTGTAATTTTTATATAACTTTCAAAATAAATGTTTTTAAATTATTCTCATGATTGTAGGTTTTTTTAATCTTGTATTAATAACAAGTAATAATAATATTAGCAAAGAAAATATTTTTAAGTTAAGGATATAAAACAATGAAAAGAGGGTGTAAATAAGCATGCATAATTGTATTAAAAAACATGTTTAAAAACAGAATTATATATTTATAATTCATTTTTAAAACTTCATCTTGGTTAATTAAAATAATTTTTTAGTTTTATCCAATAAAATATAGGAAATGATAAGTATTCCTGACGCAATCTTTCTAGCCATCCAAATTCCATGCTATTTTGTCTATGTATTAATGGCTATTTGTTTTACGTATAAATTAATTGCTGAAAGAGGAAAAGATACTTCTACAAATACATTTTTGATACATTTCAATTTTAATGCTATCGCGGATTTATTACTAGCTTTTACAATTATATTTTTTTGCAAATTTTTACATTGGAGATTTTTTCTTGATTTTATACTAGAGTGTCAGTGGATGAAAATAGCTTTTGGGCCCTTATTAAATTCTACTATTGCTGCTTCAGTCATTGGTTGTACTTATACTGTTGTTAATAGATATTATGCTATATGTAAACCCTTGATTTTTAGAAAAAAATGGACAAATACAGTTTCTCTATGCTTATGCTTTTTTCAATTCTTTGTACCATTATTGCTTTTTTTATATAATTTTTGGTTTAGCGCTAAAAATATTTATGTTAAAAGTAATGATTTTTATGCTTTTTCCATACCATTTAATAATGTCAGATTAATAAATAACTGTATCTTATTTGTTATAGTATCAATCTCAATATATATTACAATATATCAAAATCTAATAATTTTTAAGAGGTTCAGTGACATCGTTAATAATCTAAGCTCTAAAGAAAGAAAAAAGAAACATTTGATGATGTTTTATATGGTTGCAACAACATTGTGTTTAGTGATATTATTTTTTGAACAAATTGCAAGACTTATCTTTGGAATTGTTAAGTACGAACATGGAACTTATTATACAACTTTTTTATTATATTGGATACTACCAACATTAAATATAATGCAACCTATTTCAACACTTATCATGTCTAAACAAATAAGACTTTACTTTTTATCATTTTATTTTAAACCATTTTTGCCAAAACATTTCAATTTAACAGAGAATACTACTACTATAAAGACTGTTAAGGCTGTGCTGAAAGAGATTTGATTTAATACATTATCAGATAAAATATATATTGTTTCATACAGTTTATCTAGATAACAATAAAGTTCTTAATAACTTTTTATATTTAGCTTATTATTATTGTAAAAACAAAAGAAAATTTATTCTTATGAAGAATTTTGACAATGTTTCAATTCCGAAAGATGTTTATATTATAATTGAATAAAACATCGTCATAGAATAATAAAATTAATCAACTTTCGTATAAATAAAAATCAATCTTACACTGAAAAAATTTTGTTACATCATAATTAATGTTGTTTTTAAGAAAAAACAATGTATGTAATATTAAAAAAAAGCATATAAGTTTTTGAATAAAAAATTGTATGTTATTTAAAAAAAATAGGACATGTTACTGTGATAAAAAACATACATTTTTTTATCAGGGTTACATAATATGTTTGTACAACATAACATTATATATTTTTTTGAATATTTCGTTGATAATTTTAGAAAAAAATATATTATGGTAGTTATAATAATAAATATATTTATCATATAAGATAAAAGAATGATTTTAGATTAAATAATTATTATTAAATAGTTTAGCAAATATAAATTTTACAAATTTAAAAATTGTATAGTAATAATAATGAAAAGCAAAAATTTTTTAACTACGCAAGTATAATTTAGTTTAAATATTATTTTATTGTACTTTATTTATAATTAAAACACGTTAAAGTTATTTTTGTCATGAACAGAGATGAATAATACTTGATAACTTCCATAAGTTTGATTTTATTAAAAAATCTTGAAAGATAATATAAAAAAGTAAATTACGATAATTCGAATTATTAAAACATATTAATAAAGATAATATGATGTATTAATAAATGCTCTTTATAAAAATTCTTACAATTTTACATTAAATTAAACTTTATTAATGTGTTTTATAATTTGAATTATTATTAATTACTTTTTTATATTAGTTTTTGAAATTATTTTAAAAATTGTTGTTTTTTTGGTTATTGTTTTTTTTAATTTAAGTTGAAGGTAAATTTCTAAAGAACAAGTATATAATTTATTAATAAAAAAAATTTATATTATGCACTATCAATATTTCAAAAAAACTGTCAATTAATTGTATTTAAAAATACAACACAAAAAGTAATTAGTTTATAAAGGTTAGCTAGAAAAATGAAAAAACATAAATTCAAGTAATTTTTTTCAGTTAACATACCAAATAAATTAGGAAAGAAATAATAAAATATTATTGTTGTTATTAGATTGTTTAAAAAAATAATTGTTGTTAAGACATTTACAAGTTTACACAAATTTTACTTTTAATAGAGCAACTCTTAATATATTATAAAGAAAAAAAATGTATTCTTTGATGTGAATAATATCATAAAAAATATCAAGATTGGAATAAGATTAAATCAGCAAAAATGCAATCGAAATAAAAATATATAATTAATTAATATAAAACCACTATTGTTATAATTTTAGCATTCATTGTGTTCTTCTGAATAAAACGGTCTGTAACTGTTGCAGAAAACACTATAGTTTTTTTGCCTGGTTACAATGTAAAATATTTCATTAAAACAGTCGAAAATATTAAAATTTGTAACAATATTACGATTTTATTATTTAAAAAATTTGAATATTAATTCGAATTGTAACCATTAAAAAATTATAAATGTTATTTTAATTTATTGAAATATTGTAACAAAATTTTTTCAGTGTAGTTTTTTAAATAGATTTTACAATTAATTATATCAAAAAAGTTTAGAGATCTCTATGTCACCAACTAAAATACTATTTCTAAAAGATATTGTAATCCTGGTGGATTCTTCGGGAGCCGTAGAGGCTCCCGGGTTTTTACAATATAACACGAGACTTTGTTTAAGAGTTTATTTAAGCAAAGGGAATTAGAATATAACAATAAAGTGAATATATATGTATATTATGAAAAAGGTATTATTTAACTATGATATAAAATAGTCTTCATCCGTTCCTTATATAGTCCTTGAGGGAATAAGCGTGTTCTTACTGATATGAATGTACATACATTTCATCCGAAACAGCTTCCCATGTTCACAATATTAAAAAATAAAATCATTGCAATGGACAACCAGCCAATATAGTCATCACTAAAAGTCAAAATAATAATAGAAACCATCTCTGGCTTCATCCCCAAAATTTTGAAATCTGAAGAAATAACCTCAGAATTCAATATTTACCTCAAACTTGGGTGTGTAAACCAGCAAGTCTGTAATAATATCAGCCCACATCTTTTTCATTTCATTCGCTTACAATTTATATGTTAATTTGACACGCAACAAATGTACGTATACTATTGTAAGGTAAAAGTTTATATTAAATCGCAAAGAAAACAATATTTTTATGAATAATAACAGATTTTTTTTAATGTTTTCAAATGTCGGAATTTATATTGTTGTTTCTGTAATCTTTATGACTCATAATTTACCAAATATAACAAATTCTTCATTTACTTTACACAGTAAAAATCATATAAAAATTTTTTAGCCTATTATATCTAGTGTTGATAACAAGTTATCATCATTAATAACCAAATAAAAAGACGATTTAACCGTCTTACGCTCATATCCTGCTGAATACACCGGATCCCGTCCGATCTCCGAAGTGAATCAGCTGCGAGCTATCTTAGTACTTGGATGGGAGACCTCCTGGGAACCGTTAGTGGCGTAAGTCTTCTTTTTTTTCATAATCATTTATCAAAGAACTATACATTTCTTTAAAAATAACTTTATAAAATTCGTAATATTCTTGGAAACAGTATAAAAATGCACTTTTTAATAATAATTCTTAAATTAAGTAACACAGTAACGATTAAAATCTACTGTTCTTGTCACGCAATTTGAAGTGTCACCAAAAAAACTAATATATAACTGGTATGTGTCATCTAAATTTTATTTACTTTAATTTTGAGTTACATATCCATTGCCGTATTCTATTCTTAATTAATTAATATTATTTAGTTAGTAAAAATTATAAAGATAGTTTTTGTTGGAGTGCTGCACCGCTCAAAAGACACCTTTTATTTAAACCACAAAATTAAACAGATTACAATAAACAGAATTATTTAATTAACAGACTTAATTAACTAAAGTATCAGACATCAACTAGGTGACGGATTCAACTAAGTGACGGATTCAACTAAGGCCTTCTAGAATATACAAGAGATAATACAATAAATATAATTAACTAAAGCTTACAGTTGACTAAAACAGATCTGTGATAACTTATCACCAGAAAAATATCAGATTTCAGAAATGTAGTTTAACCCTAAAATATACAATAATTAGGTAACTTAATAATATACTAAAATGATGAAATATCTAAAGATGACAAAAAGTATAAATGAAATAAAATGACAGATCTGTACTATATATATATAAAAAAGAATCTTCTAGAAATACAAAACAAAGAGTTAGTTTTGGGATAATGTTTTTCCCATGATCTAGATAGTTCTATGAGAGAAAATAGATGAGAAATAGAAGAGCCTTAGGTACAAAGAGTAAAGTACAAATGAGAACATTCGATAAAGGCTATATTCTTACTAGTTCTAGGAACGTGTACAGAATTCTAGTAACGTCTATAAGGAGCTAGTAAAAATAATAAAATCTGTATAGTAGTAAGTAAACGGCAATGAGATTTTAAATAAATAAAATTTGGGTGGCCACTATTGTTTTCGTAATCTTATTAATTTTTATAGTAAAAATTTTTACTATTTTGTACATACGCACCACCAAAACTTCTTATAAATTTTACTTATACAAATTTCCTTTAATTATTTTTACTGGAATTTCTAGCATTAAGTTTTCCCCCAAAAAAATACAGACATTATCTTTATGTGGAAATAAAGAAACTTTCATTTATGAAAATAAATTTAACTACATTTTATCAAGAAATCTGTAATTATCCTTATACTGTTCTATAAAGAAATCCTAGTCTTAATTTAATTTACTACCCATCAAAGTTATTAAAATTAATCCAATTGAATAAACAATTATAATTAAGTTGTATAGTTAGAAGATAACTTTTCAATACTTCACATTTTTGTAATTTTTATATAACTTTCAAAATAAATGTTTTTAGATTATTCTCATGATTGTAGGTTTTTTTAATTTTGTATTAATGACAAGTAATAATAATAATATTAGCAAAGAAGATATTTTTAAGTTAAGGATATAAAACAATGAAAAGAGGATGTAAATAAGCATGCAAAATTGTATTAAAAAACATGATTAAAAACAGAATTATATTTTTATAATTCATTTTTTTTAACTTCATCGTGGTTAATTAAAATAATTATTTAGTTTTATCTAATAAAATATGGGAAATGATAAGTATTCCTGATGCAATCTTTCTAGCCATCCAAATTCCGTGCTATTTTGTCTATGTATTAATGGCTATTTGTTTTACGTATAAATTAATTGCTGAAAGAGGAAAAGATACTTCTACAAATACATTTTTGATACATTTCAATTTTAATGCTATCGCTGATTTATTACTAGCTTTTACAATTATATTTTTTTACAAATTTTTACATTGGACATTTTTTCTTGATTATATATTGGAGTCTCAATGGATGAAAATAGCCTTCGGACCCTTACTAAATTCTACTATTGCTGCTTCAGTCATTGGTTGTACTTATACTGTTGTTAATAGATACTTTGCTATATGTAAACCCTTGATTTTTAAAGAAAAATGGACAAATAAAAATTCTTTACTCTTATGCTTTTTTCAATTTTTTGTACCATTGATGCTCTTTTACCATAATTTTTCGTTCAACGCTAAAAATATTTATGTTCAAAGTAATGATTTTTATGCTTTTTCCATACCATCTAATAATGTCAGATTAGTAAATAACTGTATCTTATTTGTTATAGTATCAATCTCAATATATATTACAATATATCAAAATCTAATAATTTTTAAGAGGTTCAGTGACATCGTTAATAATCTAAGTTCTAAAGAAAGAAAAAAGAAACATTTGATGATATTTTATATGGTTGCAACAACATTGTGTTTAGTGATATTATTTTTTGAACAAATTGCAAGACTTATCTTTGGAATTGTTAAGTACGAACATGGAACTTATTTTACATCTTTTTTATTATATTGGATACTACCAACATTAGCTATAATGCAACCTATTTCAACACTTATCATGTCTAAACAAATAAGACTTTACTTTTTATCATTTTATTTTAAACCATTTTTGCCAAAAAAATTTTAATTTAACATAGAATACACTTACTATAAAGCCTACTAAAACTGTGTTTAAAAGGATTTAATTTAATAAATTCTCAGATAAAATATATATTGTTTCATACAGTTTATCTAGATAACAATAAAGTTCTTAGTAACTTTTTATATTTAGCCTATTATTATTGTAAAAACAAAAAAAATTTATTCTTATGAAGAATTTTGACAATGTTTCAATTCCGAAAGATGTTTCTATTATAATTGAATAAAACGCCGTCATAGAATAATAAAATTAATCAATTTTCGTATAAATAAAAATTAATATTAATGTTTTTGATAGATTTTACAATTAATTATATAAAAAAAGTTTAAAAATCTGTATGTCACCGACTAAAATACTATTTATGTAAGATATTAAAAAATAACATCATTGCAATTGACAACCAGTTAATATAGTCATCACTAAAAATCAAAATAATAATAGAAGCCATCTCTGGCTTCACCCCAAAATTTTGAAATCTGAAGAAATAATCTTAGAATTCAATATTTACCTCAAACTTGGGTATGTAAACCAGCAAGTCTGTAATAATATCAGCCCACATATTTTTCATTTCATTCGCTTACAATTTATATGTTAATTTGACACGCAACAAATGTACGTATACTATTGTAAGGTCAATGTTTATATTAAATCGCAAAGAAAACAATAACTTTTTGAATAATAACAGATTTTTTTTAATGTTTTTAAATGTCAGAATTTATATTGTTGTTTCTGTAATCTTTATGACTCATAATTTACCAAATATAACAAATTCTTCATTTACTTTACACAGTAAAAATTATATAAAAATTTTTTTAGCCTATTATATCTAGTGTTGATAACAAAATATCATCATTAATAACCAAATAAGACGGCGATTTAACCGTCTTACGCTCATATCCTGCTGAATACACCGGATCCCGTCCGATCTCCGAAGTGAATCAGCTGCGAGCTATCTTAGTACTTGGATGGGAGACCTCCTGGGAACCGTTAGTGGCGTAAGTCTTCTTTTTTTCATAATCATTTATCAAAGAACTATACATCTCTTTAAAAATAACTTTATAAAATTCGTAATATTCTTGGAAACAGTATAAAAATGCACTTTTAATAACAATTCTTAAAAAATTAGCACCTTAATTAATTATTGAAATAATTTTTTACATTAAATAAGTTAATTTAACAATTTTTAAATAAAATTAAATATAGTAAATTTTAAATTTTTCTGCTAATCCCTTCCCTTTTTTATTTGTTAACTGTTCATTCTTAGAATGAAAGTAAAAAGCTTTAAAAATTAATTTAAATCTAAATTTACTTGCTTATCACATGGAATAAATCTCGTAAATTTGCTTTTATTAAATAACTAATTATTCCACCTTCATTAAGAAATGTTATTGCAGTTTTCTGATATATAGGATGTTTTCAAAATATGTATTATTTTCATGATATTTAGGTCTCCCTATCATATTTTGCTCTATTATAAGTATTCAATATTCATTTATATAGTCTTTTAAAAAAATGGCTATTTAACCTTTAAAGTAATAATGCTTTTGAGAACCATCTAGTACTTTTATTTTTTAAAAAAGTTATATGTGCATTATACATCTAGTTAAACATACATAAACACAACCTATCCAGATTCTATTTTTATCCCTATCATACTAACAATATGAAATTGAGACTTAAAACCTAAATGTAAATCTTATATATTTTCATAAAAGTACAAACAAACTAAAAAATGATTTACGAGTATGTAAACGTATAACTTAAAGAAAATCCGAAAATTATAACAAAATTAAATTCTTTAAATTATTTCTAAAATAAAAAACGAAACCTTTATCCCTGATGAAATATTGTTTATATTTAATTTTTAATTTTAGTCGTCAAAAACAATTTTAAATAGTGCTTAATTGTTTACATTACTTTTTTTAAATTATCTAAAATAAATAACCGAAGAAAAACGTAAAAATTTTTTTTAAATATAGAATTCTTTTGTTATGGCTGTTAAATATTTGCTATTTTCACAAATATATGATGTTTAGATAATTAGTTTTCTAACATTCTTTTAATTTTGATAAAGTCAATTTTAGGAAATATCCTAAACCCTGCGTAATTTTCAATAGTACTTATGTTTTGCGCAAATTTTTCAAAAGATCCTGAAATTTTGGCATTTGGCATTATGTAACTTTGATATGTAATATTTTTGTTGTTATTCGTATATATTATTACTTTAAAAAAATGCGTTGGTACTGCTATCCTTCCGTTTAATACTTCATATTCCATTATGTATACTGTACTGTTATTCCGTTCCACTTTCTTTGGAATAAATAAGGGGCCTGAAAGAATATGAGCAGTTAGATATACATTGTTTTCAATATATTTTCTTATTTTTTGTTCTAAATTACTCCATAGCCCTTGATTAAATCCTTTACCAACTTGAGGAGCAATATTGCTTAATGTAAAAGTTTTTTGCATTGTATCTTTAGAGTGTAAATAATTACCAGCTGCAGCCATATGCCCTCTGTCATAACCAGACTTCTAAAAAAATACATTAGGGAAGGATATAATTATTCAAATAAACAAATTACATAATAATCTTCAAGTGTTGATTGAAATGTTTTATAAAACGTTTTATCGGGTGAAAAATACTTATTCTTTCTTGTATTATTTTGAGAACGTTCTAAATTTTTACTGTTTATAACTTCAAGTACCCAGAATGGTATTCTATTTCTAGTGTCATAGCTAACTAGAAAACCATCCATATGCCTGACATTGTAATCTGTAGGAACACCATATTTTTCCAATTCCGATTCAACTCTTCCATAAAAATAATAAAAAGTACCAAATAAAAGGCAAATAATAGCTATTACGAGAAAAATATGGATTGCTTTTCTTTGTTCCATTTTGTTTACAAAAGGAGGCATATCTTGCAACGAAAATAACAACAATGTTCAATATTATTGCGCATCTGTTTATTTACAATAACTTTCACTTAATTATTCCTTAAATTTTAATATTTTAAATATTCTATCATTTTCAGAAAAACATAATGGAGAGGAGTACCAGAAAGAAATTTAGAGGAAAGAAAAAAAAATGTCTTATACCAAAACTAAAACTATTCCGTTCTAAGGAGCCACTCCTTTCTGTTTTCATGTGGGGTATTAATCATACAATGTCTGAATTGATGCACGTCCCTCCACCTGGTCTTTTACTACCAGATGATTTTAAGGCTAGCTCAAAGATTAAAGTTGATAATCATTTTTTTAATAAAGAACATATGCCTTCACACTTTAAAATTAAACAATACTGCCCTAATGTTTTTCGTTCCATTCGTGAACAATTTGGCATTTCACAACGTGAATTTTTAGCATCATTAGTATATAATGAACCCGAATTGGTTGTTGCTGAGAGTAGCGGAACCTCAAAATTATATATATCCTATGATAAAAAGTTCGTCATAAAAACTTTGGACTCCGATAATGTTGGTGAGTTACTTTCTATACTACCAAAATACCATGAATATGTTGTTTCAAAGAGAGGAAAAACTTTATTACCTCAAAATCTTGGACTTTATAGAATCACCGTCGATGGTGATATATGTTACCTTCTAGTCATGCGAAATATTTTTGGTTGTAAATATGCAATTCATAAAAAATATGATCTTAAAGGTTCTACTATACAGAGGCAAGCTTCAGAAAAAGAACGTACTAAAGATCTTCCAACATTTAAAGATAATGATTTTTTGGATGATAATTATAAAATATATCTTCCCAGTGATGCAAAAGAGCAATTAATGGGATTACTAAGATCTGATACAGAGTTTTTAACAAAACTTCATTTAATGGATTATTCACTTCTTGTTGGTATTCATGACATTGAACGTGCTGCAGCAGCAGATGAAGAAGAGTCTAAGGAACATAATATTCATTCATCTCCAGGCGGTGAGTCATCTGGAGGGGAGGAGTTAATGTGTCCCTCTCCACCAGATTCTCCACTCCCCTCAACAGGAGCTTTTACAACTAAATCAGAAGGTATTGATCTTGAAAATGAATTTTTTGCCATTATATCCAGTCCAGTGTCAGATAAGAAATTGATATATTTTATTGGATTAGTTGATATTCTAACTTACTATGGAGTTAAGAAGCGCACAGCTTCGGCAGCAAAATCAGTAAAGTATGGTTCTGAGGCTAAAGAATTATCTACAGTAAAACCTGAACAATATGCACGAAGGTTAATTGAATTCATCAACAAATCTGTCGTTACCCCGTCTTCATCAAATTAAAATAAATAAATGAAAAGAATGCGCACATTCAAAAGTACATTCAAATAAATTTTTTATCTTCATTTTTTTTTGTAATTAAATAATAATATATAATATATTTCTAAATAAATACGAAAATAATTACAAATATATTTTAAATAAAGACAAAAATATTACATATATATTAATAATATAAAAATTATTTAGAAAATATAGACTTCACAGCTGAATACAATCTTTTAGATAATTTTGTTGTATTTTTAGGAAATACCTCGTAGTAAATGTATGGATAACGTGATTTAAAAGTTTCTAATTCTTTTTTACGTACAGTGCTCGTTAAATTAGGATTAGTTATTATATATGTTAGTTGGGTACGAAGTTGTTTGTTAACATATTGGAAACATCGATAACATTCGTGATCTGTACACAATTTACCATCCTCATGTGACTTTCTAGTTGGTCTTGGTGGGGATGTTTTATGGAGAGCCGAGACTGTTGCCTGTATCTTTGGTGGAAAAGTAAATATTCTAGAGTAATTATCTAAGAAAAATGTTGTTATCCATACACAGACGGTCTTTGAGCTTGAATCTACCAAAATATTTGAAAAGTCACGTAGCAAAAAATAACGATTTGGTACTTGAGCTTTAAGTTGAATTGTATTGCTCTTCTCCAATGTAACCATATATTTAACAAACAACTGAATTCTTCTTCTTATATATGATGGTAGTAGAAGTAAAAGTGATGAAATTAAGTCAAGAAACTCCCCGGCATCCTCCTCCTCAATATCATTTGTTAAAAAACCATTACCAAGAATTTTACTGGTATCTCTCTCAAATAGAAAACTATTCTCTTCATTTGTCCAGTCGAAATCTTCGGGGATAGATGCTATAAATTCACTTGATAATGGTTTAAACTCTTTCAAGATTGTCCTTCCATTTTGTCTACAGGTTTTCAATAACATACGAATCCTTTTGTTATCACTCTTATAGAAAAATGCCATCTTTAAAATTAATCTCGTGAAATCCTCAGGAAGGTAGGGTTTTCCCTCAAAATGATCTAATTGATCTGCTTCAGTCATATGGAGAATATTGTCATACTCCGATAAATCTACAACAACCTTCTTACTATCATTACTGACCGCCATCGATTCCATAGAGGAAATAATTCGAGGAATCACATCCATATCAGGTTCTACACTAACTATTTGATGTAAATCAACATTCTCTAGATTCCTCCTCAAATCACTGCATGAATAATTCAATTGTTTCAACAACTTCCTTCTAACCTCTGAACCAACTATCTCTCTTAGGAATCCTCTTAATGCAACACCATAAATCATTTCATGAGTCAAGGAATGTCCATTCTGACCACACTCAGCAAAAATCTCTCTTTCTCCTGAATCTGATGCTGTATCAGAATCGTAGAAAATCTCAAAGTTATCCTGATCAGTATACAAAATAACACTTGTCCTTGATCTGTTACTATGGACAGTTTCAAAAACTTTACTATCTGAATTGATGACAACTAAATTGGAGTAAGAAGTTGATGGATATGTAATAGTGTTAGATGTTGAGGAGAAGTCGTTTTTACTGTAATTAGAAACTTTTTCATCGTCATCATTATTTGATGGTGACAATTCAATCTCTGTTGGTATATTGACAAGGCTACATCTCTCGATTGTATTGCATGAAATGTATTCTGGTATGAGATTTTCAATGACATTTGTTGTATTTGGAGACAATTCTGGACTTCCTGTTGGCATAGTGCTTTCAAAACCAGAATCTTGACTAAGAGATATCATTCTTTGTCTTGTATTACCATAAAAAACTCCTCTTTTTGTAGAAAAAGCAGATTGGTCAAATCGAGAACTCTCCGTTGGATTGAAATCAAAAGGAATCTCAGGGAAAGTATAATTCTCATTAATACAATACAACTTTGATGTTGAATCTTTAAAACTGTCATCACTATAACCTTTCCCAACCTCAATAATAAATCCTTCGCGTAAAAAATATGACAATAACGAAATAGAAATATTTCTATAATCTGTACCAGGTTTGGGATCATATACTCTTGGTACGATATTTGTCATCAAAAAAAGTACAGCCTCTCTACCGGTAAAAGAATCCTTATAACTTTTCAACATCCTCGTATGGACTGTTCTAGGGATACCATACTTAAAAAGTCTTCCAATTATAACAAACTGAAAAAAATATACATTATTCCTAATTAATCACAAAACATACACTTCTTGTTTGCCTAAATTTCCCACTTTTCAACCCATCAATATCCTTCTGAGATATCCATTGTTCTCTCGTTTCAAAAGTACTATATCTATCTTCAATTTTGCGGCGTCCTCCAATCTCATTGATACTAAATCTCTTCTTTGGAGTGTGACCTTCAGAGTTGAATGAAGACATCAAAACCGAGTTTCGAAGTTTCTTAACAAGAGTAACCATTGTTAGTAATCATAAAAAATAATAAGAGAAGAAGAAAATGACAAAATGAATGAATGAATAAGAAGTTTAAATATAAAAGTCATCGAAAAGACAAACATTTATTTGATTGAATGAATGATTATTTACGGTGAGGTCTATTACTTATTAAAGATCGAGAAACTTTTTCAAACCTTCTCTTTTTATCATCGTTTTCTCTTAGTTTTGCTAAATCTACGTACTCTCCCGAGGTCTGTTGGAAAATTGATGATGTTCCTGTCGTTGTTGTGGTTTTGTTTTTGTTCCTTCTACTTGTTTTCTTTGGTAATTTAGTTTCAGTGGGTGGGGAAGTTAATGAAGATGTTGAAGAGTCAGTTAATACTCTACTGTTGTATTTTGAAGCGATTTTGGAGATTGAAATGGAGATGTTGACATCATAATCACTTTGGGAACGATGTAAAATCATATGTAGACGCTCCATAATTTCTGGTAATTGATTTATTCCATCTTGTGATGATTTAAAAACAATTTTTGACATTTTATATTATAATTAATTAACAAGAATAACTACCGACGTTTTTTTACATTTCTCTAATTAATATATGAAAAATTACCATCGAAATTTGTTTTTTGACATTCCAGATTATTATTTATAAATTTTTTGAATCAAAGATTATGCAATATGTCACTTCGTGGTTTTTTATCAATTACATCTCCTTTTCTAAAAAGCAAATTAACTTATGTAAATAATCTTTAAAAAAAATTACTAAAAATATCATATTAATTAATATTCTAGTATTCAAAAATAGGAAAGAAATACTTTTATATATATAAAAAATAGAATGATTTTTGTTATTATAATATGTTTACACGTTTTTTACTATTTTTTTTCTTATTAATTCTACCTTACATCAATTGTAAAATTAATATAACAGTATGTTTTACAAAAATATGGAAGTATGGACCATCTGAGGGTGTAAAATCTCCACAATGGGATAACCATCCAGCAAATACCACTGTTGAAGTATTTTTTTTATCAAGAGTCAACTCTACACATTTCAATAAAAGTGAAGGTGAAGAATTGAGGAATGTAGTTGAGATGTATCTTCCAATAGATAGTTACCAGGGAATGACATATCCATGTCTCAGTAAAACCTTAGATTGGCCAAAAACAAAAGAGGACGAATTCAAATTAAAACAAATTCTCCTACATTCTTCACAAAAAGAAGAATTTGCTTACTCTTTTATACAAGTAAAGTACAAAAATATAAAATACGAAAAACTACCATTTGAAGGTCATGTTTTGACAAGAGAAGATTTCCTATTAATTGATACTGAGCTTGGTATAGAATATGTTATCCCAGCAACCCCTTTCATGAAAAATGGTATACTTGATGGAAGTAAAATTGTCATAAACACAACACCACAAGAAACTCACAGCATAAAAATCGGTAGTTTATCTTTTAATAACCCACTACATTTTTTGTCAATTTTATCCATATCTGTCGCAGCCGTTTGTTTCGTACTCTTTATTTGTATGATAATACTTTTAATCTGTTCTTGTACACAAAGAACAGAGAAAAATAAAAAATTAAGGATGGCTTCAATGACTATTGAAAGAGAGATGATAATAAAAGGAATGAATGAAATTAATAAGGAAAGTGATGATACTTCTACCGGAACTGATGATGAAGTTTAAAATAAACATATAATGCTTAAATAATTAATTAATAATAAAAATAACTACTATTAGTGTTTTTTTATTTATGTATCTGAGGAGTATTTTGGTTTTACATTCCTGGTCCCATTTGAGGAACGCCTTTTTCTTTTCCCACCACTATTGTTTGTGTGATAAGATTGTTGTTGATGGGGAACTCCTTTCATTTCTATTCTTGTGGATCTTTCTAGAGGTGTTTGTCCATTTTTGTTTCCAAGATATCTATCGTTAAATAAAACAAACCCTCTGTATGTTTGGAGGGCAATAATTAGGGCATTCTTACAAATAAAAAACATCATTGTATATGTTACAAGTCCATGTTGGAGGATAAGGAAAAGTCGTACACAAAGAAATGGTATATCTTGAAGACCATTCGCTAATATAATAGCCCAAATATCTATATCATAAATAACATTCATTTTATTATTGTTATTATAATTAATTCTCGAATCCTCATAATCCGTTGTTGTTATTGCTACCCTCATCTTTCTTGCCCTGGTATTTGTTAATATAAACGGAAACTGTAAAAGAGACAGCGTCCATGCTCCAAGAACAAGAAGTTGAACTGTATAGTTTGTGTAAACAACTTTCTCTTTAAAAACATCAAAAAATTCCACAATATCCGAGGAGATAGCCTATAAATAAGAAATAAATTTTTATTACATTTGGGGATAATTATAAATATAAAAATAAAGAAAACATACCAAATATGCCAATAATATTTGTGATAATTGTTCTCTACTTATCTCACCCTTGGGTAACATCCAACGCCCTATTATAAGAACGACTAATAATAATTGCTCTATCAGCTGGAAATATAGACCATCTTCTTTTCTTAACTCATCTGCTTTCCTCCATTCACACATCTTGGTTTCCATTAACCATATTGGTGGGGCTGTTGATGCTATGTATAATGCTATTGATGGAGAGAACCACTTTCTTTCATCTCCGACACGCATTATTATTGTGTGGGATCCCTCAACAACAATGCTTATGGAAATTAAGGCAAATGTCCATATTGAGGATTCACCACGAATTTTGACAGTTTGCCATATCGTTAAGATAGAATGTATAATAAATAAACTCCGAGCAAGGATAGCTCGGGTAATGTTAAATAATATCATATCACCTTGACTAAATTTTGTCATAAAAAATTGTGTCTCCTCATCAGGTTCTTTATTATTATTTCTTAAATTAGTCCCACTATTACGGTGGTGATTATGATGATGATGATGGTGTTTCTTTGGAGTTGTTGGTGGTCGATTATAAAGAAGGCACGTATCACAATGATCTTCCTCTTCATTTATTCGCATCATCCTCTTAAAATATCTAAATGAAGTCGTAAAAAATTAAAATATTATAAATAATTTGACATGATAGTAAAAACGGTTAAATAACTAAAATAATAAAAAAGAAGTTTGAAATTTTATGAATATATATTTATCCATATCTATAAATTTCAATCTCTCCCAAGAGATAGTGATATATTAGGAAAAAAAGTTGATAAGACAGATGGAAAAATAGAAGAAAGTATAAAAATATATAGTTTATTATTTTTTGTATTTTTAAAGATGAGATCTATATTTTTTTTTGTAAGTATAAAAATTGATTGTAATTACTTAATTACCTCTTTTTAGGTATTTTTGTTATACAAACACCACATCTAAGTAGAGGAATAATACATTTTGTACAGATAGTTATAATAGCAAGGATAATTAAAACACAAACTGAAACCTCGAAAGCAAACATTATAAGTTCAGTTGTTGTATTTATACCATCAAACCATTTTCTAGGATCCATTTGTACTAATAAGTTCTCCAAACCCCTTTCATTACACCTATCACAGTCACCAACTTTTGATATCCAACGATGTGAAACTGTATAAACTTGAAGGGGCACTGATTTATATGGTAACCAAGAACATTGTTGTCCTCTAACATCTCCAGCTGGGTGGAAACAAACATATCTTGTTGAGTTAACGCTTCCTGGTACTGTTATAATACAATTAAATTCCCTTGTTGAGTTTTCATCTATCAAGACACTAAAGACAATATCTATATTTGTTTTATCCTCTGATGAATATACCATTCCAATTACTGTTCCCCTTGCTTCATAAAAAGTTATGTTTAAGAATCTATTACTTTCTTTGTCTAATTGAATTGTTCCATTAAACGACGAAAATTGACTGGAGTGTGTTAATATTGATGGTTTAAATTGTGTCTTGACAGATCCAAGAATACTAATTCCCTCAGAATGTATTACTTTCATTACCCTCCCATCCTCAACGTTAACACTCTTCACCCATGGTTCCTCTGTCAAAACACTACCCAATGATATATTTTTATCACCATTATTAGAGCCATCAATGACAAATTGTTCTGCATTTAACATTGATTTATACTTTTGGAGTTTACAATCCTCAATATCAACATGATGAGCATTTTTAATTTTAATTTGTCCTTTTCGTATACTCCACACTCCATCACTCTCTTGACGCATCCAACCTAACTTGTCAAGAGATGTTTCATGGATGTCATTTATTGGGATGTTTCCACGAATTAACTTGTCTCTTTCTCCCTCTTGCCAAAAGTACATTCCAGGTTCTAGTTGGCGGTGGGGTTTACCACCAGATACTGTTAGATGGATTTTGTTGTATGTCATTAATTCGATTTTTGCTTCACCTTTGTTTAGTGGTATCTCGAAAATATCCTCATCAGAGAGTCTCCATCTTTGATTTATTCTTTCAAAAAATTTATACTCAAAAACTAAGATTGTATCTGGTTGTTTTACTTTAATTGTTTTATATACTGTATCTTTGTATGGCTCAAAATTAATTTCACAACATACTTCACTTTTTTGGGACCCAAAACATCCTGTATTTGATTGGGAGTCATAATATGTCCTATAACATATGTTCTTACTATTCCCTGTGTTACTGCAATTTTTATAGTTATATGAAGTTATTGAGCATACTTTATCACCACCAGGACAATCACATATACAATTTGTTGAGATTAATGGTATACCGAAATTATATGATCCTATAATAGGGTAATGTTGTTCTAATCTTAAATATTGTAGTGTATATAAAACATTTGTTTCATTATTATTCTGTAATAAAAAAAATTATATTAATAATAAAAAAATAATAAAGTATTAAAAAAATCTTACAGATACTAACAAGCATACTGTATCATTTAATGACATCTGAAGTTGTGAAACACTAAAAACATTAACATTCCTTCCCATTTCATCGGTTTCCTTAATTTCACCCTCCATAACTTGAGATTTAGAACAATGCGGCAACTTATTAATAGCGCTTCCTTTTGTAAGCGAATAAAAAAGTGCCAAAAAAACGAGATTATAAACTTTCATCCTAATAAAACATCTATAAATATGTACACATAAATAAGTAATATATTGTCTCTTAATAAATAAATAGTTATCATAAAAGGTACTCTCTGATAAATAACAATAATAACTCTAAAGGTCATTTTGATCTCGAAAGCTCAAACAAAAATTTTCAATGTTAAAATACAAGTGGTACTTAAGAATGTGCTTACCTTTTCAAGAAAGAATCAACCATGACCATAACTATTTAACATATAATATGTTTCTTATTATTATTGATAAATATATATTTATTATTATTAAAACTTTTGTGATAAGTAAATGATAAAATTTAATGAAAAAAGTATTTCCTTAGGCACTTTCATATAATATAAATATTAACTAAATATAAATTATATAAACCGTTAATGGTTATCAAATATATATAAAAATAATTACAATATTATTTTAAATACCCTCTGTCAAACTATATAACCTTGTACCGGAAGCAGGAATGTCAAAATTAATCTGGATAAAAAGTATATATACCTATTTAGATTACCATTCTTTTCATAATATTATTATTTTGTTTCACATCAATGAAGGGACAAAATCACAATACATAATAGTTTTATGAAATTATTTAATAATATATACTCTAATATTTCTATATGAATTGGACCGTTATTCATCACTGCTTTTGAAGGTCGATCCATACATGATATACTTTATCTTTTATGTTATTTATAAAGTTAATTGAGGGATCCATGATATAGATATTGTATAAACATTTACAATCACTCTGTCAGCAATGTATATTAATAAACTTTTACAGTTAAATTATATAAAGTTAAACAATAAACTGATAATTTTTACACCTACTTGTTGGTATTAGATTTGGATACAATCTTCAATTATCAATATTATAAAATTAATGGATGACCTTCTTTAAATAATATATTTATACAGTCTTTTTGAGTTATTATCAATATTTCACTTTACTGATATAAATAATATTTTACTTTTTGTTTTAGTGAAAGTTAATTGAATGAAATTTTAATGGGGAAAAGTTAAAAAGGATTTTAATGTTTAATTAATTGAAATCATTTGTTTTCTCTAATGAAGACATTCTAAAATTCTATTAATCTGTTGTAAGATAATTCTACAATTTAATGAAAATTTGTTAGTATCAAAGTTACTGTCAAATAAATCACAGTGTCTATGTGGACTTTTTTTAAATTTATAGTATTTTTATCTTATATTTAGAATTTTTAAAAAATAATCAAATAAACAATAAATATAACTAATATTTATGGCTAAATTCACAAAACAAAAACAAATTAATAAATATAATAAATTTGAGAATATCCCCAATTGTAGAATAAATAAAAATTCAAATAAAATTCAAACGTACGAAATTCCTTTTAAATAAACATTTTTCAATAAAATTTAATCAAAATTCCTAAGTTTCACCTTTAACAATAAAAACTTCAATTATAACATTACTTACAAGAATACAATGATTAAACTTCAATTAGCTATACATTTCAATTAATATTTCTGATATCACTAATAATCATACATATTAAAAATAAAAAGTACCAATTGAAATATATAATTTTATTGTTAAAAAATTAAAACATATCTTTTGAAATGAAATTTTTTGTTTCAATTATGCTATAAATGTTTTTTTTCATCTTCCTCAACAAATACACATTTTATAAAATAATATTAAATATTGGAATCCCTTTATTTATTAAATAATAATTCAAAAAATTTTTTGATTATTATATCATGAGTCATAATTTACTTTTTAATGATAATAAAAAATTCTTTCAGAAAATGTACTTGATAATTATGTTTAATTTAGAATTTTTTTTATAAATTACCGAGGTCCCTCTAAAAATTATATGTCATCATGCACCACTTATAAAGATCCCTTTCAAAAAGCAATCCTTATACAATTTCTTTTTTAACATTAAGTTTTTAAGATTATTAATAGATTAATTAGGTGCTAATTAGATATATTGTTCCCTTTGAGAATAGTCTAGTTACGTCAGAACAACATTTGCTTTTATTATTTCCTAATTAGCTATTTATGTATAATGCTAAAATTTATAAAACTAACAATATAATTTAAAACTATTTATATCATACTTAAGACATCTGAGAAAGCCTTTTTGATTATGCATAATATAAAATTAGACTTAAAATGTAGTTTGACCTAGAATCTTCGAAATACAAGCATCATCTCGATTACAAAAAATGACCTAACTGTTTAATCAAATTTACTGCCATCAAACTACTTTCACAACATTCATATAAAGTAAAGTAAAACCATTTCATCAAATGTTTGTTTTCACGAGATGGAAACAATTTCTAGCTACACAACACAAGTTTCTATACACACTACCACATTCCTACCACACAATGCCGTTGCTGCTGTATTCATCTACGCTTTCACCTTTATTTTTTTATTCTTGATATTATTATCAATTCTATCATTACTTTTAACACCTGTTGTTATTGCCGATCTTGCTCCAGCTGTTTATTTTTGCTGTTGCTGTTGGTACCTTCCATGTTTCATGCCTCTAGCAATTGTGATTGTATTTACGTTTTTTTTAATCCCATTTCCATTGTTGTTTATGATTCTACTTATTATTACCTTTTTTCATTACTGGATTTTATGGATTAACTCAAGATATGTGATGCATGATGTTGATGTGATTCAAATTGTCTGAAACTAATGTTAAAAATTACTAATTGTTATGTTTTAGAAGTTTTTTGCTGGTTTTTATACGGTACTTAGTAAATATATTTATATAATTGTTTTTAAAGTCAAGGAAAAATAATATAAAAATTTAATTAATCCACTTCCTGTGAATGTATATTGTTGTAATTGACTATAATTATATAAATTAAAAAATTAAAACAATAAAGATGTAATCAATATCTCCAATTCATCAAATTATTTTTAATAAAGATTAAACATTAATATTTATATAATTTAATATTAACTTTAAAACTTCCTTTCTGAATTTTTCATAAACATTATTAATTGCAACGTAATAAATTGGTTTAGAAGTTTATATTTATAGGTTTTTACTAATACGCAATTAACTATTTTTTTTAGTTCATTATTTACTAAAACGTTTCATAAATAATATATAAATGCAATTAATAGAATTCAATTACCATTCCTATCTTTAAGGCATATAATTTAACAATTGTAACCTTTTTTTCCATAAAAAATTAATAAAAATAATGATTGGTATAATTGAAAATATTTATACATATTCTTAAATTATCTTAAACAAATACGGGTACAAAGTATCATTAATTTATGTTACTACAAACTATAAAGATAACAAATGATCGGAACAAACACGTTGACAAGACAAGTTATTTGGTCACTTGATTTTACAATTGTGTAAAATAATATATAAAGAAATATCTGAAATGTTTGAACACTAATACCTTAACTATTCTGATAACGCTTTATTTTCAAAGGTTAAATTCTATTAATTAATAAAATATATAAAAAGGAATGTATTTCGTATCATTGTACTTTAGGAATACATTTAAAAACAGATAGAGTGTTTTTGTTCATTCATTTTACATATAATTCTCCAATTATATCATAGTTGTTTTAGATTGTTGTTATAATTTTCTTTATCGATATGTTTGTTTATCGTTGTTGAGTATATATATAATTGACTGGAGTAAATAACAAATATTTATTAAAAGATATAAATCACTATGTTTTTTTTTGTTTCATCTAACAGCGTTTGATCATATTTTGAACAAAATGTTGTTATTTTACTATCAGCGTTTTTGGGATAATCTTTACGATAATTTTATCATTGCATTCAAATTTGACCTCTATACAATTCTATATAAAATGCAATTACTATAATTAATTCATTTATTCCAGGATGCTATCAACATTATCAAAAGCTACACGTTCCAGTGTTATTTGTTCCAGAGCAACATTAAGAACTACAAGTGTAAACTTCAGTGATAACAAGAAAAAGGCACCTGAAACAAATTCATTTGTTACTAACTTATTCAGAGGAAAATTATGTCTAGATACTACTTTTCCTTATCCATTAAACCTTAATTCTGACCGTAAAGAGATGTTGTCTATGGTAATTGGACCAACAGAAAACTTCCTAAAAAATGTTAATAATGCTCAACTTAATGATCAAAACGGTAAGGTACCTATGGAACACTTAAAGGAATTCGCCCAACTCGGAGCTTTTGGTATCCTGGTACCAGAGGAATATGGAGGTGCTGGGATGAATAATACTCAAATGGGTAGACTTGCCGAGTTGGTTGGTTCATATGACTTGGCATTAGGTGTCATTATGGGTGCTCATCAATCCATTGGATACAAAGGAATCCTCCTTTTCGGAACACCAGAACAAAAAGCAAAATACTTACCTGATCTTGCCTCTGCTAACAAATTCGCTAGTTTCTGTTTAACTGAACCTGACCATGGTTCTGACGCCAACAACATCCGTTCTAGAGCTGTCAAATCTGAATGTGGAAAGTATTATACTCTTAATGGTAGCAAAATTTACATAACAAATGGAGGAATTGCTGATGTCTTCACTGTCTTTGCACAGACTCCCATCAAACAAGAAGATGGAACATATAAAGATAAAATGTCAGCTTTCATTGTTGAGAGATCCTTTGGAGGTTTAACCAACAGTGCTGAACCAAAGAAACTTGGACTTAAATCCAACTCAACTGTTGAGTTGTATTTTGATAATGTTAAGATTCCAGCTGAAAACCTTCTCGGAAAGGAGGGAGAAGGATTCAAAATTGCTATGAATATACTTAATAATGGAAGATTCGGTATCCCAGCAGCTATGACTGGATCCATGAAATTTTGTATTGATAAGACAATCAATTGGATTACAAATAGAAAACAATTCGGACATAAACTTCAAGAATACGTTAATGTCCATGAGAAGGTAGCCGGAATGTTGGTAAGACACTATGCAGCTGAATCAATGTTGTATATGTTAGCTTCTAACATGGATGCAGGTGTTACTGATTTCCAACTTGAAGCAGCTCTAGCTAAAGTTTATTGTTCTGATGGTGCATGGCAGACTTGTGATGACGCTATCCAATTACATGGTGGTATGGGTTACATGACGGAGACTGGTCTTGAGAGAGTTCTTAGAGATTTAAGAGTTTTCAGAATATTTGAGGGTGCCAATGATATTATGAAGTTGTTTGTTGCTTTGACTGGAATGAATCACGCTGGTAAACACCTTCAACAGACTGCTAAAGAAATCAAATCTGGTGGTATTGGTACATTATTTGGTGAGGTTATGCGTAAAGCTACTGGTTCTACTGGTGGAAGTTTTGAAGGCCATGTCCATCCCAAACTTTCAAAGGAAGCTGAGAAAGTTAATGCTTGTATAGCTACTTTCGGTAATGTAATTCAAGGATTATTGATGAAGTATAAGAAAGGAATTATAGAGAGACAGTATGAGCAAATTCGTATAGGTGAAGCAGCAATGGATATCTATGCCTCAGTATGTTCACTTTCACGTTGTACATATAGTTTAAAACATAATGCCCCAAATGTTGATCATGAAGTTAAGTTAGTTCAACTCCTCGTAGAACAATCAATAAATCGTGCCACACAAAATCTCAATTTAGCCAAAAATGCACCACAAAATGAACTTTCCCTCATTACTGAACTAACAAAAGACGTCTGCTCCAATGGTAAACTTCTCCAGCACCATCCAACAGATTTGTGAGATTCAATTTTGCCTTAATTATAACATTAATTAGAACAATTTTTGTGTATTGAAAAATTTTTTTCATTAAATATGTACATTTTAAATTATTTTTTATCCACTAAATTTAGTGTTTATATTTTATTAATTAATCTTCACTTAACTTCATTTTAATATGTATTGTGGTAATAATGGTTGGATAATTTAACAAATACTCCCACGTCCTCAAATTGTTAATTTTAATTTTGTCTCTTCTCATTTAATATTTCATCATCATTTCCTAAAGATATATAGGAATATATTTCAATAGTATATTTTTATTCTACATATTTTGGTGTTTTTCTATGATATGATTTGGAATATTTCTTTTTTAATTATTAGTATGTATATTACTAAAAAAATTATTAATTACCTACATTAAAGTAGGCAATTATCTAATATTAAAAATGTTTATGAAATAGGCAATAGAAGACGTGAGGAATTCTTATAACATCATCCTATTTAGAATTTTTTAACTACATGTTTTTTTTAACTGTTTCAGATATTTATTAATGTTTATTTTTAGTTATAATATAATAAATTAAAATGTGTATGCTTGATTAAAATAAATATTAAAGTACAAAATAGAACCAAATAGTAAGATAAAGTTTCTCTAAATCTTTGGATGAGACTGAGGAATGAAGTAAGATATAAACAACGGATAATACAAAATCTTATTTTTTTGTCTTGTTAAATTATCTTTATTATATAAATACTGTATAATATGTGTTGTTTATTATTCCATTCTCTTGGAAACCACGCATTTTTCATCTTAAAAAAATTAAAGAAACGGATAAAATTCTTAAATGATCACGATATATATAGAATGTGATATGAAATTAAAATGACTAATAAAGTAGATAAGCTGTGTAAAATAAATACTGTCTATCAATTTCCATGATATCCTAAAATTAAATTTGCAAACTTCACATATTTAATGATTGTGAGATGAAACCACAAAATTGATTTCATAAAATTAAAAACATCTTTTAAATTTCTAAGAAAGCTTTTAAACATCCTTTAAATTGACTTGCATGATATTTGTATTAAATTTTTGAGATAATATCTAAAATTACTGGAACAGATTTCTTTTGTCATATATTTTATATATTATTTATTTTATTAAAAAATGCTTCCAAGACATTCTTTTAATACTTTATTAAGGAATATAATTAAATATATTATAAACTAATAAGGATATAATAATTTGTTAAGATAAAATATTATTTAATGGGAAGATTAATCTGTTATTTGATGCTTCTAAAAATTATAATAACAAGATAAGTATATTCTTCATTTATTCTTCTTTTAGACAAATCTGTTATTTAGGTATTAAATAAATAACTTTCTATGTCGTTTTAATTTCTTATACAAACAATAACAAAGATTAGTTCTGGTTATTATATTGGCATTTTTGATATTATTAATAATTGAATTTTTAATTATATATATATTTGGTACATAAAACTCAAAGTGATATAGATAAAGTTTTTTTTCATTATATTTTGAACTAAAGATAATTAAATTTGATAAATTAAAGCAGTAGTTTTTTCAAGACTAATCTTGTGTGAAGTAATTCCCAATTTTTCGATAATAAAATATGGAAAATGTATTTTTATTTTTGATGACGAAAAGTTTACTCTTTTATATATTATTACCTCATAATATTTTTTAACTATAACTAATAAATATATACGTAATTTTGTATCATTATAAAAAAATTGTACCCATGTTTATTCAAAATTCTCCATAAAATAAGTATCATTCCTCAACCAATATTTTTTGTTAATTCCCATTATACCACAAACAATAAAGTACAAGTATAATTCTTTATTTTTTTACTTTTGTCACCACATATCCTTAAAGGTGATAAAGACGTTTAAATATCATAAAATATTGTTTCTATTTTCAAAATACTAATTAACCACGCCTTATTTCTCTATCCTTATTATATATTTATAAAAGTATGTTAGGAAATATTTTTCACTTTCAAAAAACTTTAGATTCATGGAATTTTAAATTATAAAAAAATAATTTAATCACCATATGTTTATTCTAATATATATCAACCATATCTTACTATCATATTTTTAAGTGTATTTATCTCTTTTTTTTAGGCTAGCAAATATGCATGATATCTTTTGTGAAAGCAATTTTGATAAGGATATTTTGAAGTATTCTAATAGTGAATTAATGTGGATACGGAGACAATTGTATAGGGCACTCTTTCTGGATGAGGAGAATCATAAATTTCTGATAAAACAAGAAGTGTTTCTAAAAAAACTTATAATGGATGAGTACAAGAAGAAAAGAGATGAAAATAAGGTTAATAGTGGAACAGAAAATCAAAATGCAATGAAAAAATCTGTTTCAACAGTATCCTTATTTTCTAATAGCTCTGAAACATCCATTATATCTTCAATATCATTACTGGTATTCTCTTCCATTGTTTGTCAATCCTGTTCAAAACTACTAGGAAGACTCATTAATCGGGGAGAGAGTTGTAAAAAATGTAAAATGGTAATCTGTAAAAATTGTTCGTACACCTTTGATTGGTACAATGGAAAGTGCTTATATTGTATTGAGTGCTTTGCAGAAACGTATGTTGTAAATTTAATAACATTTATAATCTAATGATATCATATGTGACATTTCAGATATCTAAATGTTATTAAATATGGTTTACAACCAAAAATTCAAAATAAAAATATACAAATGGGTGGTGCTGAAGTAAGGAAAAAGCTTATCATCAAAATTGATAATGAATTAGAAAGAAGATTCACAGAAAGATCAGAGGAAATATCGAATTTTCGTAATGCCTTTGAGAGACAATTAAAAATTGAGGAACGATGTAATAAAATACGTAATGGACCAATTAAGTCTAGTAACTTACTTTCTGTACCAACAATAACACTTTCAAGAACGGATGATACTCCAGAGGACATTCAAAGTACTTCAAAAAAACAAACACTATTTATTGGAGATTCTCTCCGAAGATATTCATGCCAGGGGACTTCTGATGATATATATGATATAATAATGGGAAACAATTTCTTATCCAACAAATTAGAAGAGGGTGTTAATGATACTAATAATACCACAACAACATCTACCATTCATAACGACCATAATTATTTGAAAGGAAAATATAAGTAATTTTTAAAATGTTTATTTATTATAAAAATATTATTATTTTTAACAAAAATAAGGGTTGTAATAAAGTAGAAAAAAAAACGTGACGTTTTTACAATTTTTTATTCTCTACTGCAACTTTACATGTACTTTCTAATATCTACAGACTCTAGAAATAAATTCGAATAAACTAATTATTTTTTTAACCTAATAATATAAAAAAATATATACATAATCTATAAACAGAAACATAAAATTTTTATTTTTAGATATAATATAAAAGTGCACATATGCTTATATGAATGGTAGCAACGATAAATTTTAAAAAAAAAGGAAAATGTTTGTAGGTTTGTTAGAAAAAAATATATGCATATAGCATGGTGGATTACCAGATGACGTCATCACATCTAATAAGGTTTTTTAAAAAATAAATTTATGTAATAAAAAGGAGTGTAATTTTGAAATTAAATTAATATGGACTACACATAATAATATATTTGTTTTAATTAATATTCAATAAAACAAGAAGTAAGTAATTTATTTATTTCTCCTCAAAATTTTGATATATTTTTGACAATAAAATATTAGTTGAATGCCATATCATCTATTAATGCTTCGAAAATTGAATTTTTTGGTCCTCGTTTTAGGTCAATGGTCGATGAAACTGATGATGTTGTGGATGAGGGATCATCTTTGTTTAGGGAATTTACACTTTCTAATTGATTATTAGCTCCTGTTGATTGTGTTTTGTCTAGTAAGAGGTCATTTTCTTTTCCCCCTTGTGTTTTTGGTTGTTTTGTGCTATTTTCATTTCCATTTTGTGCCGGGAATACGTAAACATCCTCTTTAGGTGATATTTTTTTCTCCTCCAATAGACCGTTATTGTTATTTGTAAGTAATCCTTGAGGTTTGTTTTGGTTTAAATTGTGCTCTCCAAAAATATCAAATGGTTCTTCTTTTTGTGAACTATTCTTCATTGTTTTTTGTTCTTTAAGGGCATCTCCAAGTGTTGGTTCTTCTAATTCAGTTGGAAATAGGTCTTGATGATGTCCTTGATTATTATTTACATTTGAATTTTTACCTTTTTTGCTATTCTCTCCCTGTGTTTCTTGAGAAGCTTTGTTAAGTTCATCAAAGAAAGCATTAGAAGCGTTATGCATTTCTTTTGAATTTTTCTTACTGCTTTTCTTGTCTTCTTTTAAAGATACTCTTTTTTTGATAATAGCTTCTTGTACTGGAACTACTGTAGGTTTAATTGGTGACAACAAAACATCAGGCGCTAAAGATTCTGTTTTTGAAGTTTCTGGACCACTACAAATCGATGAAGTATCTATATTATTATTCTTAGTTTCACCTTTCAACAATCTTGGTTCGAAAGGCCTGACTTCTGGTGTTAGTTTTGGAGTAGGATAAGCCGTTGCCGAATCAGCTCTAGCAAGTCTATGAACAATCTCTTTTATCTTCGCACTTAATTCTTCACTCTTCTTATTACTGTCCTTTTTAATTTTATCACCAACTTGTGTGCTATCGCTTTTTGATGAAACAAGATGACAAGATTGTAGTTGTTGGATACTGTTTCTCTGAATATTGGCTTGTACTTTTTTATAAAAAAAGTAACTAGCAAGTGAAAGTAATAAAAGTACAATAATATTGAATTTGTAAGTAGAAACTAAGATACCAAAATTTTTTTGAATAACTGCTTGTGTCCTGGATTCCTTCTCAAGAACAGAACCAACAACACCTTTAATGTCATCCTCAATTGCTGTTACAGTTTCATCAATAATATGTTCACCTTTCTCAATAACAGAGTGTACTTTCTTCAATATGTTACTATCATTATCTTTACAACATTTTATCCAAAACTGATATGATTTGACGAAAGACTTTACATAAAATGTAAAAATATGGCTAATTACGCCAGACTCCTGATGAGACATTAATTTTCATGTAATTAATTAATTTTTTCATACTACAGAATATTTATAAACATTTTTAGATAATTTAAATTACAATATTTCATTTTTTCAAAAAAACAAATTAAATTGTAATTAAATATGTTTTATACAATTAAAATGTTATTTTTATCATTATTTACAAATTTTTTTTGTTATACATACTTTTCATTCTGTATTCTAAGAAAAAACTCTCATAATTATGAGTATACAAGATGAAAGATTAAAATATTTTGGCGGAACTGCTATTTTTATTACAATCGCAGTTGGGATATTATTTTATAATTATTACTCATCCGTGAAGAAAAAAGAAGAAAAAGAATTAAGGGAAAAGAAGACAAAAGATGAAAATGAATTAAGCGAAAAGGGTACAAAAAATGAAAAAGAGTTCAGGGAAAAGAAGACAAAAGATGAAAATGAATTCAAGGAAAAGAAAATAATAAAACAGGATTTACCTAAGGATGACGTAAATGCTAACGTAAATATTAATAATATTCTACAGGGGACATTAGACTTTAAAACATCAAGTGATAGTGAAAATACTTCTATATCAAAGACTGCTGCTGAAGATGAAGACCCACCAACGGACTTAGATGGGGCAGCTTCTTTTCGTGAGGAACATCCACCTGTTGAAAAGATCAAGAAGAAGCAGCAAAATAATGAGGTAAAAGAGAAGCCAAAAAGTAATATTAGAACACCCTCGAAAGGAATGTATGGAAATAAAGCTTTTAAGGAGGATGATCCGATAAGAAACTTAATATTAAAGAAGAAGAAGAGCAAAGCAGAATAAAAAATTGTAATAAAAAATATTAACCTAACACCAACTCAATGGAGAATTTGAATTTAATTTAAAAAAAGGTTATTTTTGCATCATAAAACACATTGTAAAACATTTCATTTATACATAAAATATTTTTAAAAACATCCACTATCTCTTTCATGACGCTTTAAAGAATTTCAACAGTTATCATATAGCTTAAAATCTTTATCTCATATCTGTATCTAATAATAGAAAGTCAAAACAAACAATTCCACATGTCTATTACCCCTAAATACAATTCAATATTAATATTTTTGTAAAAATAATATTCAAATATCAAATACAAACAAATTATTTGTAAATATAACAATTTAATTTCATCCATTTAATAGCCAAAATTCATTTATTCTGAATTTTGGTTATGTCTATGACATTATCTTTTATTTTTCTATTCTTCAAAGCAGCACTTGGATTCTTATTTGTCATTAAATATATTCAGTATATTGTAATTATCATTGATAGAACGAGTAGTGAGTTAAATAGATCTTTAATTAGGATAAAGTATGAAAAAAAGGATAATTTCGACAAGAGTAAGGAGATAAACAATAATAAGGAGGAAGTTTATGATAATAATAAGTTGGGAAATTACGTCGATGGGTCGTCGAATTACAGTATTTCCGAGTTTACAGATGATAGTAGATTGTATTCCTCGTCTTCAATGACATATTCTAACTATATTAGAAGGAGAAGTAGGATACCTAAATATGGTACACCGTTGTTAAAAGATGGGAAATCTACTACACAATATACACCATTCGATAACAGACCACCCTTCAAGAAATACACCACACCGACTGGCCTAAACTCCAACATTGATTATTCAAGCGACTTGAAAAAAATCGAGAACCAGATACAAAGTCAAATAAAAGAATGCTCCTGCTCACCGAAATTCAAAGTGAAAAAACTTTCAGACAACAACAATGTGATATTCTATGAATTTGGAAGTTATAACACACTGAAACGTCACGTTAGAATATACAACTCAACTGTCTCAATCCGTGTTGGAGGGGGTTGGGTGTCATTGGAGGACTTCTTCAACAAAATAGATCCATGTCGTATGGCCAAGAAACGTTATAGTCAATATAATGTTATATCACCAGTCCTGACACAAGAAAAGATGAGATCATACTCCAGTGAGACGTTATTAACATCATGTATGCCATTAAGAGACTATAATACTCCTGAAACTCCCTTGCGACGACCCAGAAACAATAATTATACTAGAATTAAAAACTATTAAAATACTTATATTATTTGTTTTTAACCAATTAATAAATTTAATATATCTTCTAATAAATACTTCATATAAAAAGTTTTTAAAAATCGAGTTCTTCACTTAAATAATCTCAGAAAGAAATAACTTCAAATGTAAAACATTATCCCAAGAAGATAATTTTATCATTTACAATTTAACATGTTAAGTAGAGTTACAAGATTAAGACCATTATTTAAGAATTCTATTTGTGGTTCAGTTTCTTTCTCCAACAAAAAGGATGATAAAGATATAGAAATTGATACTACTAAGTTACAGGAGGAACTCAAGAAAATAAAAATAGATTATAAGGATGTTGATCCAGAGTTTATGAATTTTAAACTACAAAATGAAGTAAGTTATTAAATTAATACACATTTCTTATACTTTCCTTATATTTTAGAGACAAAAACACGAGAGAAGTTTCATTTTCGGGTGGAAAACATCATTAGTAACACTAGGTGTAGGTAGTATCCTCGTAGCAATCCTCCTATACATGAGACAACAAAGATTAAACGAAGAAGAGAAGCGCAGGAAAATTATGGCTGGAAAAGCAAGAATAGGTGGTGAATGGGAACTTGTTAACACAGATGGAAAGTTAGAAGGTTCCAAAGATTTACTTGGAAAATGGGTCTTAATTTATTTTGGATTTACGCATTGCCCAGATATATGTCCGGATGAGATTGAAAAGATGATTTCTGTTGTGGATCAATTGAGCAAAACTAACCCTGAAATACCTATAGTACCTGTATTTATATCTATAGATCCTACCAGAGATACGAAAGAACGTGTAAAGGCGTATTGTCAGGAGTTTTCACCTAAACTTCGTGGTTACACCGGTACAGTGGAGCAAGTTAAGAAGGTTGCTAAGACTTTTAGAGTTTACCATAGTCAAGGGCCTAAAACTGCTGAGGATGATTATATTGTTGATCATACTGTTATTATGTATCTGATTGACCCCGATGGTGAATTCTATGATTATTATGGACAAAATAAAACTGATGAGGAAATTGTTAATATTATCAAAATGAAAGTTTTGAAGTATGATATTGCTAAGAAGAAGGAAGGGAAACTGTTTAATCTCGGTTCATAATTTAGTATAAGTATAGGTTATTTGTAGTTTAAAATATTTATTGTTGTTATTGTAATTTTTTTGTAAATTGTAGTGTAGAATGTTAAAATTATAACTTTGTTGTTTATCAGTTTTATAGTTCACAATCACTTATTTTATTAGGTGAATTCATAGATTATATTTGAATAATAAGATAAATAAAAAAGCTTTTAAATAATAAAAATTTATTTTTAATATTGTAGTTTGATAATAAACTTAAAAATAAAATATTTTCATAATATAATTATGAATTAAAATGACTTTAAAATTTCGAATAATATGGATTCTAAAATTAGATTAAAGCACTTTTAAGGAACTCTGAGACTTCTCCGAAGGTAGCCTTGTTATCTTTCTCATGAACAAGGTCCTTGATTTTCTTTTCTTGGGCTTCATCACTACCTCCAGCCTTCTTGATATCTTCAATCTTCTTCAAAAGGTCAATAGCCTTATCAGAGAGTGGTTTTACAGCAGCAGCTGAGCTTGGACCGGTTCCTTGGGCTGAATGGACTTTCTTGTCTTTGTGTTCCTTTATTGTTTCCTGGAAAAATTAATTAAAATAAACACCTTTTTACCACTTACTTGTGCCTTTGGTTCGTTCTTCATTAAGGATACGACAGATTTCAAGACTGTAGCACCTAAACCGGTTTGTCCTTGTAAGGCAACATCAACAAGGCCTTTTACTCCATCTTTTGAGAGAGCTTTTACCATATCAAGACCGAAGTCAAGACCTGGGAAGTGTTGCTCATCATTGGATTGGACGGCGCTGAAGAAGGCAGTAGTAGAAAGGATAAAGAATAAGAATTGCATGATTAGTTCACACAAAAAAATTCCCAGAATTTTAAAAGCCAGAAAAAATTTTGAAGGAATTTTCTTAATTGCAGGAAAAATAATTGCAAGAATTTCTTTTGAGCGAAATTAAAATGCAAGAAAAATAATTGCAGGATTTTTTTTTGCGGGAAATTCTAATCTAAGAAAAAAAAATACAGTAAATGTAGATCACAGGATTTTTAAATGCGATAAAATGGATTGCAGGATTTTTAAATGCAAGAAAAATATATTACAGGATTTTTCAATGAAGGAAAATAAATTGAAGGAATTTCAAATGCAAGAAAGGCAAATTTCAGGAGTTTCAAGTGCAGGAAAAGTTGATTACAGGATTTTTAAATGAAGGAAAATGGACTGGGGGAATTTTGAATGCAGTAAATGGACTACAGGATTTTTAAATGCAAGAAAAATGGAGTGGGGGATTTTTAAACGAGGGAAAATGGATTGGGGGATTTTTAAATGCAAGAAAATGGACTACAGGATTTTTGGAATGCAAGAAAAATGGAGTGGGGGATTTTTGAATGCAGGAAAATGAACTACAGGATTTTTGGAATGCATGAAAAATGGATTTGGGAATTAATCTTTAAATATTATATAATATGATAAAAAATATGATAAAAAATATAGTAAAAAATCTTTGTAGGACTTGTTGTATATTTAACAGGTAACGTGCATCTTGCATTTAATAAAGTTATTTTCAATTACTAAATTTGAATTGTTTTTTTTTAGAAATTTTAAAATTTCTTTTAAAAAATGTTTATGTACATCTTTAAAATTTTGTTGAATATATTCTCCTGGTTGATTATCACTATATATAATTTCGTAACTCGCTGAAGTCTGATTTCCAAATTAATTTATTAAAATTAATATATTAAATACTCTTTAAAATTAAACGACATGATTTGATTTGTCAAAAATTCCAACTAAATGAGTCATATATATGATATACTAATAGCAGTCCTTATTTGTGTTATAGCGCGGGTCGAATATCCTATCCAGAATATTGGAGTGGAATCCTTACACATGGCGCTTGTTTTTTCATCAAAATGTAATTGTTATTTTGCGTATTTTTTAAATGCATTTATTAATTAGTTAAGTGTAGGTTTTATCATTTTTTTTTGCTATTTAATTATTTATTTGTAGGCTACAGGTATGCCTTTGGTCAGAAGGTGAGTTTTTGTAGTATGAAATTAATGTTATTTGCAGATGTGGATCTTTTTTGGATTACAAGGGGGAAGGGCAGTCATCTTGGAGGTTGTAGGCTACAGATGCCTTCAGTTACAGGTAAGTTTTATCATCTATGTTTTATTATTTTAATATGATTGTCACAGTTTACAGGTGGGATCTTCCATGGATTGCAAGGGGAAGGGCGGTCAATCTGGAGATTTGTAGGCTACAGGTATGCCTTTGGTCAGAAGGTGAGTTTTTGTAGTATGGAATTAATGTTATTTGCAGGTTTGGATCTTTTTTGGATTACAAGAAGGGCAGTCATCTTGGAGGTTGTAGGCTACAGATGCCTTCAGTCACAGGTAAGTTTTATCATCTATGTTTTATTATTTTAATACGATTGTCGTAGTTCACAGGTGTGGATCTTTTTTGGATTACAAGGAGGAAGGGCAGTCAATCTGGAGGTTGTAGGCTACAGATGCCTTCAGTCACAGGTAAGTTTTATCATCTATGTTTTATTATTTTAATGGAATTGTCACAGTTTACAGGTGGGATCTTTCATGGATTGCAAGGGGGAAAAGCGGTCAATCTGGAGCAATCATATTGTTTTTTTTTTTTATAAATATCTTTAATTATTGTTGTTAATGAGAATTTAAATAAATAAAATCTTAAAGTTGTTTTATATTTTTAATTTTAGTATTTATTTACAATTATCTTAAGTAATGTTGTAATAAGTTTTTTTACCCATTTACAGGAATGTTTTTCCTTCACTTTTGTAGGATTACTTTTCTTGCATTTACAAGAATGCTATTCCTACATTTACAAGAATGTTTTTCTTACATTTACAGGAATGTTTTTCCTTCACTTTTGTAGGATTACTTTTCTTGCATTTACAAGAATGCTATTCCTACATTTACAAGAATGTTTTTCTTGCGTTTACAGGAATGTTTTTCCTTCACTTTTGTAGGATTACTTTTCTTGCATTTACAAGAATGCTATTCCTACATTTACAAGAATGTTTTTCTTGCGTTTACAAGAATGTTTTTCCTTCACTTTTGTAGGATTACTTTTCTTGCATTTACAAGAATACTATTCCTTCACTTTTACGGGATTACTTTTCTTGCATTTACAAGAATGCTCTTCCTACATTTACAAGAATGTTTTTCTTACATTTACAGGAATATTCTTCCTTCATTTTTACAAGAATTTTTTTTCATCCATTTACAGGAATATTTCTCTTGAGTTTTTACAGGAATATTTTTCTATTCATTTACAGTAATATTATTCCTAAGTTTTTTACCGAAATTTTTTCCTGTATTTACAAGAATATTTTTTCTACAAATTACAGTAATTTAAAAACCTATTTCCCTCAAATTTGAAGCAAAATGTTTCCCGCAATATTTAATAAATAATTTCCTGCTATGCAAGAAAAGTTTTCCTCTAATTGCACAATCCGTGAGATTTCTTGTAAATTACAAGAAAAATTTTCCTGAATTTTATTTTTGTGTTGATTGGTTGATATGATTTAAAATGAAAATCCTCTCCTTATATAGTCGATTTTCAGTGAGATAAAGGTGTGAAAAATATTTAAATTGGTCCAATTCAAATAAATAAAAGCTCTAATTTTACCAACAAAACTTATTTACAAATATTTAACGCGTTAAAATTAGTGATAATGTGGAGTTTATTTTTTGACTTGATAAAATAAATAGTTAATATATGGAGATCACTAACACTGTTACGATGTAAACTTTAAAAATAAAATTTTATTATAATAGAATATGAATTACGGCATCAATAACATTCTATAGAACAATTAAGATAAAAAAAAATCTCAAAATCATGATGTTGAATTCATTCTTTCAATACCTATACTAATGAACATGATAACAACGACTATAAGAAAAGGCAATAACTGCTTCTAGAGGATAAAATACAAAACTTTCAAAATCAAAAAAAATCCCCTTTAAAATTTATTAACATAATAATACAAATTTAAAAAAAAAATCTTATACAAACTCTTTATACAAAATTATTACTTAAAATGGTGGTATTTCAAAGCTCTTATCAAAAGCATCCTTTGGAATTTGATCTTTCACTTCGTTGAAAGTCTCCAAAGCCTTAGAATAATCATAGTCACAATCCATCAAGCATCTGAGAGAGTATTTTGGTATCATCTTCGTTTCGTAGCATAATCTCTCAATCAAGTGGTTTCTGTATCTCTCATCAATTGTCAACTCCGAGAATTGGTCAGCTAAAGCTCCAAGCTTCTTTTTTTCCATTTCTTTTTTTCCGAGCAATCTTTCAGTTTTATCAGAAGGCTCCAATAAGACTAATGAATTTCTGTACCATGTTAAGCCACCCTCATTTGATGGGTAGACAGTTACAAGCTCAGAAGCAATCTTTATAACTGACCTCTTTTGAACTGAGCAGACGAAGTTACGGACTACAAATTTAGTATCCTCAGAAGTCCATTTTGAAGTAGGATATTCACGTGACTTTCCAAAATTAACCAATCCCTTGACAGTAAACATGACAACATCCTCATCAGAGTACGTTATATCGTAGACAAAAGTAGACATGTCATGTTTTGATCGAGGAAGACTTAAGAGAGCATTGATAGTCTTCTCACTTCCTTTGAAAAGAACTTCATGGGTCTTTCCCTGATAGTACTCGGGTTTCATCATGTTGTGCGTCATCTTTAGAAAGTCCGCGTTCCTTGGATCCCTAAGTTGCTCCTTTCCATAATGGTATTGGTATCCACGTCCATCAAGAATAGGTGAGATACAAAGTGAGAAGTTCACCTTTGTGCGATAGAATTTCTTCAAGTTCCTTCTTTTCTCGAAATCTTCATCATCAAATATGATGATATATGACTGGAAGAATGTTTTTATGGCCTTCTCTAAGCTGGGAGTATTATTGAAGAATGATACTCGTACCGGATCAGTAGCCAAGAAGTGTTCCTTATAGTGGAAGTGTGTACTGAATTCCGGAAAGTCAACCAAATTCAATTTAGGGTTGTAAACAACCTCCATGTTGTTATCCTCATCCTCGCGTGTGGTTTGTAAGATTGATGTTATATGTGCAACGGCACATTTGTCCTCCAAGTAAAAGAACTTATCAGATTGAAATTGCTTGGCAAATATCTCCTTGAACTTGAAGCGCTTCAATACACCGAAACAGGAGACATTCTTGATAAAGTTGAAGGAGATGTCGATGGTGTGCAATCTTTTAGCGACGTGCAAGATTGGCTCCAAGCATTCAAGACTGTGCAAGTTGTTTGAGGAGAAAGAGATCTTCTCGACATCCGGACACTCTGCGAGAATAAATTTGGCAATAACCAATGCCACGTCCACCTTTTCCAAAGTGATTCCGGGAGACTCATCATTATTAAATATGTCCTCATGGAGGAAAGATGTGAGATCCAAGACGTTATCCTCAGGTGAATATCTTGATGTGCAAACCTCATTGATGTTCTTGATATTGTCCTCTGTCAAATTGTCCCAGATGCGGTACTTCCCTGGGATACTATCAATGACGACAGAGTTTCCGTTGTGCGTAATCCTTCTTGACAAGGCTGTGAGTGACGAAGCCTCGTTCTGAGTAACGACCCAGAATGTCAAAACGTCGTCTGATAAGAATCCGGAGGACAACGGAATAAAATCACAATACTCTCTTAGGTCGTTGAGGATGGTATCGTTGTTAACATTAGTAACCTAAATAAAACAAGATATTAAAAGTTTTGAAATATTAGAAAACCAACCTTTATATAATAGCTTTCGGTCTTCTTCAAAAAACCCTTATATTTATACATATTTTCCATGAAGACCTTTCCATCAGGTGAATTATTTACAGCTTCAAGATTCTTGAAGTAAAGGTTTGCTGTGTTCCTTAGAAGTTTCCTGTCCTTGACAGGGATGTGCGTTGAAAAATTCATGACTTGATGTACAGCAGACAAAAAAAATTAGGTGCAGTATGAACGACGAATTGCTTTATAAATGAATGATTTGATAAATGAAGTATCGTTAAAAGTTCCTATATATACTGCATACCAATACTTCTCGAAAGTTCTTTATTAGCTTTTGATGTCTTTTAGAGACATTTTTTGATACATAATCCTTTAACTTTGGACTTTTTAATCGTACACCACTAATTTATCGGTAGTTTTAGGTCGTTGTTAAGTAATTCATTTGGTTTAAATTTAAAATGTGAAATTTTGTATGTGAACTTTTCTGATAGTTGTGCACTGTAGTAATGTAATGGTATTTTTATTTTCTAGAAAAAGAATATTCCAAAAGTTGTATGGGAAAGGTGTTTTTTTTCTTAGATACATGTATGATACAAAATATCTTTTTTAACATTTATCAATTACTTTATAAGTTAATCTGCATGGTATGCTATACTTAGATTTTAAATGATGATCTTGTATGTTATTAAATTAAAGAAAAAGAAATGTCAAATATAGAGATTTATCTTTAATAACAAATTTCTTCATAAATAACTTTTATAAAACATATTTTTATAGATGTTTAGAAGATAAAAGTGCACAGAAATTAATAGGATCTTCGACACAAATAATCACATCCTTAGTTAATACGTCAACGGAATATGATGTTAATTTTTTCTATACCGATAAGGAAAGAACTTTGAGATTTCAACATTCAAAGATATAAAATAAAAACTCCAATACAATATAACAAATCAAAAAACATTAAATAAACAATTTATTTTCGCTTAGACATACAAGTATATTTCAAAAGTTACAAATTTAATTAATTATTTTTATCTATATACAGCTTCATTATTATGAATGATATTTTTAAAAAAAAAAGTTACTTAAGCGAAAAATAAATAATAAAAAATAATTGCATTAAAAAATGTGTATTAATTAAATCATAATCTTTATATGTCTCTCTTAAAGTGGCCTACGACACTCTTACAATGTGGACACAAGTGAAGAACATCCTGACAATCACTGCTACAAAATGGTAAACATAAACAACACCAGGCTATTGGAATGAAAAATCCTAATAAAAATATCGCAAAAAATATACACCACGTTCTTTTACCATTTGTCTCCATAGTTTTTGTAGTTATGTCTCTCTAAAAGTAATTAGGTTAGTTAGAAAATATTATTATTTTTTAATGGGACTTACAAAGCAATGTGGACATCTTGTTTGGACCGGGTGTTTTCCAAAGGAACAGTTTGTTATGACACTTCTTATTACTGTTACACTAGCTGGACCTGTTTGAGGTAGGGGATGGAGGTTCTGAACCATTGGACTGTAACCTGGCCCAACATCTGTTGGTATATACCCTCCTGGTGACTGTGGATATGGGGGAACTGGATTGCCTGGATTTGCCAAACCAGGATGGTAAGAGGGTTCCTTGATCGCTTCATCATATGAGGGAGGTAAATTCGTATTTACAGAAGGATACAAATTCCCTTGTTCTTGTCTTTGTTCATTCACTCTTTGAACATCTTCCGGAGCTGGAGCTGAAGGTAATCCACTCTTTTCGTTTGACATTTAATATCTAAATAAGATTAACAGAATTATTAATTATTCCTTAGAAAAAAATATATCATAATGACAATAACATTCCTACATATATACACTATAAATACTAGTATTATTTTTAAGGCAAATAAAAGTACAAAATAAAAAATATAATCATTGGTTCTTATAATATAAAAAACAAAATAGCTAGTTATCATATCCTGAAATATATGGTAAATCTCAAATCCACAAAGCCATTATACATAATAATGTATTTAAAAAACATTTCTCAGTCTGTATAAAAATGTATATATCCAAATAGTAAAAAAAATTACTCCTTGATTATATTTTTATTACTTCAATAACGATACCATAATCTTTTTTTATTGAGTGGTTAATATTTACATGTTGACACATATACACATTTCAAAATAATTAGAAATAATTATAAGTAATGAACCAAATTTTTGTACTATACACTTAAGCATTTCAAGAAATTTCCACAGTTAACTTTGTTACAACAAAATATAATAATATTTTCACCATTATATAACTTTTTTTACATCCTCTTAAATCTCCCAACCTCCTTATGACAATTTGGACACTCATGAATTGTATCAAGGAACATATCAACACAAAACGGGAGGCAAATACAAAAGAATGGGAAAATAAAGAAGAACCCAAGGATGAAGAGGACTGTTGCTACGATGTACGGAAGTGAACCGGTAACATTATGTGTCTTCGTTACAATGTGTGCCTAAATAAAAATAAAAAACAACATTTAAATATTACATTTCAAAAATTAAAAATCGAGTGGTATTTATTGATGTAAAGTCGTTTTTAAGTAGATCAAAAATCACTTACATTGCAAAATTGACAATCCGTCTCTATCGGTAGGGGACCGAATTTGGCTAGGCGTAATACTATTGGAGGTGCTCCTGCTCCCGATGTTGCAGTTGGTTGTTGTTGATTAGGTGGGTTAGAAGAAATATTCGGTGGTGGTGGAAATTGTTGGTTGTATGGTTGTGAATTAGGTGTATCACCAAATGTTGGAGGCATGTTAATTTTGGTTTCATAAGAACTCAGTCCTGGATAAGGTGGAGGTGGAGAGTGATTATCTTTACTCATTACTCCTCTAAAAAGAAGATTTGTATTAATTTTTTATATAAATAATTCTTTAGATATTTTATTTCACAATAATAGAAGTACACAATTTAATTGAGGAAGGAATATGTAACGACCAATTGGTAGCGTATTTATTAAAAAATGGTAAGATATATTAAATAAAGGGTAAACAAATGACGATTAATTACTTATACATGTATATCCCAAATGCATAAATAGGATTTATGGAATGAAATAAAAAAAAAGTCTCGTGTTTATTGACACGGGTATCGTTACCTATATGAATCATAAACAATTACATTGATCATTGCATGGAATGATTGAAATTTCACATAATAACACTAGTTAGTAATAGCAAACACTTGATAAAATATACTTTTAAAACGATATGACCGGCCTGAAGAGCATATTAACATAAACATTTTCTCGATAAGACAATGCTTGGTGATATGCATACATATCTGAAATTTTTTCTGATAAATTTTAATATTTTATCTAAGTATATTTCTTTAGTTGATAATGTCAATTGAATTGTTTGTTTGGCCTTCAGATTTTGATTTATTGTCCTTTGATGTTGAATGTCTCCAATTTCTGGTAGGTCGTTTTGTTATGCAATAACAAAAATATGAGTACTTAATTATCGTTTATTTTATCAAATATTTAAGGCAGCTTGTAAGTTTTGTGCTTTACCTGTCACTATCATCCATACGGCTGACTCATCCATTAGTCCTACAAGTTAGTTTTTGTTGATAAGGGTATTTTGAAATTAACACCATCTTTGTAGAGTCACTTCCTAACTTCAAGATTACGAATAGTGGGACTAATGAAGTTGAAAATATAACGGAGTTTCCAAAATTTGTGGAGTATGCCAGAAAATGGGCATTTGTGAGTTTTTTACTTTAATATAAAGAAATATGTCCTTAATATACTTTAGGACTTAGTACTGGATTCAGAATTAACAACAGCTCAAAAGTCTGAAGTAGATGCATATTATTCATTCCTCAAAAAAACACTTTACCCAGCTATCGTAAGTTGATGTTACTCAATAACACAAACAAAAAATTATAGGTTCATTTACTATGGAACGATGAATCCAACTACTCAACACTAACTCACAGATGGTACTTCTCAAAACTGTCATTTCTATCAAAATTTTACAAAATTACAAACATAAAAGAAAAAGAGTTAGGGTACATCGAGGCAAAAAACTCCTCATCAGCAGACATAATAAAAATTGCCATGAGGACAATAACACAACTCTCCAACAAGTTGGGGGATAAAAAATATTTCTTCGGAGATAAACCAAGTTCCTTGGATGCTTTAATTTTTGGTTACCTCGCTCCTTTATTAAAATTACCGTTACCGTCAGATAAATTGCAGGCTTATTTACAAGGTTATCCTAATTTAGTTCGTTTTGTTGAGTCTATTTTGAGTATTTATCTTGTCATTCCTGAGGAACAGAAGAGGTTATCTGATAAGGATAAACCAATGTGGGAGGCAAGGAAGATGGCTGCTCAGAAGGAGGCTAATGCCAAGAGACAACGTAAAGATGAGAAGTTTAATCTTGGAGGTGATGAAGATGACTCTTATTTGAAGATTGGTTTATTTGCTGTTGGTGCCGTTGTCTTGTCCATTATTTTTGGTATCCATACAGGAATGATTGAATTTAATCCCGACTTAGAAGACGATTAATTATTAGGCGTTTAGTGTTATTATCATATATATAAATATTAATTAGTATATGAGAAATATTATTAGGAAAAGTAATTATACTTATATAAAATTTTTACACTCTCTTTGACATTATTTAAATGGTTGAAGCACCTTACATATATTTATTTCTCTAACTATATACTATTTGCATTTTGTGTTTCTTTATGATGCGATGACGTGATGTAATGCATGTTCTTATATTGTATCGTTTGATTTACAATCTTTGCACTTCTAAAGAATATTTTATTTAGGGTGTACTTATGATTAAATTTTAGTTGTTAAAATTATTATCGTTTTTTATGAATTTTATGCTCGACTTACATTTTATAGTAAAGTTATGTTGATGTGTCATGGGACTGATCTTGTGAGGCAATTTTATAATTTTTAGAGTAGAAAATACTTTGAAATACATTATTAAATAAAATATTTTAGAAATTTTGAAATCAATATGCAGTCTAATTTAGGGCAATAACTGCAGCTTAAAATATTTACTCTTGCTTTTTTATGATAAGATTTAAAATTACAAATTTTTCAAAGTTTTGTTTACACTTTTTTTAATATCATGAAGGAGTTGTATAGTATCTCGAAGTCTGTGTGTTTACTTAAGGCTAATTCTCAATGAAATTATTGTAATTGCTATGAAAACAAGTTAGACTCACAGATGAGTGTAAATTCATAAAAAACGGTTATAGAAATTTAAACTTTTATTCTCTTTATTATTGCACTTTATGTAATGAATGTGTAATAATATATTAATTTATAAATACCTTTGGAAGTTTCCACCAAGTAAAGAGTATTTTATTTATATTATCAGGGAACAGTATTACATTGATTCACTGTCAGTCAACAATAATTCAAGCTATATCTACCTATGTTTAAACATTACTAAGGCTTCAAAAATAGGAAATAGACGAGATTATCATTATGATACTTTCGCAATAAATCAATAATTTATTATTTCACTTTGACAAACTACTTGAGGGAATGTCATATGTAATGATGCTTATTTATATCAGACATTATTTATATTTCATAATGTGTTTTTTTTCCACCACGCAACCATATTATTTTATAATTTTTCTATATATTTTTCAAAAAAATAACTTTGTCTCATAGTTTATCATTATATGCGCTCTATCAACCTTTATTATTTTAATATTTTATTAAATTAATTCTTTAATTTAGATATTTTTCGAACTGTGTGTGTTATTTTTCTGAATTTAGATATTATATTCATCTATTAATAATGAAGTTTTTCACGGAAGAGTATATATTTGAGTATGTTTACTTCTTTTTTAATGTTTTAACTATATTTTTATAGTCATCCTTGGCATACAGTTGTGACAGCAGCTTGGAGAAAATATCCTAATCCATTAAATGGAAATGTAACTGGGATCGATGTGTTGAGTCATAAGGTTGAAAATTCTATTTTGAAATCGGAACGTATCTTGCAATCACAATTTGATATACCTACTTGGACTTCGAAGGTAATTTTGTAAAATGTTTTTATTGTGTAATGTAAAAATGTTTATTTTAGTTAATAGGATTCTCAGGGACACAATATTCACATGAGTATACAGAAATTGATGTAGATAATAGACAGATGAGCCTGTTAACGAGAAACTTGAGTGCCTCAAGATTCGTGAAAATTGATGAAAAACTTACATATCAACCACATTCCACAGAACCAAATAAGACAGTACTGAAACAGGAAGTGTCAGTATCTGTTAATTTACCGGCGTTTGCAGATACCTGTGAAAAAGCATTCCTAAGAGTGTACTCCAAGAATGCTAAAGTTGGAAAGAAAGGTCTCGAATGGGTTGTAATGAACCTGCTACAGGACAACAACAACTACCAGAACGTTTAGATGAATATAATAATAAATAAGATTAAACGTGTCACCAGCAATTTTTCTCTATCTCTTTTCTCACAAAAGAATGAACAATTTTCTACACACTCTTTATTCGTTATGTATTTAAAAATTATTAACGATGAAGTTTATCATGAAAATATTAAAGTATATTGTAGAAAGTTTTTTAGTCATTTATAGATTTCATTTATTAATCTTAGTATACGGTAGAAATAACTTTTTTCTAAATGGTTGTTTATAAATCCGGCATATCTTTTGTAGATTTATAGTCTATTGTATAGTGATATAACGTAAATAAATGTATTTTCAGAGTGTTTAATGTACGAAGAGGAATATTTTATAGGTGGATCAGGAATAACGAGATATTTCCATAAAAAATCCTCTATTTACTTAGTTTTTTTATTTGTCTTAAACTTTATTACGTAATTTTGATATATACTGTATAAATTTTTTATAATGTTAATCCATTAAAATATTATTTTAAAAAACAATACCTCGCAATATTAAATTATAAATATATATAAACTACTAAAAGATCTACCACAAATAAAATATAAAAAACCCATCATCAAAGGAAAATTTCTCCTCCATTACCACATTCATTATATTTGATTGTTCTTATCATTATTTTAAAATAAAGTGAGCAAGAAATAGGAAAGATACACAAATACTTAGTAAATGCTAACACAGAGTTTCTTTTCTTATCTCATTCACAATAGATTATAATATAAATTTGAAAAAATCTCCCTATGCATATCAAAAATTTTTTTCTTTAATTCTAACAGAAGTATATAGAAGGGATCTTTTAAATGAAATTAAAATACATTCCTCCAACTCGTTTTTCCATTTAAGAGTCTGTTTTAGAATATATGTATATTTTTTCATAAAACATTAAGTAATTATATTTCTGTATTATGTATCTTTCACATCATTTTCAGCCTTTTCTTTGAAATTTTACTAATTTCATATGGTAAATTCTTTGTATTTTATATTCTTAAAATATCTTAAGCTAAAATTTTAATAAAAATAAAATTCAAACAAAATATTAATTATATTTTCAGTTTGTAACTACACATCGAAGCTCTTACGAGAGTTTTATTATTACATGACTGCGGAATTTAATGATACATTCTTCAATAGTCTACAATACCTTTCTGATTCGTTAAATATTAAATCGGAGGATGGAAACGAACAATACATGGAGTTGGAGCCTTTTTTTGATCAGTTAACGTAATATTTAAAAAATATTAATTAAATAAAATTTTAATTCTGATTATTGATTTTTTTTCAGGCCTGATGATCTGTCTCTTGATACCTTACCTGAAGAGGAGGGTAGCCATTTTGAGGAGTTACCGTCGTTGGAGGATTTTAATCCGAAATTGTCACACTCAGATATTTTGTTTAATTATTTTAAAGAGAAAAGGGTATGTTTTTTAAATTTGTCTCTGTTTGTAATACAATTACAGAATAATGACCCGGATGGGAGCTGTATGGATACACAAATAAGATTAAATGGAGTAACTGTTAGAAGATGCAACAGATTACTCCTTCTAGCTTACTGTACAAGACTATCAGCACCATTAAACGGTCTGAAGAAACACTCTGCAATTCTTATTGACATGGATGAGAGTATGACAAAATTAAACAAAAAAGACCTCGAGATTGTTCTAGATTTCATCTACGATGGTCGTATAAAAGAAATAACAAGCACCCTAGAAACTTCAGCTTCAAGATTAGGTTGTTATGCAATTGTTGATATCTTAAAAAACAATCGCCTCTCGGAGGATGATTTACCTTCACTAGTAGATCCATATCATGTACATCGTTTCCAAAATGCTGTAGAAAAGTTTAAAATAGATAACATCCTCGTTGATTGTACAATAATGTGTGGTAACGAATTCATTGGAGACTGCCACAAACATGTCTTATCAGCATTCAGTGGTGCATTTGAAAATATTTTCAAAGTTAGTACTAATAATGATAATAATATTTTCGATATTAAAGAATATTTTCCATCTATCGGAGCATATGAATTAGGAACCATCATTGATTATATTTATTCAGGAGCTTTACGTTGTATTAAAGTATGCAAGCTTGAACAAATATATACAGCTGCAAATATATTGGAAGTGGATCAATTAATTTCACAAATTATTAACAATTATGATGTTAGGGTTAATCTTTCATATGACAATGAGGCTCACTCGGATAGTGGTACTTTTAAAATATTTTCTTCTGCTCCTAATAATGATTATTCTATGTATCCTGAGGATGATTTAAGTAATATATCGGATGAGTATACACGTCATCGTGAGTCATCACTACCGTTAAATATGGATAATAGAGAGGCGTATGTTGAAATTTATTGTGAATATGTTAAAGGTCCACAAGGTGGAAGGAAAACAGGAACATATGGTATTAATAAGTCAAGATTCAGGGAGAATGAAGATAATAAGCTTGCTAAAAATGCTGAAGAAGTATTGACGACAGCTCAACAAAAATTAAATTCCGTCTCACACTACGTCTACCGTGGTCCAAAATTATCAAATGAACTTAATAACTCAAACGATTTACCACTTTCCACTGACATCGAGATGGATGGGAGAAAAATATCATTATACACAACAAAAAAAAATACTCATTCACAGGATATACCTATATCAGAGTTACCAACCCTCAAACCAAACACCTTCAATAAAAACACCCCCCAACAACCAAGTTCATTCTTCAATTCATGTCTTTCTCCATCACCACCATCAATAACAAAATCAACAACACCACTTCCAATGACAATACCTCCCTCCGATTATGATGTCCGTCCCTACACCTGTCAATATTGTAGTTATAGAGCAAAAGAGAAATCAGCAATTGATAAGCATGTAAGGTGTATTCATACTAAAGAGGCTCCATATATTTGTAATTATTGTGATCAACGTTTTAAGGTCCAGTCCAATCTCGTTCGCCACATACGTTCACACACCGGAGAGAAACCATACGCCTGTAAGAAGTGTGGTACAGCCTATGCAGATAAAAAAAATATGGATGCACACGTGTTTAGAGAACATTTAAAAATACCTCCAAGAAAGTGTCCTGTTAAGGGGTGTAAGGCAAAGTTTTATAGAGTTGATAGATTGGATATACATTGTAGAAAAAAACATGGTTTAGATTGTATAACAGAGTATAATCCACTTTAGCTTTCTTTTTTTTTGAATTTTTTTATTATTTTATTATCTCAAAAAAATAAGAAAAAATTGAGCATATTTTAGTGATATTATTATAATGATTATTAGGTATTAATATATATTTATATTGTTGTAAACAAATTGATTCGTAATGTTAATTAGTGTTATTTTTGAAATAGGTCAAAGTTGTTTTGTTTATTTCTTTTGTTTTTTACATAACAAACTTTATGATGTAATTCTTTTTTTTTAATTAGCATTTTAAGGTATATAATTTTAGGAGTAAAAAAATTGGGAAATGGTATTTTGAACTTTATTTACCATGGTATGGTAAATTCATTTAAATTGTTTTTATGGATATATTTAAGAATGGAGGATTTTTTTACTCCCAAAATATATATCATAATTACTATCTATTAATAATACGTTTTAGTTTTAATTGAAATACTTTATATAAACTTTTAGGAAATTTTTAATATATTTTTATAATAATAATAATTGTTTTAATTATATTTACGGTTAAAATCCGTCCTCATTTATCTCTACACCAACTGTTTTGTTATTAACCACATAACTTTAACAGCTGTAACTTTTTTAATTATTTTAGATGTCTTTAAGTATTGATGATGCTATTAGGAAGAATATAGCGTGGAAAGAGTTACCACAAGAATTGGTAGCATTATTGGGTGGTTCTCAGAAAGAATATGACAAGTTGGTTCTTGATTTTTCTGTAAAAAATCAATTAAGATTCAAGGGAAATCTTGTTGAGAAGCAGGGGAAGAATGAAGATGGTTATTATGATGTTGTTATTAGTTATAGTCAGAAGTATTTGATGTTGTATCCTTATCACTTATCGAATATTTATGTTTCCAAAGGGATAACCCCGTTTATTTATTATTCACAGATGATAGAAGATACTATCAAGACAGAGAGGTCCTATGATTCGTTACCTAATTTTACTGCTGCGGATGTTTTAAGATTATTCGGGATTGGTAGAAATGAGTATATGGATTTGGTTTATCAGACGAAATCTAAAAGTGGGATTTTTAGGAGAAAAACAAACATCAAGGATCTTCTACCACAAAGACCAATAAATATCTTAATCGAACCATGGTTTATGATTGAACTTGGTGTTGTACATGACACAGAATTAAGAAGTCTTTCCAAAAAAGAAAGAGATGTCATGGATTTAATACTAGATGGTGGTTCACAATTAGCTGGAACACTAGATAAATCTGTTCTCCAAATACTATACCAAAAAACTATGATATACCTAAGTGTACCAATACAAAACGAAGATTACGTCTACGTACCACCATTAGATGGTTTCGTAATGAATCGTGTAACAGGTGACTGTATTGAAACATTGCTTTATAAAATTTTTGTTGCAATTGATGAGCAGACGACAATTAAGGAGTTATCCGATGTTTTGGATGTTGATTTACAACTTGTCAAGAATGCTATTTCTGTTTTTTGTCGTTTAGGTTTTGCCAAAAAACGTGTTACTGGTCTTGAAAACTTCGCTCTCCATAAGACATGGGCTGATTATATGGTATTTAATGATATTGTTATAACACCAACCGTCGAGACACTATCAACAAGTTCAACATTATTTGACTTATCTGATTTAACTAATTCACTTGTATCTCCTAATGCCACAGAATTCGATGATGATGAGTTAATAGCTGAGGTGGAGAATACATTATCAAATTCCAGTACTAATATTAAAAATATTGCTGCATCACTTCCTTCACCAGGAAACAACACCTCTGGTTCAGGATCTGATCAATCAAAAAGAATCGGTTTCATCTTCGATTCCACTCTAACTGCCTTCCTTATGATGGGAAATTTATCTGCCTCCCTGAAACACCACGCCGTGACACTTTTTGAAGTTGGTAGATTAACAGATGAAGCTGTGGGAAGTTTTGTTGATGAACTTGAGCATGTGAACTTCTTCTCTGAGGGTGAGGCACAACATTACTCGGAACATGCAAAGACATTAAGGCAAACTATAATAAATTTACGTGAAATAGGGGAAATTGATTTATTACGTGGTGAGTCGCTTCTTTCATTGGATAAAAATGTGAGGAAAAAGATGATGGAGAAGAGTTATAAATTTATTGTTACGATGGGACCGTTGAGTACGGAGGCTTGTTCTATACCACCACTTTCTATTCCTTATTTTGGTGCGACTACTGTTACGTTTTTGTCACCGTGGTTTAAACTTCATATATATGAGTTATCCAAAAATGGTACCACCTTCATTATGGATACCTATGGGTGAGAGGCTGACAAGAATTCCAAATGAATTTGTTAATTATAATAAATTAATCGTCTATTCTAATACTCATGAACCAAGTATAGTATCGATAGAAAAATGTTTATCCTCAATAAACGATTCCCTGACGACGGCACCAGTCATGATACAAGCTTATAGTGATATAATCGATGATTCAGAGATAATACTGGTGCCATTTCCATTTGAAAATACAAATAGGGAAAGAAGTTTTGAAAATCATCCAAGCATAATTAAATTGAATAAAGAATTAAATTTGAACTCATTATGTGGTTATATTGTTCTCCTTCAATTGACTAATTGTGATACCAAAGAAAATATCTCTCTTGATGGAGATAGTATAAATATAACTTCATCTATTGAGTCTAAGTCTTCAAATCAATCATCTACATATCTTTTTGAAAGGACTAATAAACATTCGATAGTTAATAAAGATCCAAGGAGAGTTTATAATTGTAAGGATTCATTGAATGAGTATGAGAAATTCGAAGATTTTGTAATATTTGATATTGTGTTTGGTGTACCACTATTCAATCAAAAGTTAAATGAAATAATTTTCGAGAGAATTAAAAATAAAAGTCTATTTAAGGATCCACAAAACACACAGGACTGCGCATTCATCTTACAAAATCAAATAGCTTCAATAAAAGAAATTTACAATCGCTTCTCCATTTCAAAATCAGAGGTAATAATAAATTTATTTTTTATTAATAATTATTTTTTAAGATTCCTTTCAATCGAAGTGAAACAAACGAGATACCATTTCCAGTAAAAAAATTATTCTTCAACAATACAATTGGCACCTTAAACGTCTACTAACCAATGACAAAAATTTCAACAACCAGAGATAAATCAACTTCTCCACAAATCAAAAACACACTGTACATTAAACTACTAACAAACTAACTTTTCTTTAAAATAATATTTTATTTATTTATATATAATTCATTTTAAACCAAAAAATATATACATGTACTTTCCCGCGACATTCAAAATATTAAAATATAAATATTAAAACAATTTTTTTCATATAAAAAAGTTAAACGGCAGTTGATGTAAATAAGATAGAAATATATTGGAAATTGTAAAAATATAAATAAATCAAAAAGATAGTGAGGTTTGTTATAAATGATTCTCAATGGAGTTTAAGATAAACCAAAACTCCAGAGATGTATATATATATTTTTATTCCATTGTTGATATATATCGCCACAAAAGTTCATAATAAATATTTTGACATTTATTGAAATTATAAAAAAGATATCCATTTATTGAGTTATAAAAAATTTTTAAAAACAACTTATGGTTATAGTTTATTGAGAGTTAAGTTGAAAGATCTTATTGTTTTTTTTTATTATTACGTATCAAATATATATTTGTGTTTTGTAGAAAAAAGGAATGTGTTTTATGTGGAGATTGATGTTTGATGTTTTTCGTGACATTTTGATTTTTTCATAGGAATAAGGGATTTTTTTATGGTGATATAGGAATACCGTATTTTGTGGTTATTTTAGAAATTGTAGAAATCTTACGTGTGAAAAGTTTAATTGATAATTAGTTTTATAAAACATGTTTATATATTATAGAATTTCTTTTATTTATAGTAACGTTTTTGAGCATTTTTGATAAGAGATAAAAAATTGGTACATATACGTCGTATATTATGTATGTTTTTATCTTCTTTTTTTTACAAAAATACACTTATCTAATTATAGTCTAACTAGAATGCGAAGTAATATATCTACAATAATAATTTTAAATTTTCTTTATTAAAAATTTAAAAATATTATCTTTCACCACTATCACAATATAAAAAAAAACTTTAAAAATAAAATCTTTAATGTAATTACATTCCCACTTGTTCAATTTCCAGGGAAAGAAAACAATCTCTTATTAAGCTACATTTCTGAAAATAATATTTTTAAATTTTCATATCCAGTAATGTTTTTCATTTTATCATATCTATTTTTATCTGGATATCGTCTCTCATATTTGGGATAAACTTTTAAACTATCATTTATCTTACTTGTCTTTTCACAGGGTTATCGTTTACTAAAAAATTTTTTTTCGTGTTATTATTAAACTATTTTCCCGTACTTATGGTAGTTTGTATGAGGATAATCATGTTTTTATTGGTATTTGTGAGGGTACGTTATATTTGATTATTTTTAAATTATTTTTTATGGCTATTGTAAGAAGTTAGTATGAATGGAAGAGTAAATAGTTTGTTAAATGGACAATAAAAATTTATTTTACAACTTCTATTTAACTCATATGTCATTTGACAATACATTAAACTTCTAAACGAGAATGCCGTTATATGGTAATTGATGATAAATTAAAACGTTCTCTTTTGACTTATCTTCTATTTTCTTTTCTTATTAACAATTCAAAATACCCTCTAGACCTGGGAGTGGTTTAATTGTTATGTGTCTTAAAACTCATCTTGACTCAAGATTTAATCATTCTAACTAGTAAACTTTCTAACCCTCTAATACTTTTTGATTGTTAGAAGAGCTTTAAACCACTTTACTTTTTCTTTATGGATTGAAATTTACTGGAAGATTTAATTCCTAATAAACTGTTTTTAATTTCCTTCATTTTGATAGAATAATAATATAAAAAATAGGCTTCCTTTTACTTTTAGGTTTTTTAAATTTTTTTAGTACAAATATTGTGTTTTTAAAGTAATAAATACTTAAAACTTAATTAATGAGGGAAAAGTTTTAGAATCATATTTTATGAAATATTAATATTACCATTATCTTCTATACGTCATTTTTCCTTTGACAAACACCCTCATTATATTATGTTTCCATCATATAAAATTCATATTTCAAATTACATATGTCCAATATTATGATGTATACAATAAAACAAAGTTTGATTTTCATTAATATACAATTAATCTTTCTTTCCAGTAATTTTAATTTTAATGAAAACGCCAGAAGTGTTCTTCAGTGTATTTTAAAATTTTTTTCATTATTACCACTACTATAAATACTATACTTTATGAATGAGTTATTTAAATAAAAACATTGTGTAATAAGTTTACTTATACATCCTACTAACTTTATTTTTATAGCTATTGTGGTTATTAAAAATTTTATTATTTGCTTTTTTTAATAAATTATTTTTTGTTGATATTTCATATTTTTTTCAAATTATGTTATTTTTAGAAATGATTTATTATTTTAGAAAAACATTTGATGCTTGAAGTTTTCCATCATTTTGAAGCCAAATTGTTTTTAAAAATAGATCACAACATTGAAATCAAATTTGAGACTCTCATGCATTTTATATATATTACTTTAATAAATCAAAAACTAACCATTTCCAATTTCATCACATGATTTTCTTATCCTATAAAACAGTTTTTTTAAAGAGAGAAATGTTTTAAATCATATTTGCATTATTGTTAAATTAAATTTTACATTTTATTTCATTATTTACCCTTTTTCTTTATCCTACAAAAATCCACTCCATTGAAATGCCCCTAACAATAAGAATTTTGGCGTTAATGATAAAGAATTATCTTACAAATATACATATTCTAATGCTACATATCAAATCTTTTTCTCCATTTTATTTAATCTTGTAAAATATACTATTTATATATAATGGAAATACTATCATTTAAACTGATTATATCTTCTCAATAGACTCCTAATTTCTATGTGGTTTTTTCGAGATTTGATTAAAATTGAAATATATAAATATAGACAGGATACTTTAATATAGATATAAATTTCATTAATCAATGAATTTCCACAGATTTAATTTTATTTTTAAACTTAAATTATATAAATGCTCTTTTTTTTATCTCTCCATTTGGTAAGACATATTTTTAGATGTAATATACTCTCGTTTACTTTTATAATTTAAAAACAATAATAAATAATTCTATAGTACATTACGAGTGTAATTTTTACAACCATATCTCCCAAAAATAATGTAAAAAAAAGTCATTAAATTTCTTCCTGGTACATGTTAATAAATTTTAAAACAATCTAAGAATTTTAAATAAATATATTTTAGCTATATGTAGTAATTAACAATTGAAAGTAAATTCTTTTTTTCTAAGGCAATTAGCAATCATTTTCCATCTATTTACCAAATTTTTCTAATTTCTTGTATTTCCAAATTTATTTTAAAATATATTGAAAAAATAAAACTCATTGAGAAAACATCTTATTGTTGTAGTACACAATTTGAAGCCTGATACTTTCTTTTTATGATGATGTTTCAACAGCCTATTTCTCCTCATCAACTTTAATTGTTTTTATCACAACTTTTTTTCTTTTTGATTATTATTTTCACTACTAGTTTCATCTTTGACATGTCTATTAAAATTGAAGTACTTTAACTTTTTTACTTCATACATTTCTATGTGAACTTTAAATATATTTAATTTAAAAAAATATAATAATCTCTACTTTTCGTATCAGTAAAAATAATATAATTTATTTTTTAAATTTCCAATACCACACACTCTCTTTAAATATATATTTTATTTTAAATGAAGATAAATTGTCATAATATAAAATATAATTTTTCAAATTCTTTCAAATTAATCTTAATTTGATTTACAATATCCTATTACATAATTATTTTATAATAACTATAATGGAAGAATTTTTATGTTTTTATTTTTAAAATATTTTTAAAGATGAATAACATGTGTATTTAGCTGTTGATGATGGGATAAAAATATGAGTGACAGTTTATTTTTATACATTGATTGATTGCAAATGGGAATCTTCAGTATAATAAATGTGATTTTTTTTTACTTCACTATATAAACAATTTATAAATTAATAATTTATTTATGTATTTTTATTAGATTTTGTAAAAATTAATTCTGCCCAAATATTTTTTGATTCAATTCCTCCATAAACTAATTTTATTATTTAAATATTTACCTGATAAGCATATATAAAAAAATAAATTAAATGTTTTTTTTTATTGTGGTTCCAAGTTTAGTGAATATATATTTATCTATAGAAATATTTATTGTTAAGAGGATACAGATAAAGGGAACTTTTTTAACTATAATACGATGTGACTAATGTTTTAAACAGTTCTTTATGTTGAAGTTTAGAAGGGAAGCAAACATTAAATTGAATTATCTAAACCTTTTCCAATTTATAATATCATTTCCTTATCCAGGTCTCTCCATCTCCCAAAATATGCTTTCATCATAAAATTTGCATAAATATATTTTTATCTTTTCTTATTTAAATACTACCCATCCATACATAAGCACTCATCATTCCTAAAATATAAGGAAAGTTTTGTTAAATGAAATAAAATTAAAGTAAATAGTTTGTTTCATTAATACAAAATAGAAATTTTATATATATATATTCTTTCAATCAAATATCTTTTCTTCAAGAAATTTTATACTTATAATTTGTTAGCATCACCCTACCAATACACATATGTCTATATCAAAATATAATTATTAAGAATATTCCTTTTGACAATCATATTTATCAATTTAATAAATATTTAAAACACATCATCCATATATATAAACATCAGTAATCTAATTGTATCGTAGAAACAAAAATAATTATTTTTTAATTTTTTCCAATATAACATGATTAAGACTCTCTAAAGTTATAATTACTCTATTATCCCGATAAATAATGTATATCTTTTTTTGGATGATTAACTTTAACTTTATTAAAATGTGTTTTTTTAAATGTTAAGATTAATTTTATTCTTCCTTTCTTAAGAAAGTATTTTTAGACATTGATTTTTTTTATAGTGAATATAATGTTTTCTATATATTAATGGCTATTTTTGTGCTTTTTTAATTAAAACCTTATATTACATTTTTTGTTTATCGTTAAATTCTTATCATTCTATATAATGCTTCTTTTTTTTGTACTGTTCTTTTATTTTATTACACTAATTATTTTTATTTTTAGCTGTTTTAACTATATTAACATATCATGGTCTTTTATACAGTTTTTTTTTCAATTTTACCATCTGTTTTAATACTCCTGATGGTATCGATAAAAATTTATAGATACATTCATTTGATTAATGAGAAATATGAATTTTTAATTTTAAAATTTGAATATATTTTATATATGTAATTACTAATACACGTCTACTTGATTAAATTTTTTATACACCGTTATATAATATATCAAAAAGTGCCTCATTATGTTTCCTCCTTACTATTATTAACATCTATTTTTTTAGGAATATTTTATATTACTTCATATTATGACTGAAGTAGGTGAAACATATCCTCCATTGGATAAGTTGGATGCCATGTCAAAGGAAGTTAACAAAATAATATCATCTACCAACAAAACACAATGTTACAGTACCGTAACACACAAATACCCATCACCAAAAATATCCTGGTTAGATAGTATAGAAAAAGACTTTGATAATGCATTCAGATCAATTGATCTATTAATGGAGGATATTGATATTGAACAAAGTGATATAATATATGATGCTAGACAGAAACTCGGTGTTTTATCAGGATGTTTTGCTGAACTCGTCAAACGCCACCAACATATTGTTGGGATGTACCGTTTACTTGAGAGTGAGTTGTACTCCACTAAAGAGGAGTTATGTGAGGCAAAAGGTATGAATGAAACATTGGATAATGAATCACAAAAATTGATAACGAACATTCATATCATGCAATGTAAGCTTCAAGGTAAAAATGACCCTCATGGAAGTAATATGATAAGAAAAAAGCTGGATGAAGAGGTATTAAGATTTAGACAAGACAATCTCGAGACAACAAAAGTTAAAGCTGCTGTTGAAATTCTTAAAAAAGATAATAGTAGATGTAGAGAAATTATTACTTCTATGCAGGCGGAACTTTATGCTGCGAGGTTAGCAGCAAAATATTTGGATAAGGAACTTGCTGGAAGGTATAGTTTAATATCTTAATTAATAAATATAATATTTTTAGAATTCAACAAATACAACTCCTCGGTAGAGATATGAGAGGCTCAGAACATGACCGTCTCTGGAATGTCCTTGAATCCGAGATAAATCTACATCGCCATAAAACAGTTATCCGTGCCTGTCGTGGGAGGAAACATGCCAAAACCTTACCATCACCTTTAGATAAATTTAATGGTGAAAAAATTGCAAAAAAACGGTGTTGGAAAGATAAGAATAGCAACTATTAAAAAAGCAACAACTGCTGATGGTCTTGGTATGAGTATTACTGGTGGAAAGGAACATGGGGTTCCGATAATTGTCTCTGAAATCCATCCTGGTCAACCAGCTGAGAAGTGTGGTGAGATATTTGTTGGTGATGCTTTGTTGAGTTGTAATGGTCATAATTTGAGAGGTGCAATGCACAATGATGCTGTTAAGATACTTATGAAGGAGATGATGGAGCAGACGGAGTTGAAATTTGAGGTTCTTTATGTTCAACCAGATCATGACTCTGATGATGATGGTGATTTGTGCTTGGAAACCGGTAGTGAAATTAAGTAAGTGTTAAAGTATTTAGTAACAAATAATTGTTTTTTTAAGTTTTAAACAATATGAACAATTTGAGGATGAATTTGAAAAAGAAACTTGTGCTTCCTCAAACTCCAATATTTCTGATCCCGTCAATACTTTATCAGAAAGTACAAATTCCCCAAGAGATTGGCATTCACGTGATACTTAATATCAAAAATTTTAGCTGGGTATGATTAAAAATGGTCAATAATCTAACAAAAAGTTAGCTCATAACCGAATATTTATTATAACCAGCTAGTTATTGTCTGATTATAATTTCTCAATCAATTAGTTATTAATTAAGTAGACATAAATTCGTATAAAATTAAAATATTTTAAAATGTTATTTAAAAAATAAAAAAGCAACAGTGTAAGTATACTTTAATAAATTATTTTGTGATATGATATGTTTTTGTGACAACTCATTTACATTTTTATATCTGTACAATAAAATCACTTATCATCAAAAAAATTTTGTTTTTTTTAATCTAATTCATATATTTGGTAACATTTGAATTTTTTTTTTGAATGGCGTTCGCTTTGACCCTTAAAATAACTCGTTATGATAGAGGTAAATATGTTAAAATTAATTTAACAAATGTCAAACCATCATTTTTGAAATATTATCATAAGGAAAGTAAAAGATAAGTTATCTTGAAAGTTTTGACTACGGATCTGCAATGCTTTTTAGTAACATTTTTGGAAGTATACACGATAAAACAACTTATACGCATAAATTTAATTCAATTTATTTCAGATATAGAATATGAAAATAGATGGGTATATAGAAATCTTGTTTTCAAACGCTTAAAATATATGTACAGCAAAAATATATGCCCTTTTGTTGGTAGATACAAAGGTCGTGGATTTGCAGATCGGTTGTGTATTAATTGTACATGTAACTCCCTATTTTTTGGCATATTTTGTGAAAAAGTTTATAATTCTAGTGGATCTTCATGTGGAAAAAGGGTTTTCATAATGCATATCAGAAAAACTATATTTAACACGCAAAAATGTTAATGCCATGTGGTGCTACTATAAAATAAAGTAAGCAAATAAAAAAGGGAAAGTTGCTATAACAGTTAAATCATTTATAACTCAATACAACAATTCTAATGGGGTATTTGATCCCGAGTTCATGATTGATTGTCGTTCAGATTTTAATGTTGGAGCTCTTTTTGTATATGCCATTCTTCAAAATATGTAGTTCCTCGATAACATAATGAAGAACAGCTAGTTTTTGATTCAATAAACGGAGTGCTTGATAATTTTTCAATTATGTATCATAATACTAAGTACAATTAGATACATAATTTAAGGTAGATTTATGATAGATAAATCGTTTACTTAATACATTTTAAAATAACAGTTTTTGAATACTTAACTACATGTATATAAATTTATTTCTACTAAAATCAATTAACAAATTAAAAATATCATATTATTTATAAACACACTCAATAGCCAAAAATTAAGATATATAATCTAATACTTTTAAAACATATTTTTTCAATGTAAAATAAGCAAAAATATCCGAAATACAATAAAATAATTAATTATATATGAGCAAAATAACAATTTTCACAATAAAAAAACTTTAAATTTTAATAATAAATGACTAAGCATTCGAAAAACACCTTATTTTTTGAGTTTTTTTCTTGAAAAACTTCAATAAATACTTTAAGATTTTATATAACAAATTAATTATCAATTTTATTAATTATCACCTCAAAAGATACTGAATCTTTTCTACTTTCTTTTAGGGAATCTTTTTCAGTTCATGTTTATCTGCAAAGTGGTTTTATCATAACAGTACCAAGAACCATTTCTTGAGTCTTACTTATTGCAAATTTATTGTTATCACATAAATATTCCTTTTTTGATGTTTCAAGAATGTTTTGGAAAACCCTAAAATTCAACAATAATCTTATTCGTTTCTTCTTTTTTGTACTACTGAAATACATATCACTACAAAGGTAAAGTATATTTAATGACATGTTTGTTAAACAATATATATTGTAGAAAATCAACTGAATTCACTTCCAAAAGTGGTACCATTTGTAAATTTCTAACTAAAATTCTTAGCTTCAGCATAATATTAAAATCAACATGTTAATTTAAAAAAAATTTTACACATTAAAAAAAGGAAATTGTTGTAGTTGATATTATAAATTTTGTACTGTTTATAAAGAAAAGTTTATGTTCTAACATTAAAATTATTTTTAAACAAATGTGTATTGAATGTTTAATAAAAAAGCAAGTCATGTTATTTTATATTTAATTGATCAAACGTTGCAGAAATTTTTAAAATATTTACTTTAGAATGTTTCCATTATTTCAAAAAAGTATTTAATTAATAATTTTTCATGAAATTACATAAAGAAAATTTATTCTTTTTCCATAATGAATAAAATATACTTAATTTTTATTTTAGCTGTGTTATGCATTAACATAAACGTATGTCATGAATATAAAAATGATTTTTTTCTTTTAGGCCAAAACAACAAGTAAAAAAGCCTCATCAAAAAAGATACCTGAACTGAAACCAAGATTACCACATATAATTTATTACTACGTTGATAAGTCAACATCATATAAAAATGAAATAGAATATTTAATTTCAAATATTCAAGCAAAAGTCTGCATAAAATTCGTAAAAAAAAGAACTTTGATTACTGGTAGAGGAGTAAATTTTTTAAGTACTAATAAAGATTCTGACATTAAATTATATAATGACTCAAGCAAACCTACGAACATCTATTTAAAAGTATCAAATTCAAAAAATAAACAGCAATTGCCATTTTTCATTGGAATGGCTTTGGGCTTGATTCCTGAAATAACACGTTACGATCGAGATAAATATGTTAAAGTTAATTTAAAAAATGTCAAATCGTCCTTTATGAAATATTATATAAAAGAAAAAAAAGAGAAAAATTATTTTGGAAGTTTCGATTATGGATCTGTAATGGCTTTGGATAATCTTTTTGGAAGTATATACAATAAAACCACTTATACATTTAATTTCTATTCGTATTATCATCCTTCTATTTTCAGTCTTTATGGTTTAATCAGAAGTTTCACCTTTAATGATTATAGGCGTTTAAATTATATGTACTGTAAAAATGATTGTCCTAATCTTCTAGGATGCAACAGTCATGGATATCCGAACGAAGATTGTTCAAATTGCATTTGTGGCCCTCACTTCCTTTACCCAAGTTGTGAAATGTCATCTGTTCACACTAACCCTTCATGTGGAAAAAAAACAATGTATATATCACATTCTAAAAAATCATATTTAACACGTAAAAATGTGACCGGAAATTGCTGCTATCGGATAAAATCATCAAATGGGAAAAAAGTTGCAATCACAATTAAGTCATTGGTACTTCCAGGCAAATATTATCGCAGATATGTTTTAGATATTTATTATCGTTCAGATAGAAGTGTTACACCTCTTAGACTACGTCATAATAATACAAACTTTGTAATTCCTCCATCTTATAAAGAAGTATACCTAGTTTTTCATGACATGATTTCACCAATTAATTTTTCTATTATGTACCATAATACTAAATACAAATAGATACATAATCTTAACGTAGATTTATGATAGAAAAATCGTTATTTAATACATGTTAAAATAAGAATTTTTGAATATTTAATTACATATATATAAGTTTATATTTTTTTAAAATCAACTAACAAGTTAAAAATGTCATATCATTCTTAACATATTCAATAGCCAAAAGTTGAGGAATATAAAATATTATTTGAAAAAATAGTTTTCCATATAAAAAAAAATAAAAATCTACAAAAACAATGAATAATTAATAATTTATGAGTAAGATAATAATTTTCGTAATGGAAAACTTTCAATTGTGTTAATAAATGACTTGACCTTTAAACACCATAAATATCTAAGATTTTCAATATCATAAATTGTATCATTCTTAACTTTATACTACCTTTTTAATTTGTTGTTTACAAAATAATTAATGTGCTATTATTTATTTATAGATGATATCTTTCTATATTAACTTAAACATTTTCCAGATACATACATTCATTGCAAAAATATCATTTTAAACTAATCAAATCATTCGATTTTAGGTTTTGGAAACTTGAACAAAAACTTTAATTTGTATAAAATATTTATTAATGAACATATATTATTAAAATTTTATTTAAGTGCATATTTCTATTTAATTTTTATCAGTTATTTGAATATTATTTTATAAAACACTTTTTTTAGAAATCTAATTCATAACTCTCTGTGCAGGAAAGGCTTTTTAGTTAATCATTTGTAATATCATAAATCATTTTATTTTTTATAGCTTTTTCATTGAATCAATAGTATTATGGTGATTTAATAAAAGTTACATGATTTTTTGAATGTTAATTTGCCTATGTAAATAAAAATTTTTTTTATTTTCTAATGAATTGTTTAAAGTTAATAATGAAATAATTGAAAAAAATACATTTCTTTAATTATTAAAACAGATAAATATGACATTATTATTTTTAGCTGAAAAGGATCTCAAAAAATGAATAATCATTTTATTATTGTTTAAGAAATAAGATAAGCTACTTATTGTGTTGTATATGCTTAATATTTAAAAAAATCCAAATATAGTTACCTTTAATTACTACTACAATTATTTTTTTAATTTAATATAAAGTTTTAAAAGTAATTATAGTTTATTTTCTTAAATATTTCTACCTTTATTTAGAATTTAGGAGAGAACGCCACACTTTTAAAGTATGATCCCCAAAATTAATTATGAAAACAGATTAATGAAGATTTTAGAAACAAGATTTTTGCAAATGAAACATAGAAATCAAATTCGTACAAAAGCTATGCAACGTAGAAATATGTAATGTTTTTAATGACATTTTCAATATTATCATGCTTGACAAAAGCAGTACTTTTAAATTGTAAATAAACAAAGTTTTAGAAAATTTCCCTAGTATTTAATTTTTAATATACACAACAAATCAAAAAAAAATACGTGAATTGACATACTAAACATTAAAAATTTTTCAATGGTTGTTCATATTCAAATTTTTATTTAAAAAAAAGGAACTAAAGTGAATTTTAACAACACAGTATTTTATACAACCAGAAACAGTGTATGAAACATATCAAAAGATTATTTTATAAGGTTAAACACAAAAAATAAGTACACATCTGAATGTAGTATTGCAAAACTGATCCACCTAATAAAGTTCAAATTTTTGATATGCAACTAAATTTTGTAGTCATTATTTTCTACATAAAAATTAAAGCTACAATTAAATAAATAATAAAATAATTTGCAATTTTGTTATGACATTATCATCATTTTTCAACTTAAACTGTGTTCTACAATAAATTTTAAAATACAAGATTAGAAATTAATTTTAAGCAAAATTATGTTTGCACAAAGACTATTTTTAACATATCATAGTATTTTGATTAATATGTTCTAACATATTTATTTATTATAAATTATATTTTCTCATGAAATTATACTCATCTGATAGACAACTTTTTTTTCTTGTCTTCTAAGATGATTATTAAAAGTTAAAATTATAAAATATTATGCATTTTTGTTTATAGTAAAAAATAACTTTTAAATATTTTAATTAAAAAATGAACAAATATGAAAATAATGTATTTAATTATTAATACATTGTGCGATTAAATAATATCTTTCTTTTATTTATTATTATAAAACTTTTATTTTTAAACTTATTGTGCTAATAGATTGTTTAAAAGAATGAACTTTGTTAAAAAGTTTACAACATTATACCAAATTGGCTTATAATAAAATATCTCATAATATAACATTGAAAAAAGTGTGACTTTAAGATAAGCATAATATCAGAAAAAAAATAAAAAGATTAAATAAAAGTTGCATTACTTCAAAATGTCAAACACATATTTTTTTTTAAAAACAACGGAATTCATGAAATAACCTGATATTTTTCGTTGTTCGGAACATTTTGTTGTGACTTGATTTTTCTAAAATTTTAGTGAAATTTAATTTTTTTAACAGGAATAAATTTTTTGCATTTCTACCAGATTTGTTGAAATTTGTTCCATTTTTTGCGTGTACTTAGTTCGAAAAAAATTACTAAAATATTTAGTAAACGTTAACAAAGAATGTTTAGAATATATATTCCTAATTTTTGATTCTTTAATATTATATAAAAAATGTATTTTTATATACTAGCAAAACTATTATTTTATACTAATATGAATTTCTCTAATCATACTATAATATTTACAAGTTTGATTTTTTTCATTTCATTTATTGAAATTGGAAAATCCATGTTGCCTACTTTAGGAGCTCACATGATTTATGGTGCTGCCTTTAGAGCGCGTGAAGGACCAAACTATATGGCATTTTATGGTAAAGGGAGAAGTAGAAATAGAAGTAGAAGCCCAAAAAGAGGTTCTCCTAAAAGACGTCAAAGACAACCTAGTGTGAGTCAACAAGGAAGTCAAAGAGGACATAGTAACCTTCGTAGAGTAAATTCTGATAGTTACCTAACAAGTTTTTAAAAAGATATGATATTTCCAAGCATTTAAATTTAAAATATTTTTAAAAATATTTATTCAAATTATGTGACTTAAATGGATATAGAAATAAATTTTCTAAAACATTATTTTTTAAAGTAACATATCTATAGATCACATCCATTTTTTACAAAACAATTACATTTTCTTTATTATTGTTGAATGCAAAAGAATTATAACAAATTTCAATATTTCTTTGGAAAATATTATAAAATGTTTTTATCTGATAAAAAGTAAGCATGTAATCTAATTATTGTATATATAGAAATAATATATTATTTCGTAGATCTAAAATGATTTTGTCTAAGCATTAGTTGAATAGAAATACAAAAATTAGTAAAAAATTTAAAAAATCGTTTTTTCAAAAACATTTTGACATTTTTAGAGATCTTTTTATTTTTCATAATATTTTCATTTATCTGCTGTATTTTGCTAAATTTATGTATACTACATTATTATTTGAATATTTAATTGCATATGAAAAAAACAACATATTATTATTTTTTAATTAATTGTTCCAAGTTACCAAAACTAAAATATTGTAAAAAATATATTTATTAAAAATATTAAGAAAAGATAAATACGATAAGATTATTTCTAATAAAATTAGGCCTAAAAAATTAATTAATTATTTTAATATTGTACAGAAAATAAGACCAGTTATTTATAAAACAATAAAAATAAATTTTGTAACATAGAACATTTTATGAAAGCAGAAATAATAAATGAAATGATAGATTATTATTAAGTTATTTATGGCAAACATTAAAAAAAAATCTAGTAACAAAATCTATTAAAATATGTGAAGACAATATTAAAATAGAAATCGTTTTGAATAGTATCTCTATAGTAATCGAGAGTAATAAAAATAACAAGCTTAAATGTCATTAAAGAAAAGTTGCAGAAAATCTTCTGGTGTATTTTATTTTTTTCATTTGTATCAAAAAATCAAAGGAACTAAGTAATGTACGACAAAATATTGGACATAAGTGGACATATCAATAATTAGTAATATCCATATTACTATTTTAAAAATTAAAAAAAAAAGTAAACATTACTTTATGCCACCATATACAGCATATAGATTATGCTAGAAAATCATTTTATAAGCTGAATTTGTGAAAACAATTACCAACATGTTAAATAAATATAGTAAAGATTATTTAGAACACCATATGTTGTTAATTTTTGATACTTTATCATTGTATAAAAAATGTAATTTCCAATGAGTATCGCAAGTATTATTTTATACTAATATGAATTTTTTTAATCATACTAAAATAATTACTTTTTTGATTTTTTTAATTTCATTTATTGAATTTGGAAAATCCATGTTACCTAAATCAGGAACTCACATGCTTTATAGAGGTGGCTTTAGAAATCCTGGAGGGCCAAATTTTGTGGGATCATATGGTCAGTTTAATAGGGGAAGTGGCAAAAGAATTGGACGTAGAGGTCCTTCTAAAGAACAACAAGGACATCATAGAGGGAGTCAACGAGGAAGTCGAAGAGGACAAAGTCCTCAAACTCGTCCTGGTAGAAAAAATTCTAGAGATCACCTAACAGTATTATAAAGAAATACGATATTACCAAGCATTTAACTGTAAAATTTTTTAAAAAATATTTATTTGTGTGATTAAAATGGATATAGAAATAAATTTTTTAAAACATTATTTTTTTAAAA